>CM042382.1:17936045-18326045 GCA_023634145.1 Thymallus thymallus | reverse complement strand
ACATAGGTGGATCCTTTAAAATATTCAATTTTGGCTATAGGGTCCAAATAATGATGATCCACACTTCTTCAAAAATATGTGTAACAATCAGTCAAGCTCACAAGCAGCATACGATCCTATTATTACGATGGGAGATGATAACACGGTTTTAAGTACTTCAATGGACCGAAAAGGAAATCACACTACAAACTATCAAACTATCATGCACTTAAGAAGACCATGACAATCATGGACACATTAAAACTAGTGAATATATGGAGGCTTAAAAACCCTGACCTAGTGAGATGTACATGGAGGATGCTTAATCAAGCTAGCTGTTTTGACTACTTTCTTGTGTCCTCGCTGACACCAAAAGTTTAAAAAGAGACAGAACTTTAGTGGCATTCGCAAAACTCTTACAGAATTTCCATGTGGGAGGGCATACTGGAAATGTTGTCAAAGCCTACTGAATGGCAATCTGTTCCTAACCAAGACAAACCAAGACTAATTTATAGCTGAATTTTTCATGCATAACATAGTATGTACTGCAGAGGCCATGCAATTCAATATTCATCATTAAAACTAAAACTATATAGGTCTAAAGAGATTAGAGTAACATAAGAAATAGAGTTACTAACAGCACAACTGGATAGCTGGGTAGCACAAAAAACTGTACCATCGAGACACAGAATAAATTAGATACAAACAAAAAGAACTTGAGGAACTTATTCAAAAACAATCAAGTATAATATATAACACAAATTAAGCAAACTGAAAATGGTAAAAAATGCGAATACTTTTGGAAATAGAAATGCTACAAATGATGGAGTCATCCATGACCGACTGATATTTTGAAAGAGGAAGCAAAATACTTTAAGCATGTACTCTTTTTACTCTCCTCCATCCACACTGAATGAAGTTAACTGTAAGGATTTCCCCTCTAATAATAGTTAACAACTGTACAGGAAGACTTGTAGGAAAGGCCAAATTAGAGAGGAGGAACTTCTTGATGCTAGTACATTCTTTCAGTCTGGGAAAACCCCAGGGCTTGATGGTATATCAGTTGAGTTTTTTTAATGTACTCAAAGATCCACTTCTTGCATGTTTTAACAACTATGACAATTGTAAACTATCAGATACTCAGCATATAAAATAATTGGAGGCCCCTTACACTTGAGTTTGAGCTTATAAAACTAAAGAAATGCAGAATCTACATCCTCCCAAAACACTTAAGAAATAATGGCATAAATAGAATACAGGACACTTAAAACTGTACAGGACATTTTTTCTGTATCATGCTAAAATGTCATTGTTAAAAATATAATGTTGGGAAAACATTTAAGAGCTAGAGTTGTATTGTCTGACCGCAGTCGGTAGAGTGGCAGTTCGTACAGGCAGTGATACAGGACAGTTCATGGCTGTTTCTCAGGAGCCTGGTTTTTGGGTGTTACCTCTTTTTGGGTGTCCTTCACCAGGTGCACTGCAGCCTGCTCTCGCCTGCTCTGCAGTGACGGGAGCTGTGGTTGGACTGCTCCTCGTCTGGAGATGATCCCCAGGGCCCTCCTCTGCACCCTGCCGAGTTGGGCCTGCTGCTTTTAGAATGTTCAACTTTAATGTTGTGATGCAAAAATTCTGGAAAAATGCAAGGATCCCCATTAGTTCCTGCCAAGGCAGCAGCTACACTTCCTGGGGTTCAGCAACATTAATGCAGTTCTTCCTTGGGCATCAGTTAGCCTAGAGGTTAGAGTGCTGGGCCAGTAACCAAAAGGTTGCTGGTTTGAATACCCGAGCCGACAGACAAGGTGAAAAACCTGTCGATGTGTCATTGAGCAAGGCACTTAACCCTAATTTGCTCCAGGGGCTGACCCTGTAGGTAGGCTCTCATTGTAAATAAGAAATTGTTCTTAACTGACTTGCCTAGTTAACTAAAGGTTATATTTAAAAGGTGTTGTCGGATATCCGTTTTTGTACATGAATGATACATTGAAGAGAATATAGGGCAATGGCGGATTTGGGTATGGGCGACATGGGCAGCCGCCTAGGGCGGCATCTTGCCGGGGGCGGCACGGTGAGCCCGCACCAAAAAATGTGGAATGGTGACATTTGCGCGATCGGTTTTCTAGCGCTCATTTGCACGTTTGCCCAGGGTGGCATTCAAGCTAGAACCGCCACTGTAGTAGTGGGCAGAGACGCATATTCAAATGTATTTTACTTTGGCTCATTTCGTTGAAATGACGTGGAAACAACGTTAATTCAACCAGTGTGTGCCCAGTCGGAAAGTACTTGAAACAATAGAACACTATGAAACATCAACAAAACCAGGCCTGGCATTAGAAACAGTTTGAATACCTGACTCACAAAAATTATAATTACACAATAAAATGTGCTTATTGTGATGGCAGCCATTTTGAAGAACCAGAAAGAAAAAATGATCAAGGTGAGTATGTGTTATCATTGAAAATCCCAGAATGTCCTCTCAAAGGTACGACAGGATCTAACACAGTGGCATGTACGGCCTTAGAGATACGAATGTCCATGAGAGGACAAGAAATGATTGCTGGGTCTCAGGAGGATAGTACAGCTATTCAGTCACTCTTTTTCCCCCCTATTATGCTTCGCAGTGAAGGAGAGTAGAATCAATGCCTTTACATCAACAAACGTTTTTCATGAGGGCAGGTAAAGTGTTCAATTGAGATTTTTTTTTTTTAAATTAGGCCTACCTGCCAAAGGGAATGAACATACAGTTCAAAGTAATAAATGACCCCAACAGCCTGTAATCCACTCAGCTTGAGTTATTGTGACAATACTTACGGTTACATACACGCATGATAGAGCATGTAAGTTGCCACAGTCAATGAACGTGAAGAATGCCCATAGGAGCAGGCTCTATTTACTGCTGTCTCTGGGATCTCCTGCATAGCCTCTAAATACATTGTGTTTTCCTATGGGCTAGGTAACACCTGGGGCAGTTTGTAAGTAATTCAATCAATAACATCATTTTAAATGTTATATTCTATACAATTCCATTATGGTTTAATTTAGATATTCTAGGTCTACATCCCTTGAACTCCACAATGGAATAGATAGAGCAAGTTACTGTACCTCTTTTCTTATTGCTTGAAAGATTGCAATATGAGTACAGTATGCAGGCAAAACATTCTGATAGTGTTTACTTTGTGCTAATAGCAACATGACCTCTACACGTATACGCCTGTGGATTTAAAAACAAAACCAGTTGATGATAATAGGACCTTTAATCTCAGACAAACACATGAATGACATTTCTCTGTCGGTGGTCTCACTCCTAAACAGCAGGTAACCAATCAGCATCACAGGGAGTTAAATGAGATGTAAATGTAAACATCTGGCTGCAAGATTGGGCAGGGTGACAATGGTGTCATCACAAACTAATTGGCAATGTCAGACACTTTTCAGACCCGCTTCAATATACTTTGAAGAACATTTGCACATTAACTGTTTCCTTGAGACCATTCTGTATTGTTTTTGCAGACAATAAATGCAGGCACACTCTTAGCACAAACGGTGCTATCTAGAACCCAAGTAGAACCATTATGGGTTCCATGTAGAACCATTTCCACAGAGGGTTCTACATGGAACTCACAATGGTTCTACTTGGAACCAAAAAGGGTTCTCCTATGGGGACAGCCAAAGAACCCTTTTCTTCTATGAGTGCAGTAACTAGCTAATATTTGTGTTTTATAACCTCTCATGAGAGGTTTGAAAAAAGCTGGATAATGCGTTGTTAACTTCTCCAACCAAAGAAAAATGTCTAAAGAAAAAGCCTATGTTGAATGCAGGCCAAACAACCTGTTGTTGTTCAGAAGGGCAAATTATTTCTCCTTATCCTCTGTTGATTGATGTTCCAACAGTGTCATTTATTCTGAGAGCAATATGAACCAGAAGGATCAAGACAGGACTGATGGATGTCTTACCACATGCTACCTGACTATCCAAACACATTCCACAGAGAGCTATGGCTGATAGCAACCACACCATTTATCAGCTCCTGGACATTTACATCAAATACAGAACACCTAAAAGAAACATATTACATCAAGAGAATGTAATTTACAAATTGAATGTGATGTAAGACATTTAGGGGTGGTCGCAGACCAAGTCTAGTCCTGGACAACAGCTCTTAGAAATGGCAAGCTTTTGATTATTGAAGCATAATCTATGGTGGTTACATCTGTATTGTATTGTTCTTGGCTACTGTGTACCAAATGCATTGCTGGTGATCTTGTCACATCAAGACAATATTGTGCATCTTGCCCTAGCAAAATCCCAATGATGTGTGCATTCTTGGGAAAGCTATTGTTGCTTTCCATTCATCTTATGTCATCCTTAATGTGTGTCTGGTATTGTCCTTCCATCATCTTAAGGACACCTGGCCCTATATTCAAGAAATTCAATACCCCACCACTCCATGTAACCACCACAGATTCCATCCACACTGTTGTAGATTCTACAGCATTTTTATCTGCAAAGAAAAATGCATGGCCATGTTAACTCAAAATGTATCGCTTATTACAAAATCCATGGTCAAATGCATTCTCTCCCTTGCCCCTGAACCTCTTTTGATTGAACAAGGGCAATTTGTTTTAAACTATTGAGGTGATTATTTTACCTTGATCACACAAACAATATTACCCATGGTGCTGTGGTCTATGGGCAATCCATCAGCCTATATGTTTTTACGAGATTATATTGAATTTTTTTAACTTTCATATTGACAAGAGGAGGAATTAGTTACATGAGAATGTATTAATGTTGCAATGATGACCTTTGAAAAACCAATTTAATCTGTTCGATGTTATCAACACTATATATCATGTGTATTCCTTTTAACAACTGTGCTTTGGCATTGCTTATGTCTGTATAGGATTTAAGACAGTAATGATATTAAAATGTTAGTTATCATATTGCCACTTTCCCACTAAGCAATGTAATACCTACTAATATTAGTACAGAGCAATTACTTTTTATTATTTAACCATGCAAATAATAATTTACCTGTACATCTAACCAGACTCTATATTAAGTAAACTATTATTACCCTCATTTATATCATACGCACATTTAGCTATTTCAGTATCTTTCTCTGCCATCGACCTGTATAGTTAGCCATGAAAATATTTTTTATTTATATCAACTAGCAATAATTGTATCATTTTTTAACCTAACATGTTCAGTCATTCACTCATACTATGCAATGCCTTTTTTATAGCTTTTTGCACTCCAGACTTCTTGTATTTTTATACTTTTTCATACTGCCGCACTATGTGTCATGTATCGTCTTTTGTGTATTTTGTTCATGCATTTTGCACCTGCCCTGTGTTTTCGTAGCTGCTTGACAAAGAAATTTCCCCTTGGGGATCAAGTAGCTATCTATCTATCTATCTATCTATCTATCTATCTATCTATCTATCTATCTATCTATCTATCTATCTATCTATCTATCTATCTATCTATCTATCTATCTATCTATCTATCTATCTATCTATCTATCTATCTATCTATCTATCTGTCTATCTGTCTGTCTGTCTGTCTGTCTGTCTGTCTGTCTGTCTGTCTGTCTGTCTGTCTGTCTGTCTGTCTGTCTGTCTGTCTGTCTGTCTGTCTGTCTGTCTGTCTGTCTGTCTGTCTGTCTGTCTGTCTGTCTGTCTGTCTGTCTGTCTGTCTGTCTGTCTGTCTGTCTGTCTGTCTGTCTGTCTGTCTGTCTGTCTGTCTGTCTGTCTGTCTGTCTGTCTGTCTGTCTGTCTACAGTATACTTCTTATTATTATTGGGTGTGAAAATAATGAATATACTATGTAAGCAATAGTACAACTGCATATTTCAACTTATACAGTCGTGGCCAAAAGTTTTGAGAATTACACAAGTGTTGGTCTCCACAAAGTGTGCTGCTTCAGTGTTCTTAGATCTTTATGTCAATAGTTACTATGGTACACTGAAGTATACTTACAAGTATTCCATAAGTGTCAAAGGCTTTCATTGACAATGACATTCAGTTTATACAAAGAGTCAATATTTGCAGTGTTGACCCTTCTTTTTCAAGACCTCTGCAATCCGCCCTGGCATGCTGTCAATTAACTTCTGGGCCACATCCTGACTGATGGCAGGCCATTCTTGCCTAATCGATGCTTGGAGTTTGTCAGAAGTTGTGGGTTTTTGTTTGTCCACCCGCCTCTTGAGGATCGACTACAAGTTCTCAATGAGATTAAGGTCTGGGGAGTTTCCTGGCCATGGACCCAAAATGTCGATGTTTTGTTCCCCGAGCCACTTAGTTATCACTTATCACCTTATGGCAAGGTGCTCCATCATGCTGGAAAAGGCATTGGTCGTCACCAAACTGTTCTTGGATGGTTGGGAGAAGTTGCTCTCGGAGGATGTATTGGTACCATTCTTTATTCATGGCTGTGTTCTTAGGCAAAATTGTGAGTGAGCCCACTCCCTTGGCTGAGAAGCAACCCCACACATGAATGGTCTCAGGATGCTTTACTGTTGGCATGACACAGGACTGATGGTAGCGCTCACCTTTGGGATGGCCCAAACAATGGGAAAGGGGATTCATCAGAGAAAATGACTCTACCCCAGTCCTCAGCAGTCCAATCCCTGTGCCTTTTGCAGAATATCAGTTTGTCCATTATGTTTTTCCTGGAGAGAAGTGGCTTCTTTGCTGCCCTTCATGACAGCAGGCCATCCTCCAAAAGTCTTCACCTCACTGTGCGTGCAGATGCACTCACACCTGCCTGCTGCCATTCCTGAGCAAGCTCTGCACTGGTGGTGCCCCGATCCCGCAGCTGAATCAACTTTAGGAGACGGTCATGGCGCTTGCTGGACTTTCTTGGGCGCCCTGACGCCTTCTTCACGACAATTGAACCTCTCTCCTTGAAGTTCTTGATGATCCGATAAATGGTTGATTTAGGTGCAATCTTAACAGCAGCAATATCCTTGCCTGTGAAGCCCTTTTTGTGCAAAGCAATGATGACGGCACGTGTTTCCTTGCAGGTAACCATGATTGACAGAGGAAGAACAATTATTTCAAGCACCACCCTCCTTTTAAAGCTTCCAGTCTGTTATTCTGACTCAATCAGCATGACAGAGTGATCTCCAGCCTTGTCCTCGTCAGCACTCTCACCTGTGTTAACGAGACAATCACTGACATGACGGCAGCTGGTCCTTTTGTGGCAGGGCTGAAATGCAGTGGAAATGTTTTTTGGGGATTAAGTCCATTTTCATGTTAAAGAGGGACTTTGCAATTCATTGCAATTCATCTGATCACTCTTCACAACATTCTGATGTGTATGCAAATTGCAATCATCAATACTGAGGCAGCAAACTTAGTGGAGACCAATACTTGTGTCATTCTCAAAACTTTTGGCCACGACTGTACAGTTGCAACGCAGTCTATAACCTAACTCTCACATCCTGAACCCTTAAGAGGTTAATTAACAGCGCTAGCTAGCTGAGAATTTCCTCGTTTAGACTGCCATTACTATAGTTAACTCTGGTCTTCCTATCTATTCAACCCAGAGTGCCATTACTATAGTTAACTCTGGCCTTCCTCTCTCTTCACCCTAGATTGCCATTACTATGGTTCATTCTGGATTCCTTCTCTCTTCACTCATTACTATAGTTCATTGTGGCCTTTCTCTCTCCTCACTCTAATGACAGCTGCTGCTTCCGCCATTAATTCTCAATCAATATGGCAAAAACCCAGCCTGAAGTGCACTCCATCCCTCCATCCTGCTGCTTTGTTTTTTCTCTCTCTCTCTCTCTCTCTCTCTCTCTCTCTCTCTCTCTCTCTCTCTCTCTCTCTCTCTCTCTCTCTTTCTCTCTCTCTCTCTCTCTCTCTCTCAATCTCTGGGATAATTAGTCAAGTTAATTGGTTTGCCATCACTTGGGAGTTTACAAGAGGAAATGCTGCTTTTATTTTTCTTTTGAGCTTTGAAGACTTTTAACAGGACAGTTGGATTGGTCGGTTTTTATGAGGACTAGTGCCTTCATTAGCTCCCAGAGTCATAGAGTTGTTTTGTCAATGCAACCGATACAAAGGGTTTGTTTTGAAAGTCCTTTGTGTCCACTTAGATTTAGAGATGCACTTAGCTAACCGATGGACTCTTTGGAAATGCAACAAAACTATAGTGCTAACTTTCGAGGTCAATTGAGATAGGAAAATAGACTGAAAGAAAATGTTGAACCCATTAGCCGCAATTTCTGTAACTTTGTTGAGAGTTTGCATTAGTATGTAATGTTAGCATGGGGGAAGTATAACAGATGTTTTCAGAGGATGTTCTGCTAATAGGATTCTAGCGGTTGTCTTGCTATGGTTGGACATACTGTATTAAACATCTTCCTGCTACTGTTTGTAATCATCTTGGAAATCTTATCATCAGTGAAACCAAGAACATAGTGGACTAGGCTTCAAGTTATTCTCCACGTTAAAGTAGTGTTATTCTTTACATGCAAAGGATAGGTTGTTGCTCTTTTAGCATTATGTGTCGGCACTATATTTGTCTTGGTGCAGTTGCATCATGCATATAACAGGCAATACTATTTTTTTCAGATTCTGTTAAGTACATACTGTTCTTGAATTACCGCTCCAGGTGTGTGTTGTTGTAGTGTGAAGGTTGCATTGACTCAATACCATTGAGTAACAGAAAAACCAAACAAGCAGATGCTTGCAGGAGAGGAGGTATGTGGTGTGAGGGAGGGATAGTACTACACTGCATTTTTTAAAATCCATTCACTCACATACACTGACACAGACAAGCACATACACAGGCATGTGCCCACAGATGGATATTAGGTATCCTGCAACGGCCCACGGATATGTATGTGAGTGTAGAGTACAGTGACAGTACGGGCAATGCTGTATCCATTCATGTTATTCTAACTAGACTAATAATCCATCTGTTCTCATGAGTCAAGTCATCATTGTGATTGCTTTATTTTATGCCTGTCAAGTATGCCAAATTAAGATTAACTAGCACCGGAATTGCCCAACCATAATCTATATGGAACTACCACCAGAACACACAACTAGTATATTGTCTATACGTCCATACATTCACCACAAATTACTAATGTATTGTCCATACAAGATGTGTCCAAAATGGCCTACCCTATTCCCTAGCCCCAGTCACAATGCATGACTAATGAGCAGGCTACAGTTTATGAACACTTAGCATTATCAATGAGTAATGTGCGCCCTCCCTGTATGGGTGTGTCTGCAAACTAAATCAATGATATAATATGTTGTAATGACCTGCTGCAGCTGGCTGTGGGACTGTGTCCCAAATGGCACCCTATTGCCTATGTAGTGCTGTACTTTTGACCGGAGCCCTGGTCAAAAGTAATGCACTACATAGGGAATAGGGTGCCATTTGGGATGTAGCCTGGGTCTCAGTTGCATTTCCTGGTTTTAAAGCCTTTTTACATCCAATGAAAATCCAATGTCTGACACGTCTCCTCCCCCTGCCCAGGGGATAGATGAGGGGAACACACATTCATCCATCAGCATGCTTTCTATCTGCTCCCTGTCACATCCAAGGCTCAATATAGTGCACTACCCAGGGCCCTGGCCAAAAGTAATGCACTGTATAGGGGATAGGGTGCCATTTGGGACGCACCCCAGCTATCCCCACAAGGCAGTAAGGATGAAAATCAACACATGATGTGGAGGACTCAGGACTTGACTTGAAACTTCAGACTTTATCCTGCGTGTTTATACAGAATTAACGTAGCAGGAGTCGGTTCTTTCGTTCCAGTTCTGACATGAAAAATTACGGTTCTCTTCTGCACTGTTTAACCAATTCAGCAAATGTAGGGGACGAGTATTTTTTATTTTTTTTGCCTTTATTTAACCAGGTAGGTCAGTTGAGAACAAGTTCTCATTTGCAACTGCGACCTGGCCAAGACAAAGCAAGGCAGTGCGACAAAAAACAACACAGAGTTACACAGTAAACAAACGTACAGTCAATAACACAATAGAAAATGTATATACAGAGTGCAAATGTAGTGCAAAATGCAGTAAGGTTAGGAAGACAATAAATAGGCCATAGTGGTGAAATAAATTACAGATTAGCATAATCACTGGAATGATGGAATGTGCAAATGATGATGTGCAGATAGAGATACTGGAGTGCAAAATTGAGCGGAAGTTAAAAAAATAAATATGGGGATGAGGTAGTAGGATGGGCTATTTACAGAAGGGCTATATACAGGTGCAGTGATCGATAAGCAGCTTTGACAGCTGATGCTTAAAGTTAGTGAGGGAACCTTTAGCTTCAATGATCTTTGCAATTCGTTCCAGTCATTGGCAGCAGAGAACTGGAAGGAATGGCGGCCAAAGGAGGTGTTGGCTTTGGGGGTGGCCAGTGAGATATACCTCCTGGAGCGCATGCTACGGGTAGGTGTTGCTATGGTGACCAGCGAGCTGAGATAAAGACTTATAGATGACCTGGAGCCAGTGGGTTTGGCGACGAATATGTAGTGAGGGCCAGCCGACGAGAGAATACAGGTCGCAGTGGTGGGTAGTATATGGGGCTTTGGTAACAAAACGGATGGCACTGTGATAGACTACATCCAATTTGCTGAGTAGAGTGTTGGAGGCTATTTTGTAAATGACATCGCCAAAGTCAAGGATCGGTAGGATGGTAAGTTTTACAAGGGCATGTTTGGCAGCATGAGTGAAGGAGGCTTTGTTTGTGAAATAGGAAGCCGATTCTAGATTTAATTTTGGATTGGAGATGGTTAATGTGAGTCTGGAAGTTGAGTTTACAGTCTAACCAGACGCCTAGGTATTTGTAGTTGTCCACATATTCTAAGTCAGACCCGTCGAGGGTAGTGATGATAGTCCGGTGGGTGGGTGCGGGCAACGTTCTATTGAAGAGCATGCATTTAGTCTTACTAGCATTTAAGAGCAGTTGGAGGCCACGGAAGGACTGTTGTATGGCATTGAAGCTTGTTTGAAGGTTAGTTAACACAGTGTCCAAAGAGGGGCCAGATGTATACAGAATGGTGTCGTCTGCGTAGAGATGGATCAGAGAGTCACCAGCAGCGAGAGCGACATCGTTGATGTATATAGAGAATAGGGTTGGCCCAAGAATTGAACCCTGTGACACCCCCATAGAGACTGCCAAGGGACCGGACAGCAGGCCCTCCGACTTTACGCACTGAACTCTGTCTGAGAAGTAGTTGGAGAACCAGGCGAGGCAGTCACTTGAGAAACCAAGGCTGTTGAGTCTGCCAATAAGAATGCAGTGATTGACAGAGTCGAAAGCCTTGGCCAGGTCGATGAAGACGGCTGCACAGTACTGTCTTCTATCAATGGCGGTTATGATATCATTAAGTACCTTGAGCGTAGCTGAGGTGCACCCATGACCAGCTCGGAAACCAGATTGCATAGCAGAGAAGGTCAGTGATCTGTTTATTAACTTGGCTTTCGAAGACTTTAGAAAGGCATGGCAGGATGGATATAGGTCTGTAACAGTTTGGGTCTAGAGTGTCTCCCCCTTTGAAGGGGGTGATGACCGCGGCAGCTTTCCAATCTCTAGGGATCTCAGACGATACAAAAGAGAGGTTGAACAGGCTGGTAATAGGGGTTGCAACAATTTTGGCTGATAATTTTAGGAAGGAGTTAAGATGGAGTGTTGTCTTGTTAACGTCCAAAAGCGTGTGGGAAGAACCTGATTGGCCTGCACAGAGCCCTGACCTCAACCCCATCGAACACCTTTGGGATGAAATGGAACGCCGACTGCGAGCCAGACCTAATCACCCAACATCAGTGCCTGACCTCACTAATGCTCTTGTGGCTGAATGAAAGCAAATCCACGCACAATGTTCCAACGTCTAGTGGAAAGCCTTCCCAGAAGAGTGGAGGCTGTTATAGCAGCAAAGAGGGGACCAACTCCAAATTAATGGAATGAGATGTTCGACGAGTAGGTGTCCACATACTTTTGCTCATGTAGTGTAGCTTGGCAATATGACCAGAAATTAAATCAATTAATCAGTAATGTAAAACAGGCTTTGAGATCCTCAACTCTTTGTTGAAGTTTGTATAGCACAACTAAGAATGGAGTTCATGCTGAACACGTGTTTTTTCTCAATGAGGTTAGATTGCAATCCTGGTGTCAGAGGCATTGTAAATTTAGTATTTTCTAATATACATTTTTATTGCATATGTTGTTTCTATTTTGATTAACCTTTTACTGTATTGGGTTAAATCAGGGTCACACAGAGTGATTCTTGGCAGTCTTAAACTTCCGTTTCCTTTGAAACACATGTATACACCTCAAACACATGGTTATGGCTTTAAAGAAGAATACGCCTGTACCATGTCAGATATACAGTTGAAATGTATTACATTTTAAGTTTGCATCCCAATATTGCACTTTATATACACAGAAGATTGAAATATAACTAAAATATAACAAAACTGTAGAAACGTATTAATGAGGAAATTATGAAAAGTATTAATAACATTCTACCCATGGGGCCAAAGAGGGCGCTTTTGGTCACTGACTGCAGGAAAGGGCTAATTCAATTTCCTCAAAACTTTCCGGGGTAAAATGTTGCCTGCAGAGTTGTAAAACAGTGTTGTGGTTCAGTTATTTTTCCCATTCAAGAGAGACCCTTAAATCTACAGTATATGCATTTTGTGCGTACCAAAACGGGCATGGACAGTTTCAAACAACCTGTTCAAAATGGAAGGGTAGAATGAATCTAGCCTACTGCGTTATTTGTAACTTATTTTGTACATAATGTTTCTGCCACCATCTCTTATGACCGAAAATAGCTTCTGGATATCAGGACAGCGATTACTCACCTCGTACTGGATGAAGATTGCCTGAGGTAGAGTATCTCATGATAAGCTGTAGACCACACTATTTACCAAGAGAGTTTTCATCTATAAGTCACTGGCTTCATAAATAAGTGCATCGAAGATGTCGTCCCCACTGTGACTGCCGTTTCAAGGAGCGGGACTCTAACCCGGATGCTTATAAGAAATCCTGCTATGCCCTCCGACGAACCATCAAACAGGCAAAGTGTCAATACATAACTAAGATTGAATTGTACTACACCGGCTCCGACGCTCGTCAGATGTGGCAGGGCTTGCAAACTATTACAGACTACAAAGGGAAGCCCACCCATGAGCTGCCCAGTGACACCAGCCTACCTGACGAGCTAAATTACTTATATGCTTGCTTCGAGGCAAGCAACACTGAAGCATACATGAGAGCATCAGCTGTTCCGGATGACTGGGTGTAAGCCGATGTGATTAAGCCCTTTAAACAGGTCAACATTCACAAGGCCGCAGGGCCAGACGGATTACCAGGACGTGTACTCCGAGCATGCGCTGACCAACTGACAAGTGTCTTCACTTACATTTTCAACCTGTCCCTGACTGAGTCTGTAATACCAACATGTTCCAAGCAGACCACCATAGTCCCTGTGCCCAAGAACACTAAGGTAACCTGCTTAAATGACTACCGACCCGTAGCACTCACGTCTGTAGCCATGAAGTGCTTTGAAAGGCTGGTCATGGCTCACATCAACACCATTATCCTAGAAACCCTAGACCCACTCCAATTTGCATACCGCCCCAACAGTTCCACAGATGATACAATCTCTATTGCACTCCACACTGCACTTTCCCACCTGGACAAAGGAACACCTATGTGAGAATGCTATTCATTGACTACAGCTCAGAGCTCAACACCAAAGTGCCCTTAAAGCTCATCACTAAGCTAAGGACTCTGAGACTAAACACCTCCCTCTGCAACTGGATCCTGGACTTTCTGACGGGCCGCCCCCAGGTGGTAAGGGTAAGTAACAACACATCTGCCACACTGATCCTCAACACGGGGGCCCATCAGGGGTGCGTGCTCAGTCCCCCCTGTTCTCCCATGACTGCATGGCCAGGCACGACTCCAACACCATCATTAAGTTTGCCGTTGACACAACAGTGGTAGGCCTGATCACCGACAACGACGAGACAGCCTATAGGGAGGAGGTCAGAAATGTGGCCGTGTGGTGCTAGGAGAACAACCTCTCCCTCAACGTGATCAAGACAAAGGAGATGATTGTGGACTACAGGAAAAAGAGGACCGAGCACGCCCACATTCTCATTGACAGGGAAGTAGTAGAGCAGGTTGAGAGCTTCAAGTTCCTTGGTGTCCACATCACCAACAAACTATCATGGTCCAAACACACCAAGACAGTTGTGAAGAGGGCACGACAACACCTATTCCACCTCAGGAGACTGAAAAAATTTGGCATGGGTCCTCAGATCCTCAAGTTCTACTGCTGCACCATCGAGAGCATCCTGACTGGTTGCGTCACTGCCTGTTATGGCAACTGCTTGGCCTCCGACCGCAAGGTACTACATAGGGCCTAAGTATACATCACTAATTCAGAGCCAATAGCAAGCCTTATCTTGTTTTCTCACTCTTGAGCCTAGCTAGCTGGCTATCTTTTTGCAGTGAGTGTATGTAATGATGGCGATGGCAACTGCAGAGAGTGTAATCGAGGACGATGTGGTGGCTAAATTGTTAGCATCACCCTTTTCAAGACTAACTTTTAATGGATAGTTAAATCTTGTACAGACCGGGAGACCAACTCCTGCACTGCATGATTTCGAGCAATGAGGAAAGAGTTTTGAAAGGCATTTTCAAGTTAATAATTATGAGCGCTGTCCGTGGATAACCGGCTGTGAGCTTTACTGCTGGAATTGTCTACTCTTCAGCACCGATAATAGCTCAACCTGGACAACTGGTTTAAAAGATTTAGTGCTGAGTTTGTCAGCACTTCGACACCAAAACTCAACTTCACACCTGCGAGCTACAGTGAGTTTAAAAACATTTGGGGAAACAAGAGTAGACCTTCTTCTTAACGAGCAGCGGCACAATGAGACACTTGCTCACAATGATAAAGTCAAGCACAACAGGAAGATTCTAAAGCGCCTTATTCATACGGTTGTGTTTTTAGGGAAGCAAGAATAAGCATTCAGAGGACATGATGAGGGTAAAGAATCAGCAAAAAAAGGGAAACTACTTGGAAATAATTTCTTGGCTGAGTATGACAGCACGTTAAACTGCCATTTGGCTACGGCTACCGTGTTCACAGGCACTTCCAGAAAATCCAAAATGACCTGATACATGCTGTTGCGAATGTAATGACAGATGTCATGAAGGAAGAATTTAAGAAAACCCCCTTTGTAACCATCATGGTTGATGAGACGACAGACATCAGCAATGTAGCCCAAATGTCTTATGTGTTGCGTTACACTACCGATGGTGGTGTGAAGGAAAGGTTTTTCAAATTTGAGGATGTAACTGAGGATAAACAGGCAGAAGCGGTTGCTGCCCGAATTATCAGCTTTTTAGAGGAGTGTGAATGCATGGCCAAAGTTGTGGCACAGTGTTACGATGGAGCCGCAGTCATGGCCTCTGGTATAAACGGAATACAAGCCAAGGTGAAAGAAACTATCCTGCAAGCTCTGTTCATTCATTGCTATGCGCACATTCTTAATCTGGTGACAAGGTGCTGGTAAACTAAAAGAATGCAAGATTTTTTTTTCTCGTCTTGGTGGCCTAGCAGTGTTTTTCTCAAGATCTGTCAAACGAACAAAACTACTGGATGAAATACGCCAGCGAAGACTACCCAGAGTGGCGACTACCCAAAAAGGCGGAACTCATTGATCTTTTTGAATACATAGTGGACCGTCACGATGACTTTGATGAAGACACCGTTCACAGCGCAGATGAATACATGATGCACCTGACAAGCTTAGAGTTTTGCTTCCTGATATCCGCGTTCTACTCCATATTTGCATACTCCGACGTGCTGTTTGGAATATTGCAGAACAGGGAGTTTGACATGCAGTTCTGCTTGTCCAGGGTGGATGACCTCTGCAACACCACAGAGAGGGAAAAAGGAAAACTTGATTCCATCTACGAGGACACTGTGAGTGTGACCGGAGTTCCAAGGGAGCGCAGGACACATATGCAAGGAGACGTTCGCGGGCAGTACCAACAGCTACACAGTGCGATCATCGATAACATTGTCACTCAGCTAAGAAACAGGTTCAATGACCATGAAAGGCTCATGTTCCTTGCCCTCCTTGACCCACAAAAGTTCCCAATATATAGGGAAACGCCAAACTTTCCAAATGCTGCATTCTCAATTCCCGAGGAAAGCTATGGCCCTAATTTTGATTTGGCGCGGCTTAAAACAGAACTCACCATTGCGTACTCATGTCTGACTTCGTGGGTAAGAGCCCGGCTGATCTGCTCCACTTTCTCCAGCAGAAGAGACTAATTGATAGTATGCACCAATTGTATCTGCTTACCTGTCTAGTTTTGACCCTCCTAGGCAGAGTTGCAAAGAAAAAGCCATATCTCAGACTGGCCAATAAAAAGAAAAGATTAAGATGGGCAAAATAACACAGACACTGGACAGAGGAAGATATGGCTTTTTTTTTGCAACTCTGCCTAGAAGGCCAGCATCCCGGAGTCGCCTCTTCACTGTTGACGTTGAGACTGGTGTTTTGCGGGTACTATTTAATGAAGCTGCCAGTTGAGGACTTGTGAGCCTCAACTGTCCTCTTGCACAGTTGTGCACCGGGGCTTCCCACTCCTCTTTCTATTCTGGTTAGAGCCAGTTTGCGCTGTTCTGTGAAGGGAGTAGTACAAAGCGTTGCACGAGATCTTCAGTTTTTGGCAATTTCTCACATGGAATAGCCTTCATTTCTCAGAACAAGAATAGACTACCGAGTTTCAGAAGAAAGTTATTTGTTTCTGGCCATTTTGAGCCATTGGCTCTGTACTGGTACCCCCTGTATAAAGCCTCGCTACTGTTATGTTACTGCTGCTCTTTAATTATTTGTTATTTTGATTTTTTACTTATCTATTTTACTTAACACTTATTTTTCTTAAAACTGCATTGTTGGTTAAGGGCTTGTAGGTAAGCATTTCACTGTTCTATTGTGACAAATACAATTAGATTTGATTTGATAACAAACATTTCTTGCTCAAATCCCAGGGAGCTTTCACAGATTCTTGTATACACAGACTGATTGTGATGGATGACCACAAAGCAGAGGTTTTGACAGCCTATCAAAGGAATCCTACATGTACTCCAAACCACCCATTTTATTACCATCAAACAAGAGCATCTGAACAGCTACTTTTACAGCACATCCGTACCTCCTCTCCTCTGCTATGCCTCGGTATTTGGCATTGTAAAGGACCATGTAATTGTCCTCTGTTGTACATCGGCTTGCCGCTACACAGCAGCTGAATGTTTTCATTCCATCAGAGCGTAACCTGCACTCTTTTATATCAATATGGCTGCAAAGCCAAAGAAAATTGCTGAAAATGAAGGAAAAAAATGAAATAGGTGAGTTTTGTTTAAACCTTGAAGCGTGGGTGTGTGCAGTGTCAGAGATAGAGTTGGACTGCACATTGACTGACTGCACTCTGAGCACTGGTGCGTGATTGACTTCACTTCTTCTATACAACTTCTCTATTTTTACATGGAGAAGAATAGAAGACATCTGCCTGCCAGGGAAGAAGATCCTATTAAGCAGTGTGAAGGAATCTGTGGGCTTAACTAGAAAACTCCTGTGCAGAGATAGGCAGATTGATTATAGCGGCAGCGTGTCGACTCCAGAGGGGGCTTATAAGCACTTGGCTATGAGTCCCTGACTCCCTGACAATCACTCAGACCCTTAACCCTCCTGTGAAGTGATGTCCAATTACCTGGGCATGTCCTGGGCTTCTGTGAGAGGAGAGAGACTGACTGGGCCGGGTTGGCGGGATGTGTGATGGATCAAGCCCTGGCTGGAGTGGCAAGATGACAGAGAGAAGGAAGCTGGGGATGATAGGAGAGAGAGTATGGGCCGGCTGTTGTGGCCACGGTTCAGACGTGATTGTGTTCTTAAGAGCAAGGTTCACTTGGTTCTCACTGGTTCTGCTATCCAGTCATCATCTTCACTGACTATGCTTGAACAGCATAATACTATCTTGCCAACAAGTTATGTAGTTAATGTCTAACAACCTCCCAAAGGAAGAATTAATTTATGTGCAGATGAAGGGGACACATTATGGTTTAATGACTGACTCTCAAACAGCATTAAATTAGACTATCCCTCAAACATGATATGTTAAGTAAGGCTGAAAAGGCACTCTAATTTGTGTTGATCCTTATACACTGAGTGGACAAAACATTAGGTCTTTCCATGACATGGACTGACCAGGTGAATCCAGGTGAAAGCTATGATCCCTTGCTGATGTCACCTGTTAAATCCACATCAAGCAGTGTAGATGAAGGGGAGTAGACTGGTTAAATAAGGATTTTTAAGTCTTGAGACAATTGAGACATGGATTGTGTATATGTGCCATTCAGAGGGTGAGTGGTCCACCATCCATCCAAAGGACATCCAGACATCTTGACACAACTGTGGGAAGCATTGGAGTCAACATGGACCAGCGTCCCTGTAGAGTCCATGCCCCAACGAATTGAGGCTGTTCTGAGGGCAAAAGTCGGTGCAACTCAATATTAAGGTGTTCCTAAAGTTTTGTATACTTAATGAATAGAACAGAAACTACCAGAAACTGCAAATACAAAAGAAGGGAAGTAAAAAAGTAGAAGAAATACTTGACATACTTTGGGGTGAAAAGGACCTCAAACAGTTAAACACCTTGTTTATGGGCTATAAAATCAAATTATCCATTGGCTCAGTGCCAGTGTTTTACAAATGTGGGGTTTTGCAGTTATAGCTAGCTGTAATCCATGCCACATTGGGAAGTAAGTAATTATTCATCCAAAACAGGTTAACCTAAACAGAGATATCAAATTACTATGCATACAACGGTCAAGGTCTGAAGTAAAATGTGTTTTATGTTGTGTTTTACATTTATGTATTTATGTATGTATGTATGTAAAAAATATATTCAAATCAGCTACCAAATTGTAGATAAGGTGAGTCAGTTCTTAGTTATTTTGTATGATCCATTTTAATGCCAACCCATTCTCAATCCTGAGCCAGGAAAATTCTAATACATCTGAGTGATGCATGTCTGTTATTTCTGAGGAATATCGTTCAATTTCCTTCACGGCAGAAAACCAAGTTCCAAGCTAGTCGAATGTCATTTCCACGGTTGGGGATGGTTTCGGCCCGATAGTTCCACTGCTAACATGGAGGAGGAAGGGACCCATGAAGGGGCGTAGGTAAGTACACAACTTCTCTGAATGAATCCCAAATGGTACCCTATTCCATATATAGTACACCACTTTTGACCAGGTCCCATAGGGATATTATCAAAATAAGTGCTCTATGTAGGGAATAGAGTGCCATTTGGGAGGAAACTGACATCTCTGTGCTCAATCACAGGGGCTGGGTCTTATCAGATCACATCTGTTTCTCATCCACACATACGAAGAATGAGGGAGTCATCATTATAAAACAAAACACAACGTTCCTTCAATGCACTTCTCATGAACCTTGTGTTGCACAGAACATCGAGAACTACTAAACCTAAAACCTTTCACAAATGAAACATACAATTTAAATGAAAACATATTGCAAGACATTTTTATTGAACAAAATAGACAAATGACCTAACAAAGCTTATAATGGCTCAGCTAAGTGCTTTAAAACTGGACACAGGATCACTAGTCCATATTTCCGTAAACAACATTGCTTCATACATAATCCAACGCACAGGAATCACCAAGTGTGTCCAATCAGCTCTCTGCCCTGCTGAGAAACCTCATTTTGAGCAAACAAGGGTCTCGGGTGACTGAGAAATGAACGCTAGCTGCTGCCATTATCCAGCGTGTTCTCTGAGATCTGTCTTGACCGGATGGATGCTGCCATCTCAGCTCAGCAGGCTGCTTCTCTGAGGCTCTATCCCAAATGGCAGCCTATTAACTACAGCGCATTTGGAAAGTATTCAGACCCCTTCATTTTTTTCACATTTTGTTACGTTACAGCCTTATTCTAAAGACCTGATTGGAAATGTATTAAATACTTTTTTCCTCATCAATCTACACGCAAAAACAGGTTTTAAGAATTTTTTGCAAATGTATTCAAAATAAAAACCAAATATTGAATACATTTGTATTCACATAAGTATTCAGACCATTTGCTATGATACTCAAAATTGAGCTCAGGTGCATCCTGTTTCCATTGATCATCCTTGAAATGTTTCTACAACTTCATTGGAGTCCACCTGTGGTAAATTCATTTGATTGGACATGATTTGGAAAGGCACACATCTGTCTATATTAGGTCCCACAGTTGACAGTGCATATCAGAGCAAAAACCAAGCCATTAGGTCAAAGGAATTGTCCGTAGAGCTCTGAGACAGGATTGTGTTGAGGCACAGGTCTGTGGAAGGGTACCAACAAAAATGTATTTTCGACAGCATTGAATGTCCCCAAGAACACAGTGGCCTCCATCATTCTTAAATGGAAGAAGTTTGGAACCACCAAGACTACTCCTAGAGCTAGCCGCCTGGCCAAACTGAGCAATTGGGAGAGAAGGGCCTTGGTCAGGGAGGTAACCAATAACCCAATGGTCCCTCTGATAGAGCTCCAGAGTTCCTCTGTGGAGATGAGAGAACCTTCTAGAAGGATAAACATCTCAGCAGCACTCCACCAATCAGGTCTTTATGGTAGAGTGGCCAGACGGAAGCCACTCCTCAGTAAGTTTGCTAAAAGGCACCTAAAGGACTCAGACCATCAGAAACAAGATTCTCTGGTCTAATGAAATCAAGATTGAACACTTTGGCCTGAATGCCAAGCATCACGTCTGGAGGAAACCTGGCACCATCCCTACGATGAAGCATGAAGCATGGTGGTGGAAGCATCATGCTGTGGGGATGTTTTTCAGCGTCAGGGACTGGGCGACTAGTCAGGATTGAGGGAAAGATGAATGGAGTAAAGTACAGAGAGATCCTTGATGAAACCCTTCTCCAGAGTGCTGAGGACCTCAGACTGGGCCAAGGTTCACGACCCTAAGCACACAGCCAAGACAACGCAGGAATGTCCTTGAGTGGCCCAGCCAAAGCTTGAACCCGATCTAACATCTCTTGACAGACCTGAAAATAGCGGTGCAGCGACACTCCCAATCCAACCTGACAGAGCTTAAGAGGATCTGTAGAGAAGAATGGGAGAAACTCCCCAAATACAGGTGTGCCAAGCTTGTAGTGTCATACCCAAGATGACTCAAGGCTGTAATCGCTGCCAAAGGTGCTTCAACAAAGTACTGAGTAAAGGGTCTGATTACTTATGTAAATGTGATATTTCAGTTAGCAAAAATGTCAAAAAAACTGTTTTTGCTTTGTTGTTATCAGGTATTGTGTGTAGATTGATAAGGGGGAAAAAACTATTTAATACATTTTAGAATAAGGCTGTAAAATAAGAAAAAATGGAAAAAGTCAAGGGGTCTGAATACTTTCTGAATGCATTGTATATAGGGCTCTGGACAAAAGTAGTGCATTATATAGGGAATAGGGTGCCATTTCTGATGCAGACCTGTGGCTCCCTGGTGCTGAGGCAGGCGATGGAGGTCAAGTGGAGAGAGCTGCCTGTGAGGTAGTAGACCCATCTGTGGAGGGATATCTCCAGCCCCATCACCATCTGTGGAGGGATATCTCCAGCCCCATCACCATCCCACAGCGAGGGGCCACTGCCAACCCAATACGAGAGGCCATTACTGTGACCTGATAAA
Organism: Thymallus thymallus; assembly: GCA_023634145.1. Lineage (NCBI taxonomy): Eukaryota > Metazoa > Chordata > Actinopteri > Salmoniformes > Salmonidae > Thymallus > Thymallus thymallus. The sequence continues at coordinate 18,304,302 of CM042382.1, read as the reverse complement.
GATCCACTCTTGGTTCAAAACGTTGTGTGTGCCGGTCCTACTTCATTTCTAGATATAGATATACTGTACATCACATGATGTGAGACACTTTACATAAACAGAGTTGACACTAACAGAGTTGATACTAACACAGTTGACAATAACAGAGATGTACTATCTTGATTAAGAAAGCTATATTTTAAGCTTTTTCTCTGACTCTTCAAAATTTTGGAAAACAGTAACTGCACTGAAGCGTACAAATTCTTCTTCCCTGCCTAAGCAAGTTCTGTCTCTCTGGCATCATAACTGAGAAGAATGGGATAAGTTATTTTTTTTACCAGCATTTTATCTCGGCAGGTATTTTATTTGAGATAAACAGTGGTTTAATTGACCCTGGTCAGTAAATCGACTGCTCTTCCCTCTTCCAGCCTCTAGCTGACTTCTAGTGAATCTTAGTTTTCATTTCAACAATTTACCATCAGTGATGTGCTAGATATGTTGCTGAAGATTGATGTTAAAAAATCCACTGGGGCTGATATATGCTTGATCCATTTTTGCTGCAGCTCTCTGCCCCCTTTACTGCGGAATCATTAACCCATCATTTTAACCTGACTATTATATCTGGTATAACCCTCCAAGGTTTGGAAGGCGGATCATGTACTCCTCCTTCACAAAGGTGTTGACCCTTGTGACCTAAATAACTATCGCCCTATTTCAAAACTTAGTTAAGAATCTGAGAATAAAAATGTTTCTTCAATAGAAATAAGTCCTGCCTCTCGCTAAATAGTAGAAAGCAGATTGTTCAGTCGACGTTCCTATCGGTCCTAGACTATTGCAAAATCCTCTATATGAACGCAGTTGCCACTTCATTAAAGCCGTTAGATGTAGTTTATCATAGTGCACTGCGCTTTATTATAGGCAACAATTTTGGTACTAATCACTGCATTCTCTACCTGAAAGTTGGTTGGCCCTCTTTGATGTCACGGTTGATATGTTTTCATTTATAAAGCCCTTTTACAAAAAGTCCCACTGTACCTAACACAATTACTAACCTTTAGACATGAGTTACCACACCCGGTCTCAGGGATGGCTAACTCTGGAAGTTCATTCGGTCCCTTTTAGTTTTCTTGCACCTTATTTGTGGATAAATCTTCAAAATGTTCTTAAATTTTATGTTTTGGTGCCTCTAGGGCAATTCAGAAGGCTGATTGAGGACCTTACTCCTGATGAATGTGTTTGTTTTTTATGACTGCGTGTTTCTTTTTGCTTGCTTGATTCAGGGTTCATCTGTAAAAGAGACCTTGGTCTCCCTGATCAAATAAAGGGTAAATAAATAAATAAAATCTGGACCACTTAGGACTATGTTCTGCCTTATGACTTTGTTGAATGACTGGAGATGACTGAGTGGAGTTTAAAGGAACATATTCACAATGACACTCAACAGGAGTTCAGAGCTGTGGTTGGGTCCCTAACTGTGTGTTGTTGTTCTGTTTTCATTGAAAACGTCCTTAATAATTGAGGCGCCTTTAAACGGTCTGGGAGTCAGGGGAATTTTTACTCCTTTCAGTTCGGAGAGTGAAGTTCAAGTTTGCGTCAGGTTATACTGACTAAATTGCAATAGATAGATAGATAGATAGATAGATAGATAGATAGATAGATAGATAGATAGATAGATAGATAGATAGATAGATAGATAGATAGATAGATAGATAGATAGATAGATAGATAGATAGATAGATAGATAGATAGATAGATAGATAGATAGATAGATAGATAGATAGATAGATAGATAGGTACTTTATTGATCCCCGAGGGAGAAATTTCTTTGTCAAGCAGCTACAACAACAATACACAGGGCAGGTGCAAAATGCCACAACGAAAGTACACAAAAGACAGATACACGGTACATGATACATAGAGCGGCAGTATGAAAAAGTATAGAAATACAAGATATCTGGAGTGCAAAAAAAAGCTATAAAAAGGCATTGCTGTCACGATGTGGGTGTTGGAATGACCAAGGCGCAGCGCAGGGATAGTAATTCGACATCGTTTATTTATACTATGTAACTAGATGTATCAAACAAACGAACAAACTACACAATACAAAACAAACACTATAGACAAACGTCACGTTAAACAAAACAAACACGAATGAACGGACGTAACGAATAGCACACTTACTTTCACCGTGACTGCGAAATACATCGACAACGACCCACACCAGAGTGAAGGACAGACTAACATATATAGGATCCCTAATTAGAGACAATGCGGTGCAGCTGCCTCTAATTAGGGATCCAACCCAAAACCCACACAGAAACAGAAAAGAAACAACCGGGCCTGGACTGGGCACCGGTGGGGCAACCAGCACTGGCCAAGGAGCTGGGAAAACAACCGGGCCTGGACTGGGCACCGGTGGGGCTGACTGCTCAGGCTCTGGAGCGGAGCAGACGGCTGAACCCGGACTGGGTACCGGTGGAGCGGACTGCTCTGGCACTGGAGTGGAGCAGACGGCTGGACCTGAATTGGGCCCCGGTGGAGCGGACTGCTCTGGCTCTGGAGCGGAGCAGACGGCTGAACCCGGACTGGGTACCGGTGGAACGGACTGCTCTGGCACTGGAGCGGAGCAGACGGCTGGACCTTGATTGGGCCCCGGTGGAGCGGACTGCTCTGGCTCTGGAGCGGAGCACACGGCTGAACCCGGAATGGGTACCGGTGGAGCGGACTGCTCTGGCACTGGAGCGGAGCAGACGGCTGGACCTGGATTGGGCCCCGGTGGAGCAGACTGCTCTGGCTCTGGAGCGGAGCAGACGGCTGGACCCGGATTGGGCACCGGTAGGGCGGACTGCTCTGGCACTGGAGCGGAGCAGACGGCTGAACCCGGATTGGGCACCGGTGGAGCGGACTGCTCTGACTCTGGAGCGGAGCAGACGGCTGAACCCGGAATGGGTACCGGTGGAGCGGACTGCTCTGGCCCTGGGGCGGAGCAGACGGCTGGACCCTAATGGGGCACCGGTATGGCGGACTGCTCTGACACTGGAGCGGAGCAGACGGCTGGACTCGGAATGGGCACCGGTGGAACGGACTGCTCTGACTCTGGAGCGGAGCAGACGGCTGAACCCGGAATGGGTACCGGTGGAGCGGACTGCTCTGGCACTGGGGCGGAGCAGACGGCTGGACCCGAATGGGGCACCGGTATGGCGGACTGCTCTGACACTGGAGCGGAGCAGACGGCTGGACTCGGAATGGGCACCGGTGGAGCGGACTGCTCTGACTCTGGAGCGGAGCAGACGGCTGAACCCGGAATGGGTACCTCGCAATATCACACAAGAAGTGTTTTACTGGGTGACTTTCACTTTCACATGAGTCATTTTTTATTAAGGTATCTTTACTTTTACTCAATTATGACAATTTAGTACTTTTTCCACCACTGTGTGACACTATATCAGGTCCTGATGTATCTTATAAGATCAATCTATGAGAGTCAGAGTAGCCATTGATGGCAGTTCAGTTCAGTTTCTTTATAGGAAAGTCTTGAACTGCCTGTGAGTCAGTCAGATGTTCCAGTGGTTAAGGAGAGACAGTATGTCCTAGCACTGTGCTCCTAATGAGAGCATCTGTAGATCAGTGTGGGCCCAGATCAAATCACAGAGGAAATGGGGCCTGTGAATGCCCAGTCATTTCGACCATTTACAAATCTGCCTTATGCTCTTCGCAGTCTCACATCGATAACCACTGAAGTCCAACCCTCGTCCCAAATGGCACCTTATTCTCTATATAGTATGTGTATGTACTGTATATAGTGCACTACTTTTGAGCTCTATGGGCCATCGATAGATCATTATAGAGCCTGGTCAAAAGTAGTGCACTACAAATGGAATAGGGTGCTATTTGGGATGCAGTCTCCCGTATTGAAGTATTCAATGGTCTTACACTACTACTCATTCATGAAAGGTCTTGTCACAATCCTTATTCAACTGAAAAGCTTTGCAATGATGTGTGTGATGTGCATTCAAACCCACATTAATTGTCTGAATGAAAATGACTATTATCTATTCACTTGCCTGCACGTACTCAACCTGGGCACAAATGGCCTTTTCACAGAGACCTTCCAAGTTAATTAATGTGATTATTAAAAACTCACACTTCAAAGATGCATTTGAGCTGGTTGTTCATTGACTCACCGACCATTACTCAGGGCAACTAAGCCCATGCCATGTCTTATAATAAGATCCACTAAATGAGAGTCCCACAGTTCTGAAACCCTTGGAGATCCCTTCATCTCTCATCAGCCCTCCCATTAAATATACACATTTTAAAGATACATTACAACTCATGCATCACAAGCCTTCAGGGACCTCTGATAGTGTATGTTGCACTAGCCAGACATGTGAGACAGACATGGAAGAGACAGTGCTTGTCAACAGCAGCCTAGTATGTAGAACAGATAGGGAGAGAGAGGGGAGCTGCTCTCAGGCAGTCAGTCAGCAAAGGCTCTGAAACAGAAAACAGAGGAGAGGGAAAACAACCATTCAGAACAGAACCATTCCCTCCCTGGGATGACTGTGTTTGTGGCTGGCTTCTTATGTTCTTCCTTAATCAGAACAGTGAGGAGGATGAGGAGGAGTTTGGGGAGACAGAGGCTCAGAGGTCTTTTATGACTAAGAGCTCAGCATCCATCTGTTAAGACTCTTCAGCTAGAGATGGGAGCCCAACCCGCCTTGGTCAACTGAGTAGTGAAGAAAGTAGGCTGTGTGTGCCCACTGTTGAGATGATTTACATTGTGATACGTGGGCCAGAGAGCGCTCCTGACGCCAGAGCACAGAGTATTTCTTTCTATTTCCTGTTAGAGAAGGTTATGTACAGATCGCTGGCTTTATGCTGTGCAGCAGAAGCTTAGCAGCCTGGCCACAGCTGTGTTCTTATGGTTCGGTCTTGGCTCTGTGGCTGATAGGCCTTCTTTAGAACTACTTGTCAGAAGTTAGCTTTTAGAGGCACATTCAGCACCTCTCTGCCTCTGTGTCAGAGATCCTTGTTCCCCCTGACTCCCTCCAACCAGCCCCTTATCTTCTCCTCGAGCTGCTTCTATGCCTTTTCCATTATATACACACCTTAGGAATGTCAACAAGCTGTGAACTCTGTCTCACTCGTCAATTACCGTAAAACATGTATTTGATGCAAGCAACACCTTGATGACAGCTGTTTTTGGACCTGTAAATGTATGCTGGAAATAAGAGGACACACTGCAGCTGGTACTTTATGATACTTTAGCAATGACAGATATAACCAGTTTTGAAGTTTAGAAATGGTGTGTGAAGTGATGCTGAATACGAATACATTAAAATTTAGCAAAATCAAATGTTTTTCTGACAATGCCATGGGTTCTGTAAGTGAAAGATTGTGTGGGGCATGGAGACAAAGCAGATGTTCACCAATCTTCAAGACTTTACACTACTGGCCTCAGCCACTTTTACCCAAAATGTTTTGAAAAATGCACTTTTTCAGGTACCCCTCTTCAAACACTTGTGTATAGTAAGTCTGAGTTCTGTCAACATGCAGTAGCAGAATGTCATCCTAGAAAGATTGCTCCTATCTGAGAATGTCTGATGCGGTTTCACCACCCTCACCCTCTTCTGCCAACAAGGCCTAGTACTGTTCTCCTCATCAATTATATTACAGATATGTAAGTCAAGCAACACCGTCTGTTCTGATAGCTGGTTTAACAGGGGGAATGTAGTATAATTAGGCAATCAGACAAGGCATTCACTAACACAAACACAGTGCTTGTTAAAAAAGAGCCACATAGACAGTCATTACAGGCCAGGATAAAGACAAGCTTTGGGAAGGTCTTTGTCACTGCTACGGTGTTGCAACATACTGCTTGCATCCTAAATGGCACCCTATTCCCTATATACTGCACTACTTTTGACCAAAGCCCTATGGGTGATGGATGATTGAGCTATGTAAAAACACTTCAAAAACCTCACCTCAAACTTGTATCTCAAACAGACCGTTTAAAAAATGCTTGCAATTCCCTGATTCCCTGAACATGATGTCATGTTGGCTCATCAGTTGAGTTGGCCAATCAGCAGTCTATTCGCATGAATATTTGTAATGACCAGTATATGCCCACACCCTTCTGTTGTTGGGGTACGCCCACACCATTCCAACACAGACAACACAGATGACCTTCCCAAAGCTTGTCATATTTTTTTAAAAGGTCTGTTTGAGATACAAGTTTGAGGTGAGGTTTATTGAGTGTTTTTATGGGTATAGGACGAGTCGCCAACATTATTTGGGTATGTGTTAACAGAATATGAACTTTTAAAAGTACGATTTTCACTGGATAGTTACTTGAATCTCAATCACAACAGAAATTGTTTTGTATTTCATAACAATTTGATAATAGGCCTTTACAATAATTCCATAGCCACTGGTTTTAAGGAAAGCTATACCAACCATTCAAAACATATCATCAACTTGGTAACAATCATACATACAGAACTGCAGATATTGCTTTCTGTACTTTCAGGGATAACATAACGAAATCAGAAAGAAATGAATAATATTTGATAAATGCCAATGCTGCATTGTCCTTTTAAAGATTATGATTTGATTAGACAATGAATAAAGATGTTTAAAATGGTAAAGATGTAGTAGTGTTTGGGGCGGTTCCTGGCAATCAAATGTAATGTAGCGTTTTCTATATCTCTTCCTGAATGTCACGAGCAGGGACAGATGACCTGATGGTCATATAATTGGATCAAAGAGCACATATTATAGATCTTGAAGATCAGGAGAGAAGACAACAGCCCTACATTACTTAGCTGTTGTTTTGTCTCCCCACATTATCGTTGAAGTATTCATTTTGTTCAAAAAGAAAATGATGACAAAACGGGAGAGACTACCATATCAGAACCATTATATAGATTTGTTGACAAATGCACTTTACTGGACAAGCGTATGAGACAGAGCTGAAAAACATCTACAGAATGATGTGAATTCAGAGCTGTGTGCTTATTTTGTTTTGTTCTCGTCAGATTTCTCCCAAGCGCTCTCCCGCATTCAGTCATTCAGTAATGTGCAAATAAATTAATGATAAAATTAACAACAGCCATTTAGACATTATCCAGAAACATTTGACGTGGTGCGCTGTCAAGTTTTTTTTTTACCACACAGCCCCATCTGATTGTTTCAGCATGTTAAGTCAAGCGAGTGCCATTTGATTTAATTCTAAGTCAAGTCAAATAAACTACCCACCCAAATATAATGCGCAGCGCCACAGGAGCTAAATGATTCCCACAAAACCCAAATAAAACTGTGACAATTCTTCTACCCCGAAACTGTAGGCTAATGATGTCAAAAGTAAATAGAATTAACTCAACGACTGTCTAATTGCATTCTGTTGTCCAATCATCTCAAGATGCCTTTGAGAGGAGAAAAGCGTTCTCGGATAAATTCAAAAAGTTTTTCAAAATTATTTGGGGCCATTTTGCTTTACTGTTTTAATGAGCACGTGTATACGTTAATTGGAATATTAGCCCATGATGCCTCTGGGCAAGAGGCAGAGTTGATGTCCCACTGTGTGATCTGGCATTCAAAGACAAAGCACAGCTACAGCCAGTCACGCTTCTCTGTTTTGCTCTGAAAAGATTCTAAGCCCATTTCAGCTGCATTGAAATAAAACTTGTGTCAATGCTATGTATTAACAGCCTAATCATTTCAATGTGCGGGGGCTCAGATTGCTCTGTATCTCAACTTCAGATACAGGCATTTATCTCAGTACATAAAATGGATTGGTTGGGAGGACAGTGTCATAGGAGTAGGCTCATAGGCTCATCTTACTGGCTGACATTGTTATGTTAACTAGTCCATACTGATCCATCAGTAGGCCATGTGGGAATGGCGCTCTCTTTAACACGTATCTTTCGGAAAGTCTTTAACAATAATCTGAAATGTCTTATTATCACCAAGCCAATGCAACAGTGTATGCACTTCTTATGTTGCATATAATACATAGCAAATGACACAAATCACCAGTTTGATCTCTCTTTGTAAGCCGGATGGAGAGCTTTGGTTCAAAACATTGCACAATAAACTGTGGGAGCATTCATCAGTGTGCGGATATGGATCTTTATTTCATAACCTGTCTTTGTAATCACCTACTTTCAAAATGCCTGCTCTGTTTCTTGGCCAGGCCTGCTGCACCTCTAACAGATGTGAAGTAAGTTCCTGTTACAGTGAGTCTATATTTACCTTACATGTCAGAGAAAGATCCATGTGCTTCTGCGTATCACTGTTAGTTTTCAGTTGCCGAACGACCCAGTAGGAGATTATTCTTCATTCCATTGATCCAGACTATTTTTAGAGGTTTAATACAGTCAACCACATTAATCAGTGGTTGCGGCCCAAATGGTACCCTATTCCCTATATAGTGCACTCTATAGGGAATACGGTGCCAATTGTAGGGAATAGGGTGCCAATTGGGACGAAAGCAGTATCTGAAGGCCACTTCGCTCTGGACAACACTGTATATGTGTTCTCTTCCTGGGTTTTTTCCACTTTTAATGCTTAAGAGTCGGTGATGCTTCAGTTGCACTGAATGACTTTTAAATGCTCCCCATTTCTTGCTGGTTTCAGGTGATCCAATAAATTACTTTTTCTCACCCTAAGTGAGAAATGGGGGGGGGGGGGGGGGGGGCGATAATGATACACCTTATCATTAACCCATGCATTCTCTAACATTTAATGCAGCGGTTCTCAACTGGTTTTGCCTCGGGCCCCAAATTGAACCAGGCTGTCTCAGTCGCGACCCAATATTCACATCGCAAAAAAAGATTAGCCAAAATACAACCTGGAAAACTATGTTGAACAAAGATATAGACGCAACATGCAACAATTTCATAGATTTTACTGAGTTACAGTTCATATAAGGAAATCAGTCAATTGAAATACATTAATTAGGCCCTAATCTATGGATTTCACATGACTGGGCAAGGGCACAACCATGGGTCGGCAAGGGCTTTGTTATAGACATAAATACTCCTCAGACAATCCTGCAGGTAAAGAAGCCAGATGTGGAGGTCCTGGGCTGCTGTGGTTACACATGGTCTGCGGTTGTGAGGCCGGTTGGACGTACTACCGAATTCTGTAAAACTAAGTTGGAGGCATTTATGGTAGAGAAATTAACTTTAAATTCTCTGGCAACAGCTCTGGTGGACATTCTTCTTGTCAGCATGCCAATTGCACGCTCCCTCAAAACATCAGACATCTGTGGCATTATATTGTGTGAAAAAACTGCACATTATAGAGTGGCCCCAGCACAAGGTGCCCATGTGCAATGATATGCCACACCTGTCAGGTGGATGGATTATCTTGGCAAAGGAGAAATGCTCACTAACAGGGATGTAAACAAATTTGTGCACATGGATCTTTTATCTCAGCTCATGAAACATGGGACCAAAACTTTAAATATTGCGTTTATATTTGTTTTCAGTATATAGAAAATGCTATATTGATATTAAATGTAGGGAAGGGAACAAGGGAACAACATTCTCACCACAAATTCAATCAAAATGCGCTGCTCTTAGCTCTATTAAAAATACTGTTATTGAAGAAAGATTGTTCAGAGATTAAATGATTTTAAAAAATGTAAAAATTCATTATAATTTCTACACTACCTGATTAAAGTCGTTTAAGTTCAGGCTGGAGTATATATAAATTTGCGACCCACCAGTTGAGAATCACTGAAGTAATCTATTGTAGGTATATAATGTCGTATCCACGGAACGGAATCACATGCTTGAAATGCTCTGAATGACAATGAGAAGAAGAACTCTTCTGCTTTTCTGGGTTCTTAGAAAAAGAATAGGGCAGAAAAGGATTCAAGAAGTGGAACTGGAGTAACGCTTGGTTGATGACAATGAAAATGTTGCACACATGTACACGCACGCAAACACCAATTTTTTTCGATTTCAAACTATGAAATTTGAGCTGTTAGCCAGCCTGTGTATAGCACTGCTATACACAGAATCAGAGAAACAGTAGCAAGCATATGTAGTCAAATAGCCAAATTCCACCCCTACAGTAGATTTTTTCTGAATATAGTTGTGAGTTGTTCATTTCAGTTGTTGATATTCTCACTTCTGTAGATACCTGAATCATTAAATATTGGAAACCATCCCCTAATGCATTTCTCACTCTGTAAAGTACAAAGACTGGTTTGAAATAAGAGAGCGTTGTCCTGCAGTGAAATACAATCTGTGGTGATTGCAAAGTCAGGCACTGACTAAGGATGATCAAGAGAAAAGGAAAAAAAGACAGATTCCACTGAAACGGTCTCAAAACATACCACAGAAACGGCCCCAAAACATACCACAGAAACACATACGTCCAAGAATGAAGTGCTTCATATAGATTTTTTTTTTTACGGAATGTTCTTGTGGAAATTATGACAGATACAGACATACTGGCTCAGTGGGAACACAGTTGGTATTTGGGCCCGTCTCCAGACTCTGAGGTGAACATGGTGTTTTTCTCTTTGAAGCACTCGAGAACACACCTAGGGTACGTACTGTAGCTACCTGCTCTCTCTTTCTGGTCTGGCTGAGAACCCAGGTGGCAGTTAGACATTTAGCCCGGAGAACATTTGAAACTGATTGATTCTCTTTCTTCAACTGGAACAATATTTTGCAGGTGATTTAACGGTATGTCTCTCGCTCTCTCGCTCTCTCGCCCTCTCGCTCTCTCTCTTTCGCTCTCTTTCACTCTGAATCACAACAGGCATCTTCACAACTGTTAGATTCTATCACATCCATGCTAGCCAACATCCGCATAGTGGTTGTTTGGCTATGTAGGAGGTGGAACTGCGCAAGACAAGATTGATACTGCTAATGGATGCTACGAAACCACACTGACTTTATATCCGACAAATCCCATGCAGCTGCGTTATGGTCCCATTTACATTGTGACATATTTCATTACGTCATATGTCATCTACACGCAATCTCGTTCTGCTACTGGATGGAGAGCATAGGGTTTCATAACGCAAGACAAGATTGAGGAGAGTCTCCGGTCAGAGATTGCATTTATTTGAGGATATTGCAAAATATGACCTTTTCATTCAAGACAGGAGAAACATATTGTTTTAGGTGGTAATAAAACATGTTTTGTTAAGTAACTTTTTCCTCAACTTGTTTTTCTAACTTTATAGCTAGTTGAAGATACAACTGTAGCTATCCCATAAAGCCATCACCGAAAACCACATATTTTCATCTTCTTCTGTGGTTTTCGACAGACTCTGGCTGGACTGAAGATGACGTAAAGTTTGTGTCGTCCATCTCGCAACGGAGCGTTCAACCGCAAGGGGGCATTGCGATTCCACTCCTTTTTGGACGTCCCCATTGAAATGAATGACATCAGGTGTAACATGCAGTAACATAGTGCTTATGGTTAATGTGAACGAGGCTTTAGAAGTTCAAACACTTGAATGCGTGATGTCTATTGTCTACAACTCGATTAGACTGATAGACTATCCCCATCAAAATCAACATGACCATGCATAAGCCTATCATTATTTCTATCATTGATAGAGCCTACATTTTCTATCGCTGTTTTGAACTTCTAACGCTGTAGGGTTAATAGGAAGGGAGTGGTTTGTGACACACAAGAGCAGCCCTCACGATTTGTCATCTCATACCACAGTCCAACACCGGCAAAACATCCGCTGTGCGGATGTCAGCCAACACGGGTTAACGGTCCATCTGACTAAATTGAGGCCTTAAACGGTGCCCCCCAGCATGTACCAGTACCATACCACAATGTTTCCAGATATTATGCAACATAACATTGTGCTACTTTCACAGAATCACAGATGTTGAGGTGTGATTTTTTACATATCTGCTTTTATTTATTCTCTGACAATCATAATTCCAGACAATATCACCCTGCTTTAACTGTAGCCAGACATAAACGGCTCCAAATCATCATCGTCAGCAGCCAGGAGTGTGCATTCCTTCAAGCTTAGTCAGCTGAAATGTGCCATGTGGATGTGTATCCTGAAATGTGTCGTACATTCCTGTGGCTGTGTCTAGAGGAACATTTCAGTAAACCTCTGCTATTAGAATGAGATCAAGCTAGAATATAAACAGCAGCACTCTCTGGTTGCGTCATAAATGGCACCCTATTACATATATAGTGCACCGAGCCTCATAAGGCTCTGGTCAAAAGTAGTGCACTATATAGGGAATAGGGATGCAGCCATAAAGCAGCGAGCAGCAAGCGCAGAGTGCCCTGCACAGCTTAAACCGGCAGGGTGTCATTCCAAACATCTAAAGGTGCAACTTTTAATCTATTTTCCTCTCATTTAAAGGCATTATAACTAATCAGATTACCAAGCAGCGCACTCCACTTCCCTCCACTCCCATTTATGGGCGGTGATGTGCATTACTGACAGTGAGAAATGACCTGCTGAAATTGAACCCACCACTTACTGTATAAAGAGATCAAGTGAGAGACAGAGAGGGGGGAGGTCAAGCAAAAGTGAAAGGGTGGGTTGGAGGCGGGGCATCCATCTGCAATTTGTTGCATTTCTTCCTTTTTCTTCTGCTGCACTCGGTACTCTGATGAAACCCTATCTTCTCACCTGAAGACAAGTGTGAGATTTGAAGGGAAGGCCAACGAGACCTCTGGTCCTCCAGCTGTGTTAGGTTCCTGTCCCTCAGAGTCAGACTGCTGGCCCGAGGTGAGGTCACTGTGCTGGGGCCACGGGGCCAAGGTTCCTCCGCTCTCTTGACCTGTCCGACTTAGATCTGAGTCCCAAATGGCACCCTATTCCCTAAATAGTGCACTACTTTTGAAAAGGTCAAAAGCAGTGCACTATATTGGGAATAGGGTGACATTTGGGACTCAGGCTTCAGTGTTCCCATCCGTCCCCCTTTCTCCACATAGGCTCCATCCTCAATCCTCCACAGTCATTCCTCTACATCTGTGTGTATGCCTGATGATAACTACCTTCCTTCACCATGTCCTGATAGACAACATAATTCACTTTCACACTATACATATTCATTAGACCATGCATGTTGTCATTTAATTCCAAATGAATCCAACTGAATTAACATAATCAAACATTATCTATGATAATTCCCCAACCTAGCACCCCCCTGAGAATTTGCAGGCATGTTCTAATGCATGTTTGTGTCTGGAAAAGCATGATTGATAATATAATCATGCTTGGGACAATCACAGTTGCACGTTATTAATGGGGGTTGTTAATGGTACCTTCACACATAAACGAGCCTGTCCACACAAAACACATTTTGCCGTCATGGGAACTGTTATCATGCATAGCGTAACCCATAACTAGGAACAGGAGTTTTAACTGAATGTTTGACCTGGCCATGAAAAACTCCTCTCTCCTCTCCTCGTTCTCAAAACACATGGGAAAAAAAGGTATGAGGGGAGGGACCCTGGACCTTCTCCTCCAATATGGTAGAGAAGGCCGTAAGGAGATAGGATGTGAGGAATTAAGGAAAGACGAATTGAGATAGAATCTCTGTGTGAACCAGGGGAGTGTCTTTGGAACACACCCTAAAGAAGGAGTAACCAGGGCAACTATAGAGGGAGGGAGCACACAGTGAGTCATAAGGGTGTGTTCCCATGTTCCCACTATACACACCACAAAAAGAGGTCCAACAGACCAGTGGCACTCTACCCAAAACCATGCATCCCTCTGACAATACATAGTTAGAGAGTCAGATTATTTCTGACAAGCATAAAGCATGCTGCTGCACGTGATGTGTCTTTCATGCTCGTGACTTGTGAGTTAGGTTTGAGTGGTATGGAGTCTGGTGAAGAGAGAGTACATGGAGACGCCCTGCACAGCTTCTGTCTGCGTCCCAAATGGCACCCTATTACCTATGTTGTGCACAACTTTTGATCAGGGCCCATAGGGCTCTGGTCAAAAGTAGTGCACAGACAAGGCGGAGTCAGGGAAATTATTCGAATAACCGTCTAGAGATGCGCATGGATCCTTATGTAATTGTTCTCTGTGTGTGAATCAATAAAGTCTCTGTCTGCGAACGGTGCCCAGTATTAAGTTTTGAGTCAGTTCTTTGGCACCTGATTTGAATGTTGAAAATAAAATCTCAGCACAATGAGACCCTACCACCACTCACCTAATTGGAGTAAACTAACAGACAACAATACTTCTACTGCTACATGCAGCTACGGTACATGTAGTTAAATAATTATATATTTCTGCAAGTGCTGGAATTTCACCCACAGCTGCCAATCCACCATTCATTCTGATCTTAACTCCAACCCTCTGATGTCCACAGATTAATCAATCTTTCCAGTATAATATAATTGTGCTATTTCCTTTTGCAATACATCCCTCCCTTTTACTGTGATGTCTTACGAGTGTCTTGAACCTCCCTATTCGTAAGATTTCTACTGATATTGCCCTAAAAATATAAACTTTACCCATGGGTATAATGATATTTCCCATTGACTGATCGTGGTTTTTCAGATCGCCTAAAAAACAGTTTGCAGGTCCATCTGAACCCTGATATTATGACATAACAACCATTCCTGGAACTAAAAGCGAGCCACCAATGGATAGTACCAGAAAAGATGCACAAGGCTGACTGTTTAATAACCCATTTTTTGTTTTGGAATGCCTTCGAGGCCAGGGGTTTTCCCTGTCTGAAAGGAATCAATTGCCAACCTTAGTTCGACCAGTGTAATTAGGCCTTCACAAGATTTGTTTTGTGTTGCATATAATTTAACATGTTTTTTTGGGAAAAGGATAATTCACTATCAAGAGGTTAAAATATTTTACTTCCTCATTCAAAATCTCCTTTGGTGAGATTAGGATTTCTCCATCATTTGTGAATATTTTGATCACTCTGTGAGAAGAGCAATGGGAAGAGTCTTTGCTGTCGGGCTGTAGGGCTGCAGGAATGCAGGGATGCAGGGCTGTAGGGCTGTAGGGCTGTAGGGCTGCAGGGATGCAGGGCTAGGCAATGCACACTTTTCTTGAACTTTCTTTGACTAGATGAGTGATGAAGAGATATTAAGCCACTCTTGAAGGACAATGGAAGCTCATTTAAAAAATGCTTTTCTATTATTAAAACCAATGCATTTCTGAGTGATGCCTTCATCAGGAATTTAGATAAGTGATGGACCTTTCCCTTCACTCAACCATGCTACATCCTTCCTGCAATGTGTTTATTTTTGTCCACCAGTGCAGTAGCTGTAGGCTTCCTGTTGACTGCTGTTATTGTTACACCACTGTTCAACTTTAAGGTGTGTCATAAGAGCTATAAACAGCTTAAAGGGGATGTGTAGAGAAACAAGTTGAAAAGGTTGTTGCTGCAAGGCTCTCCATAATGACAGTCATCCGTTTGAGAGGACATCCCTCAATGTCATGATATGTGGCAAAAGAAAGGTCAAATGTACTGTACAATGTCTGTCAATCTTCTACATGTCCTCAGCCATAGGTTTGCTGCACCAATAATACATTTATATTCATTTATGTATCCCTCAAGCACCATCACATTTCTACAAAGGTTTAATATCATACACTCTTTGTTGGGAGAGCGTATGACCCTCTAATAACTAAAGTAACATTTTAATGACTTGAGTCACAGTGTGGCCATAATACTTTAATATTTTAATGATACCATAATGATTGACTATCTAACACGCACACGATGAGAAAGAGAATGACTTCTAAGTACTGTTAAGGATTTGGTCCGACCTCTAATAGTTTCAAACCTCTCAGACGCTTTGGTGTTTGTAATGTAACTGTACAATGTGCGAGATCGAAACAAGCTCATCAGTAAGAAGCTAAGCTCAGTTAATTGGAAAAACATGACGTAAAAATCTATTTGTTTTGCATGTTGAAAAGAACCCATAGCAGAACACTAAACCAACCCTCTCTGTGAAATTAAAACTTTAATTTACAATAAATAACTGAATATGTGGTTCTATTAGAACACTTTTTCCTATCATATGGGAACCCAGAGACCAGTGTTGGGGAAAGGTAATCTAAAAAATATAGTTTACTAAGCTGCTTATTGCTTCACACTGGAAGAAGTTAAGCTACACTAAAGCTACCCTAAAAAATATATAATTTACTTAACTAAAGTTATTTTGAAAAAGTACTTCACTACATCCACTAACCGCCCTCTGCCCAGTACCCTGCCCTAAACTTTGGTCACTCTCACTGGCCGGCTACCACCCGGTACTCAACCCTGCACCTTAGAGGCTGCTGGCCTACATTATGTACAGTGGGGAGAACAAGTATTTGATACACTGCCGATTTTGCAGGTTTTCCTACTTACAAAGCATGTAGAGGTCTGTAATTTATATCATAGGTACACTTCAACTGTGAGAGACTGAATCTAAAACAAAAATCCATAAAATCACATTGTATGATTTTTAAATAAGTAATTTGCATTTTATTGCATGACATAAGTATTTGATCACCTACCAACCAGTAAGAATTCCGGCTCTCACAGACCTGTTAGTTTTTCTTTAAGAAGCCCTCCTGTTCTCCACTCATTACCTGTATTAACTGGACCTGTTTGAACTGTATAAAAGACACCTGTCCACACACTCAATCAAACAGACTCCAACCTCTCCACAATAGCCAAGACCAGAGAGCTGTGTAAGGACATCAGGGATAAAATTGTAGACCAGCACAAGGCTGGGATGGGCTACAGGACAATAGGCAAGCAGCTTGGTGAGAAGGCAACAACTGTTGGCGCAATTATTAGAAAATGGAAGAAGTTCAAGATGACGGTCAATCTCCCTCGGTCTGGGGCACCATGCAAGATCTCACCTCGTGGGGCATCAATGATCATGAGGAAGGTGAGGGATCAGCCCAGAACTACACGGCAGGACCTGGTCAATGACCTGAAGAGAGCTGGGACCACAGTCTCAAAGAAAACCATTAGTAACACACTACGCCGTCATGGATTAAAATCCTGCAGTGCACGCAAGGTCCCCCTGCTCAAGCCAGCGCATGTCCAGGCCCGTCTGAATTTTGCCAATGACCATCTGGATGATCCAGAGGAGGAATGGGAGAAGGTCATGTGGTCTGATGAGACAAAAATATAGTTTTTTGGTCTAAACTCCACTCGCCGTGTTTGGAGGAAGAAGAAGGATGAGTACAACCCCAAGAACACCATCCCAACCGTGAAGCATGGAGGTGGAAACATCATTCTTTGGGGATGCTTTTCTGCAAAGGGGACAGGACGACTGCACCGTATTGAGGGGAGGATGGATGGGGCCATGTATCGCGAGATCTTGGCCAACAACCTCCTTCCCTCAGTAAGAGCATTGAAGATGAGTCGTGGCTGGGTCTTCCAGCATGACAATGACCCGAAACACACAGCCAGGGCAACTAAGGAGTGGCTCCGTAAGAAGCATCTCAAGTTCCTGGAGTGACTTAGCCAGTCTCCAGACCTGAACCCAATAGAAAATCTTTGGAGGGAGCTGAAAGTCCGTATTGCCCAGTGTCAGCCCCGAAACCTGTAGGATCTGGAGAAGGTCTGTATGGAGGAGTGGGCCAAAATCCCTGCTGCAGTGTGTGCAAACCTGGTCAAGAACTACAGGAAACGTATGATCTCTGTAATTGCAAACAAAGGTTTCTGTACCAAATATTAAGTTCTGCTTTTCTGATGTATCAAATACTTATGTCATGCAATAAAATACAAATTAATTACTTAAAAATCATACAATGTGATTTTCTGGATTTTTGTTTAGATTCCGTCACTCACAGTTGAAGAGTACCTATGATAAAAATTACAGACTTCTACATGCTTTGTAAGTGGGAAAGCCTGCAAAATCGGCAGTGTATCAAATACTTGTTCTCCCCACTGTACATAGTCATTGAACACTGGTCACTTTGATCATACTGTTTAACACATTTCATATCTACAGTGCATTCGGAAAGTATTCAGACCCCTTCACTTTTTCCACATTTTGATACGTTACAGTCTTATTTTAAAATGGATTAAATGTTTTCCTCATCAATCTACACACAATACCCCATAAGGACAAAGCGAAAACAGGTTGTCTATACTGTATTCTAGTCAAGGCCTATCCTATTTAACTGTTGCTGTTCATATACTATTCTTCAGATATACTACATATTCTATCCATATGCTGTCCATATTGTCTATACATCCCATCCCAAACACATGCTTGTCCTAATATATACATATTTCTTAATTCCATTCTTTACTTTTAGATTCATGTGTATTGTTGTGTATTGTTAGATATTACTGCACTGTTGGAGCTAAAAACACAAGCATTTCTCTACACCCGCAATAACATCTTCTAAATACAGTATGTGTATGAGACCAATAAAATTTTATTTGTGATACTACTTTGTGATAAATTATCATATCTAAATCTGATGTCATAGACTACAAATTGCAAGAACAGATCACTCTGGAGTCAGATGTTAACAGAATGTGTTATTTAGCCATTTAGCCTATTAAACACACAAACTAATTTTCCAGTGAGAATTAAATAGGTCTGATGCCCAAAATCAAAGGAAATTATTGCCTACTTTACCCAGATTTTCTCATATTTTTGCAAAACAAAAAACGTATGGAACTCCAGTAGTTAGCTACACCACTATATGACAAAAAAATGTAATTAACTTATGAAAACGCTACCAAGATTTCAATTTCGTTAAACTACCACAAAGCTACAGCAAAATGTAATTATATACTCTCCAACAATGCCAGAGAGTGAAAGGAGTATTTTGTGGTTCCCAAATGGCACCCTATTCCCTATATATTGCACTACTTTTGATCAGAGCTCTATGGGCACTGGTCAAAAGTAGTGCACTACATGCTTAGGGAATAGGGCACCATTTGGGATGCGTATAATTAGGAGAGATTAACACTTAACACCTACCAGACTGCCTCAATTACTGTTAGTGCTGCTATTAAACTATATTAAACCAGGAGCCTAGTGGAAATCATGGTGTTAGTTATGCAATTCAAATATTTCCATCACTTAGATTGCCATTTTATGAAGTTGTAAAATACCTTGCCTTTGGATGAGGGTTTCAGCAGGAGTGACTTGTGTGGTAGTCAGTAATGGTTTTCTGCCCTCTCTCTCTCTCTCTCTCTCTCTCTCGCTCTCGCTCTCTCTTTCTTTTGATGCAATCATTACTCTAACACCGTACAGAGCGTGGTTAACAAATCGGTCTGGATCCCAAATGGCACCCTATTCCCGACATAGTGCACTACTTTTGACCAGAGTCTATGAGCCCTGGTCAAGAGTAGTAGGGAAAAGGGTGCCATTTGGGATGTAATCATAGAGATTGTATGGAGGTCAATTTTCTCTGGTACATTGATGCTGTGAACTACAAATGAATGTCTTTATGAAGAGTTTACAACATATTTTAGAGAAGAATGGTTATGCCCAGAACATGGTGTACAGAGAGAAATCAGTGTTAATGTGTTTTAGTCATTACCAGATGGAAAAACAAGAATTGCCCCATTATAAACGTGGCATCTCACTGCTACCTGGCTTTTAATAGGCATTGAAAACCTATGCTTGTACTGCAGTGCCCTCTGCTGGTTGAGTATATAGCTATCATCTCTTGTGACTTTATAGCCAGCATCAAGGAGAGGGTCTGGCTGGAAATAGCCTTAGCGGAGTTGACAACAACAAGATGTTCCTGTTTTCAGGGATACAGCTATTTTCAACCTAGCTTCCAAACCCGGATGTGGGAACTACGCTCAGGTTTCTCTTACACCTGCTACAGTACGTTAGGGTAGACTGGAACCTAACCTAACGTACAGCCTCAATCCATGCCCTCAGAACAGCCTCAATTCGTTGGGACATGGACTCTACAAGGTGTCAAAAGCTTTCCACAGGGATGCTGGCCCATGTTGACAATGCTTCCCACAGTTGTGTCAAGTTGACTGGATGTCCTTTGGGTGATGGACCATTCTTGATACACATGGGAAACTGTTGAACGTGAAAAACCCAGCAGCAATGCAGTTCTTGACACAAACCGGTGCGCCTGGCACCTACTACCATAGCCTGTTCAAAGGCACTTACATTTTGTCTCGCCCATTCACCCTCTGAATAGAACACATACACAATCCATGTCTCAATTGTCTCAAGGCTTAAAAATCCTTCTTTAACCTGTCTCCTCTACACTGATTGAAGTGGATTTAACAGGTGACATCAATAAGGGATCATAGCTTTCACCTGGATTCACCTAGTCAGTCTATATCATGTTCGTAACGTGTTGTACACTCAAATAACGAACAACTAAATTGCTTCAGACCTCGGATATGCAAAATAAATTATTCATATCAATCTTCATACAGTGGGAAAAGTAATTTGAACATTCAGTCACTTGGATGGTAAACTGTTATTATATTTGACCTATATGTTGCTGTATCAAACCAATGTAGCCTGCTGACCTTTTCAGGTTATGTCCTAGCCTCTGTATGTAAATTGCTGTCTGGGACATTGTATCAGATATTTGATTAGAGGAAAAGGTCATAGGCCTACATGGCAGACATACTGTCAGACAAACAAAGGTGAACAACAATAGATTATTTATTATTTGGTTTATTTGACCCCCACACTCAGTTGGTTGAATCATTTATTATCCAAGTTTGTGACCCTTGACAACGCGTTAGCCACCACTGAACAACAGATGGCGCAACCAAACTACTGCAGCCACATGCAGATGGAGGAATTCATACAAAACTCCAGTTCAATTCTTTCACATCTAAACCAAAGACCATCACTGATGAGCTTTTAAAAATAATCAAAGTCATCTCCCCTACTGTCTACTGTCTTCCCCCTGTCTTACCCTATCTAACCAACCTAGCAGCAGCAGTATTTACGATACGTCCCAAATGGCCCCCTATTGCCTTTATACTGGCTCTGGTCAAAGGTAGTACACTATATATAGGGAATAATAGGGTGCCATTATGGACACAGCCTATTCCTGACAGCCTGACAGGCCGATCATCCAGGGCTCATTAGTCTGCCTCAGAGGCCCAGGGAGCAGCCTGGCTGCCTGGCAGTGCCACAGCCTGAGTCTCCTTCCTTCTCCCTGTCAGCCAGGTCAGCTACCTGTCATCCCTCAGACAGCCTTGAGATGAGGGCCTGCGTCTCAAATGTCACTCTATTCCCTTCATAGTGCACTACTTTGACCAGAGCGCATAGTGCACTAAAGGGAACAGGGTGTGATACAGAGGCCTTGGAACTGAGTCCCAAATGGCACCCTGTCCCCTATATAGTGTACTTATTTTGGCCAGCGCCCATAGGAAATAGGGTACCATTTGAGATGCAAAAACAAGGCCTGGGAGAGGTGAGGGCCACTAAATCACAGTAACAAAGAGACACCATCTCCATCTCTACTGCCTAATGAGCTCCAGGCCAAGGGAATTACGACGCATGGCAGGGAGGGAGGCCAGAGATGGGAAAACCAGTGTCGTTATCTCTGGAGTTGTGTCCCAAATGTCACACTATTCCCTATATAGTGCACTACTTTTGACTAGAGTCCTGTCAAAAGTTGTACACTATGTAGGCAATACAGTGCCATTTGGGACACACACTAGAACTAATCCACATGCTGTTTAAAAGGTTTGTCTCTGTGCTGCTGGGTTATCGATTCATCCGGCAAAGTCACCATACAAGGACCGCTGAGAGATATTTAGTGCTAATGAGATGCCATTGCACTTGATTTCACAGGATATGATTTATTCTTTACTGGAAGTATACCTTTTATTTTCTCAAATGGTGGTTCATTTTTGTCATCCCAGTGGCAAATGAATGCAGATATCCTTCTATGGGAGCAATCCTAAAAAGAACACACAGTATATGCAAGAGAGTAATGATCTTCGATATGGTTCTGGTAAAGAATGTGGATGACTAAATACAAATAAGGTATTCATCCAGAGTAAGATGTTTTGAATCCTTGGTGTGTTATATGCTGCTGCATTTTCTTTACAGAAATATTATCCCTCTGTTCAAAGCTTACAAATGACTTTATCTCAGTTATGGCTGTGTGGACATATTTCAAGGCAACAGAACTCTGACCTGCTATTCTTTGGAGACACAGAGAGAAAGGGATAGAGCGAGGCAGAGAAAGAGAGAGAGGGAGGGAGAGGGAGAGAGCGAGAGAGAGAGACAGAGAGAGAGAGAGAGAGAGAGAGAGAGAGAGAGAGAGAGAGAGAGAGAGAGAGAGAGAGAGAGAGAGAGAAATGGAGAAAGCGGAGAAAAAGTGCAGGAGGGGGAAAGAGAGAGAGGCGACTTCTGTTTGAAAGCATGATCAATGGCCCTCGTAAATGTGTTTAATTTATGAGCAGGGGTGGGCTATATGTTAACAATACTCTGGCAGAGTGAGCGCTGCCTGAAAAGAATGTGCCTGTCTCCCTGGGTGCCCGCCAAGCTCATTCATCACAGTGGCTCTGCTATGCTTTCATTGACAAACAGTCTGGCTGGCCGTCACCCTCCCTCTCTTCCTCCCCACAGTAAATCCATCAGACGCTTAAGACATCCACCAAGACAGGCCTAAGGTGCAGGCCTTGGCACCGCTTTGAGTGTGCGTGTGTTTGTGCGTGTGTGTGTGTGTGTGTGTGTGTGTGTGTGTGTGTGTGTGTGTGTGTGTGTGTGTGTGTGTGTGTGTGTGTGTGTGTGTGTGTGTGTGTGTGTGTGTGTGTGTACAACACGTGTGGATGACGGTCCAGAAGACTAGAGGAGAGCTGTTGACATAACAGTGTGAGGTCAGCCTAGCTCTGGGATGTGGATCAGTGGTGTGTCAGCTCTGTGAGGGGCTCTCCCAGACCCAGGCTAGTGTCTCCCTCCCTCCCTGCTTGAGATCCCTGGCAGCATCCCAAATGGCACCCTATTCCCCTAATAGTGCATTACTTTTGACCAGAGCCCTATGTCTGCTGCAGCCAGAGCAGCCAGAGCAGCCAGAGCACAGCCACCGTGGCTGATGAGAAAACGCAACAAGTGCTCTCAGGTTTCCAGCTGGTTTTACATCAGCATGGCATCAACAGACAGCAGCACAGTGGCATGGCAGACAGTCAGCTGGCATCTGTAGAACATCTGCAGGACTCTTATAGAATAGTTGCATGCCTATGTGATGATTGTAATAATTCTAAAATGAATTCAAATGATGCCAAAACATTTGAAATAGTTTCTCATCTTCAAAAATAACGTGCAGTTCTACATATTGGGAAATGCTCTTGGAGAGCATGCTTGTTTCTGAATGTAGAGTACAGTATCTTTTCCAATGGACATGTCTGATCAACAATAGGAGCCTGTGTAATACTGCACCTGAAAATAGCATGACAAGCACATGATATGAAAATGAGTGAAATTGTGCAAGAGAAGAAGATTCAAATAGAATTTAACTATAGTCTATCGGCAAACTTTGAAGTCACCCAAGGAAGCGACTTGTAAAAGAAAACAAAGACTGATGTTGCATTAGGGTGCATTAAGACTGATGTTGCATTAGGGTGCATTAAGACTGATGTTGCATTAGGGTGCATTAAGACTGACGTTGCATTAGGGTGCATTAAGACTGATGTTGCATTAGGGTGCATTTAGACTGATGTTGCATTAGGGTGCATTAAGACTGATGTTGCATTAGGGTGCATTTAGACTGATGTTGCATTAGGGTGCATTTAGACTGACGTTGCATTAGGGTGCATTTAGACTGATGTTGCATTAGGGTGCATTTAGACTGATGTTGCATTAGGGTGCATTAAGACTGATGTTGCATTAGGGTGCATTTAGACTGATGTTGCATTAGGGTGCATTAAGACTGATGTTGCATTAGGGTGCATTAGGGTGCATTAAGACTGATGTTGCATTAGGGTGCATTTAGACTGATGTTGCATTAGGGTGCATTTAGACTGATGTTGCATTAGGGTGCATTTAGACTGATGTTGCATTAGGGTGCATTTAGACTGATGTTGCATTAGGGTGCATTTAGACTGATGTTGCATTAGGGTGCATTAAAACTGATGTTGCATTAGGGTGCATTTAGACTGATGTTGCATTAGGGTGCATTAAGACTGATGTTGCATTAGGGTGCATTAGGGTGCATTAAGACTGATGTTGCATTAGGGTGCATTTAGACTGATGTTGCATTAGGGTGCATTTAGACTGATGTTGCATTAGGGTGCATTAGGGTGCATTTAGACTGATGTTGCATTAGGGTGCATTAGGGTGCATTAGGGTGCATTAAGACTGATGTTGCATTAGGGTGCATTTAGACTGATGTTGCATTAGGGTGCATTTAGACTGATGTTGCATTAGGGTGCATTAGGGTGCATTTAGACTGATGTTGCATTAGGGTGCATTAAGACTGATGTTGCATTAGGGTGCATTAGGGTGCATTAAGACTGATGTTGCATTAGGGTGCATTAGGGTGCATTTAGACTGATGTTGCATTAGGGTGCATTAGGGTGCATTTAGACTGATGTTGCATTAGGGTGCATTAAGACTGATGTTGCATTAGGGTGCATTAGGGTGCATTTAGACTGATGTTGCATTAGGGTGCATTAAGACTGATGTTGCATTAGGGTGCATTAGGGTGCATTAAGATTGATGTTGCATTAGGGTGCATTAAGACTGATGTTGCATTAGGGTGCATTTAGACTGATGTTGCATTAGGGTGCATTAAGACTGATGTTGCATTAGGGTGCATTAAGACTGATGTTGCATTAGGGTGCATTAAGACTGATGTTGCATTAGGGTGCATTAAGACTGATGTTGCATTAGGGTGCATTAAGACTGATGTTGCATTAGGGTGCATTAAGACTGATGTTGCATTAGGGTGCATTAAGACTGACGTTGCATTAGGGTGCATTAGGGTGCATTAAGACTGATGTTGCATTAGGGTGCATTTAGACTGATGTTGCATTAGGGTGCATTAAGACTGATGTTGCATTAGGGTGCATTAAGACTGATGTTGCATTAGGGTGCATTTAGACTGATGTTGCATTAGGGTGCATTTAGACTGATGTTGCATTAGGGTGCATTAAGACTGATGTTGCATTAGGGTGCATTAGGGTGCATTAAGACTGATGTTGCATTAGGGTGCATTTAGACTGATGTTGCATTAGGGTGCATTTAGACTGATGTTGCATTAGGGTGCATTAGGGTGCATTTAGACTGATGTTGCATTAGGGTGCATTAAGACTGATGTTGCATTAGGGTGCATTTAGACTGATGTTGCATTAGGGTGCATTTAGACTGATGTTGCATTAGGGTGCATTTAGACTGATGTTGCATTAGGGTGCATTAGGGTGCATTTAGACTGATGTTGCATTAGGGTGCATTAAGACTGATGTTGCATTAGGGTGCATTAGGGTGCATTAAGACTGATGTTGCATTAGGGTGCATTAGGGTGCATTTAGACTGATGTTGCATTAGGGTGCATTAGGGTGCATTTAGACTGATGTTGCATTAGGGTGCATTAAGACTGATGTTGCATTAGGGTGCATTAGGGTGCATTTAGACTGATGTTGCATTAGGGTGCATTAAGACTGATGTTGCATTAGGGTGCATTAGGGTGCATTAAGACTGATGTTGCATTAGGGTGCATTTAGACTGATGTTGCATTAGGTTGAATGTGTCCTCTAGGTGTACACCCAAAGCCATAACATTTAACCAGGGACAGATTCAAGGAAGAATTTAGATGTTAGTTACACACGTTGCCTTCTCCATTTCACAACATGTTTACTTTGTTGTCTAGGTGGTTTCGTAACAGACTAAAATCTGTTGTCTCTCGGCCAACCAAAGAAAAGCATCTTTACCCAGTCTAAAATCTCTGATTTTGGTCCAACAGGTGGCTCACCACCGGCACATGTACTGTAGCACAGTACACTATAGACGCGTCCCAAATGGCACCCTATTCCGAATGTACTGCACTAATTTTGACCAGGGCCCATACGGTTCTGGTCAAACGTAGTGCTCTATATAGGGAATAGGGTGCAATTTGGGACACAAACTGTTTATGCACAGTGAAGGAGCCTGTCTCTGACTGTATGTAATTAGAGTATCCACCCCATGCAAGCAATTACAAGGCCCTGTCCTTCCACAGTGCCTATATTAAAGGCTTCCTTTGTTTGGTTCTGGCCCAACTGGCAGCCATGTGGAGCTGTCTGCTTTCTCTGGTGCTTTGCATCACTGCCGGCTGTCAAGGAGACAGAGTTCACATCAAAACATTAATCTGATCATTGACTTGCATCAGCTAGCAGGATGGGCATGCCGCATGTACTTTCATACACACGTAAACACACACACGGACACAGGCAGTCACAAGCACACATAGTCACACACACACACACACACACACACACACTCACACACACACACACACACTATGCAACATCATTGTGAGGCAAAGCCTGGATGAATGATGAAGATAGATGTATATTCTTGTTTATTTGTAATATCTTTGTAATAGTACTTTTGGTTACACTTTACTGTAGGTGCCCTTATGAATGTGTTACAAGCTCAGCTATAGACGGTTATGAGCAATACCATGCTTTTTTGATAATTAGCAGGAACCAGGAACGTTTTCTTTTCATCCCGAGGAGGACACAGTATCCAGAGTATAGAAAAGTTATCTTGATATCATGAGGAAAAATATTCATTTTATAAGAAAATGTTATTTAGCAACAATCTATAAAACTTGCATAAAATGTTATATTTCAAACAGACAAAAAGATTTATTCCTAAAAATCATATACACGACAGTAAAAATGTCATGCAAGTTTGTCCGGCATGATTGCAATGATGGAACCTAATTTAGACACACAACCTTAGACACATTGTAGAACTTTGCTTGCAAGTCCAGTCCATATTGTTTCTAACTTCTGTGTCTGATGGCTCAATTCATACTCCAGTGTATTGACATTTATGTCCCCTATGTGGCTTACAACAGGCATGGCTACAGCGAACCAACAGGCAATGCTACAGCGAACCAAGGTGATAATGTAGAAACATGGTCTGTGAAATGAATCATCGTAAAGGGCTTTGGGCCGGAGAGAAAGAGACATGAGGTATGGATCCCATCATAATTTTTCTCTCCACAAAATCTTAATGTGTTAACCAGATCACTCTGCCTGTCTTTCATTAACTTATACATACATGTTCAAAGTAGTTTTTTGGGGTATTTTGTAACTTTTACTTTTTACTCCATACATTTTCCTTGACACCCAAAAGTACTCATTACATTTCTAATGCTTAGCAGGACAGGAAAATGGTCCAATTCACACACATATCAAGAAAACATCCCTGGTCATCCCTACTGCCTCTGATCGGCGGACTCACTAAACACAAATGCTTCATATGTACATTTGTCTGAGTGTTGGAGTGTGCCCCTGGCTATCTGTAAAGGATTAGGGTTAGGGTACAAGAAAATGGTGCCATCTGGTTTACTTAATGTAAGGAATTTTAAATTATTTACAGCATTTACTTTTGATACTTAAGTATATTTAAAACCAGATACTTTGAAACTTCTACTCAAGTGGTATTTTACTGGGTGACTTTCAATTTAATAAAACACATAAAATACATTAAAAAGTTGGTCTATAATACCAGTCCCCAGTGGGAATAACCCTGGCATTGCAAGCACCATGCTCTACCAACTGAGCCAGAAAATGTGTGACAGGGAAAATAGATTTAATTGAAAGTTGAATATTTCTTCTCTATTTCTTTTCTGTTGCACTGAGAGAGGATGAAATGACTAAAATAATACTCTGGTTATATAATCTTCTTGACTGTGACCGACTATGTCAATTATCTACCGCAATATCTGAGATCGGCAGTGAAGTATGAGAGTTATCAGTATTTTACATCAAACAAATACTTTCCTGGACGCTAGAGGGAGCTGTGAGATTGCATCATGATCAACAACCAGCGTATTGTCCGTATTCATAAAGTGTCTTGTGGTAGAAGTGCTGATCTAGAATCAGGTCCTGCCTGTCTATATAATACGTTTTATTATAATCTAAAAGGCTGATCCTGGATCCTGGACCTGACATGGTCTAACAGAGATACTGTCGTTTTATATGTTGAACAAACAGTGCAGCAGCAAGCCTTTTTCTCATATGGTTATATTTTGAGGACATACAGTATACTGTATATTCCATGTTCTCCCAGTACGTAACAGTTACAGTGTGTTTTATGTCTCTAATGTTTTGCCTATTAGTGTGTCTCTAATGTTTTGCCTATTAGAGGACTATATAGATTACCCATTGGCTCTGTTCTTTCCCAGCTAGCTCCTCTCCCGAGCTGACAAGGTAAAAATCTGTCGTTCTGCCCCTGACTAAGGCAGTTAACCTATTTCAGTTGAATGCATTCAGTTGTCAACTGACTAGTATCCCCCTTCCCCTTCCTGTAGGGACTGATTAAGGTTAAGGTCCATACTGTACTGTTAGTGTACTCTCCAACAGGCCTCAGTCACACAGCTCTCACCAGCAGGTCTGAAGCAGACCTGGGTTCAAATACTATTTAAAATATTTCAGATACTGTTAGGGTTTTCTTTAGCCTGCCTGGAGTGCCGGAGGGGTGGGTTTTGGAGTTTTGTGACTATTCTGTTGGTTCAATTATACCAGGCAAGCTCAATCAAGCCCAGCTAAAGTATTTGAAATAATTTTAAATAGTATTTGAACCCATGTCTGGTCTGCAGCACATGCTCTTTCTATTGGTGACTGAGGTACTGTAGTTGTCAAGAGGACCATGGTTCAGGCCCTCTACACACTGTCAGATTGTTTTCCCCGACTGTGAACATGTCTGCTCCCCAGAATTTCTCACTGATTTAGGCCCCTTCTCTCCCAACCCTCACAGTCAGGACCCATGTGACTGTGAGTCTGACTCATTAGGATGTGACGAAAGCAAGTTGGAGCTCCTCTGGTCTGGGAGAATAGGACAAATATTTTGGCTATGTGTTCATGTGTGACTATATAATGTAGTGTGTTGCAAAATCTTTAGTCTTTACCATTGAAAATCATAAATCAGTATTTTAAATTGGACAAAACACTATTCTACCAATCGGTAGTGTGGCATTTCTCTATGGTGTTGGGGATGTTTTGGGTTTAAAAATGGTTAATTCCCCCAATACTGCATTCCTCTTAGGCTGAATCCTCATTGGTCCCATAACCAGACAGATGGACGGACAGTCCAAATGCCCCCCCCCCCCCCCCCCAGAGATCAATAAAGTATCTATCTATCTATCTATCTATCTATCTATCTATCTATCTATCTATCTATCTATCTATCTATCTATCTATCTATCTATCTATCTATCTATCTATCTATCTATCTATCTATCTATCTATCTATCTATCTATCTATCTATCTATCTATCTATCTATCTATCTATCTATCTATCTATCTATCTATCTATCTATCTATCTATCTATCTATCTATCTATCTATCTCCTCACCTCCTCATTCCCTCCCCACCTCCATCCTTTCTCCTCTCCTCCTCTCCTCCCCACCGGCCTACCTGGGTCTTATTTTTATTACAGCTAACAGCCAGTGGGTCCTGTTTCCAGTAACAGCTAACTGCTGTGAAAACATGGAGTGAGCGGTCTAACTACACGTGTCCAGCTTCAGCTTCAGTCTCCCTCAGTCTGGGTCTGCCTGTGTCTCCATCCAGAGAAAAAGGCTCAGCTGCACAACCCGCCCGGCCTGGCCAACACAAACATATGGGGCCGCAATAAAAGTGAGTGTAGAGGGGCCCTCCTCATATTTCTCTCTCTTTTCTCTCTTCTCTTCTATCTCTATCTCCATCGTCTCCACCCCTATGGGAGATCACCAAAAAAGTGAATAACTTCATTGAAGCCCTAATGCACTGGAGAGACTTTTCTATTTGGCGTCTGGTGAAGAGCACTGAGACGGTGCATTCTCTGCGGACACGTTACTAAATAACTCTGTCAGTTTGATACCTTAATGCCTTTTACAGTATGCTTGTATCTAAATAATGTACTGAACACATCCACTAATGAATCTATCCCTTAACCAGTTTTATTCCAGAGGAAATTCAAAAATAAACTGTATTTTTCTCCGTGGAAAAACACCTGCAGTGCCTCCTGCAAAGGGTTAGCTACACAAGGCAACAAGTGCAATAAGACCGACAGCTGAATGAAATCCATCCCTCTTTGAAAAAACGTAAATTGTTGTATTATGACCATGTTCTGATGCATGTATTATACAATCACTTATCCAAGTAGTTCCACGGAGAGGCTGTGTCCCAAAGGGCACCTTAATACCTATATAGTGCAACACCATAGGGCTCTGGTCAATAGTAGTGCACTATACAGGGAATAGGGTGCCATTTGGGATGCACACAGAGATCACACTTGGAGGTTAAAATACCCAGCAATTACACCAGACTCATCTGTCCAGTTACTACACATGCTTTACAATGTATCGCCTACTTCTCTGCTCACCACAATGAGCTGGCTGCTCACAAACAGGGGCAACTCATATCAGTCCAAAAAGTGACTTTAGAGAAGGCCTATATATAGATGCATTTATTTCCACTCATTCCTACAGTTGGGTAGCAACCAGTTGAATTAATTCAGCCTGCCTTCATTTCATACACCCATATATTTACATTAGAATACAGTATATTTAAAAGAACAATAAGAATTGTCTGTCATGTCTTTCGTCTGCTACTTGGCATGCTTGCAGAGTTTACAGTGTCCAGAGCTACAGTGTGTGAAGGGGTAAGCAGCCCAGCCAGCCCCACAGAGGATCAGTCTGCGTCCCAAATGGCACCCTATTCCCTGTAGTGCATGCACAACTTAGTGCATTATATATGGAATAGGTAGTGCATTATATATGGAATAGGGTGCCATTTGGGATGCAGCCTGAGTCCATGCCATGGCGCCACTCTAAGATGGATCTGTGTGTCATGCTCCATTTGTTGGCTGAGTGCTATGATTTGGCAGCGAGACAGAACAACATGCAGGCCACTGGCAGTCTGGCACCACTCACTCAGTCAGGCTCACTCAGTCAGCTCTGTGACCCGAACACAGCCAGCCAGCCAGCCAGCCAGCCAGGTAGCCAGTCAGCCAGTCAGTCAGTTAGTCAGTCAGGCTCATTCAGTCAGCTCTGTGACCATCCACCATCACTGTGGATGCCAACAGGCAACAGGTTACTGTACAGTTCTAGACAGACACACATTTTTTGTTGGTATGCTACAGACAGAATATTATGTGAAATTATTGTATCATGTAATATTGACATTTCAGTCATACGAATCCATAAACAATTAAATAAATAAGAAAAGTAACTAAAGTAATGATTTCTATTAGGATGTGGCCTGCACTGTTCTGAGAACCTGACTCTTCAACTGTAATGGTTGGATGAGTTAACAAAAGTGTGTTAGGTGGGCAGGAGGCAGTTGAGATAAACTGTGCCAGTAATTCCTCTGCCAGGTACTATGTATACAGGAAGTGGACTGGTTTACATCTCTCTAAATGAGCCCACTTGGGTCACGTCCTAAATGGCACCCTATTCCCTATATACAGTAGTGCACTATTTTTGACCAGAGCCCTATACAGGGAATAGGAGGTGATTTGAGACGCACACACAGTGTGGGGATGGAAGGCAGCACGGAACAAACCTTTTGGGATATTTACATACTGTTGTGACTAATAGCTTTGAAAACTTTGTATTCAAATGAGTTACACGGAAGAGTTCTTGTTACTTCTAATCAGGCTAATGTAAAGTAGAAAATAAATTCCCTTGATAAAGAAAAGGATACAGGTATTTAATCTAAAATTATAAAATGAGATTTATTGTAACTACTTAAACAATTAAATGTAAATTGATAGCTTTAAAAATGTTGTGGTCAAATTAGTTAAACGGACTGTGTCCAATATAGCTGCAATTTAAGCTCTTCCTTCTAAAGAAAATAAAGACTTACTGATATAGGGATAGTTTCAATCCAAAATTGTGGTACTACATTCATATGACCTACTTTGTCATATGGAGCTAAATAAGATAAATATCATCGCAAAAGAGTGACGTTACAAAGAAAAAATACTATTTAAAGCAGCTGGGCCAAGTCACAGTGCCAGGGTTGAGCACTATCTTCATTTCTCCCATTTCCCAATCTCGGACCTGCATTAACACAACCAGGAAGTTCATCTGTTAATAATGCACTCAGCAAATGAGGGATGTCAACTACTAGACATTCAATACGCAGGAAATGTGAACAGCTGCCATTAGCTGAACGGGGCTTTCATCACAGAGAAATGTGGAGCTCATCTCATATAGTCCGGTCTGGTCTCTGGTCTGTTGCCTTAGTCTGGAGCCAGACACACACGCCACAGGGAAGAGGGGAAACAACCGCTGGGGATTTCTTGATTTCATGATATGATTGCCATGGCATTTCTTACTGTAGTGCCATCTTGCAACAGTGGTAGACATAGAAACTGAACTACAGTAAGCCTTAACAATAATAATTTCTGAAAAGGTTGAGTATCGTAAGTGCCTTGAAAGGGATAGTACATAATTAGTAAGTTAGCCTTGTCCGAGCTAGAACGGGTCATACGGCAGAATCCAGCCTATGTTCTGCAGTTTGAAGCAGCTTGATGTACAAGAACAGCCCCTGGACAGAACGCTAGTATGTCGTAGAGCCTAGTGCATAGTATACTAAACCCCAGAGAAGCCAGCCTTTCCTTATTTCCTAGCCCTGCAGAAAGAGACTGATACAGATGTTGGTTCTGTGGCAACACATCAGCATGCCCTGTCATCAGAGAAGATGATCAACTAATCTCTTCATCTCCCTCCGTGTTTTCTCTCTAGGTCACAGCCAGGTTGCCTGGCAGAGGAGCTGGGGCTTTGGCCCAAATGGCACCCTAATCCCTATATAGTGCATTACTATGGAACACACCATGGGAGACCTCCAGCTAGCTCCAGGTACCAGAAACGTCACTGGGCAGGCGGGCCTGGGATTTGTGGTAAACCTCAGGAAGGAAACGCCCGCAGCTGAAGTTGTTGTTAGAACATTTGCCTTAATCAGGTCTCGTAGCGGGGACTGTGTTCTCCTATGGAGAGGCTGTAGAGTTCTGCCATTCCCAACGCTGTTCCCACTGATCCCCGGGCTTCCGGAGAAAAACACCCAGCGGATTCCGCATAAATCAGGCGGAGATGTTTAAGTGAGGAATCTAAACAGTGGCAGGCATGGGCGGGATGCCGGAATTGGACAGTCCACACCAGAGCACACAGCCCTTCGGAGGAGCACACAGGAAGGAAGGAGAAAAACCCACCGAGAGAGAATCTAGATAGATAGTCATTCATGGGGCTTTCAATGGGTAGTGTCATGAGGAAAACAGACGGGGTATGGTGGAGTGGAAGTGGATGTGCTCTGTTTATTACGCATGAATACATTATTTACAGAGATGAAGGATGTTTGCTGAACATTGGCAATTTCCTAGTGCAATTTTCATTGGTGTGTGTTTAAATGGCTTGGTAAAGAGGCTCATACTTTTTATTTTATGTTTTATTTAACCTTTCTTTAAGTAGGCAAGTCAGTTATGAACAAATCCTTATTTACAATGACGGACGAAGTTCTCATTTACAACTGTGACCTGGCCAAGATAAAGCAAAGCAGTGCGACAAAAACATCAACAACACAGAGTTACACATGGGATAAACAAACATACATAACACAATAGAAAATCTATATACAGTGTGTGCAAATGTAATAAGATTAGGAAGTTAAGGCAATAGATAGGCCATAGTGGCGAAATAATTACAATTTAGCATTAACACTGGAGTGATAGATGTGCAGATGATGATGTGCAAATATAGATACTGGGGTGCAAATGAGCAAAAATAACAATATGGGGATGAGGTAGTAGGGTGGGCTATTTACAGATGGGCTGTGTACAGGTGCAGTGATCGGTAAGCTGCTCTGACAGCTGATGCTTAAAGTTATTGAGGGAGATGGTAGTCTCCAGCTTCAATGATTTTTGCAATTTGTTCCAGTCATTGGCAGCAGAGAACTGGAAGAAATGGCGGCCAAAGGAGGTGTTGGCTTTGGGGATGACCAGTGAAATATACCTGCTGGAGCGCATGCTATGGGTGGGTGTTGCTATGGTGACCAGCGAGCTGAGATAAGGCTGGGATTTACCTAGCAAAGACTTATAGATGACCTGTAGTAGTGAGTATGTAGTGAGGGCCAGCCAACGAGAGCATACAGGTCGCAGTGGTGGGTAGTATATGGGGCTTTGGTAACAAAACGGATGGTACTGTGATAGACTACATCCAATTTGCTGAGTAGAGTGTTGGAGGCTATTTTGTAAATGACATCGCCAAAGTCAAGGATCGCTAGGCTATAGGACTCCCAATCACGTCCGGTTGTG
Organism: Thymallus thymallus; assembly: GCA_023634145.1. Taxonomy (NCBI): domain Eukaryota; kingdom Metazoa; phylum Chordata; class Actinopteri; order Salmoniformes; family Salmonidae; genus Thymallus; species Thymallus thymallus. The sequence goes on along the minus strand of CM042382.1, from coordinate 18,269,911 downwards.
ATACAGCTTCTATACACATGTCTAAAAATTATTTCATGTGCATTTTATAGTTCTTTGACCCAATATACAGTACATGTTTAAACTAGTCTAATTTACTCAATTTAATTCCCTGATAATGTAGTCTACCTTCCTCCTTACTAAAGTTTGAAGCTGCCATCTCAATGTTTAATTAAAGTGAGAAGCATGTTTCAAGATATCTGTCTTAGCATGCTTGAGTCTCTTCCAGACTGTGACATGCAGTGTGTTGAGGCAGCCATTTGTGAGCTAATGGAGTACAGACAAAACATTTCCTATGCTTGATGGCATCTGTTTGCATAACCCAGAGAACTTTGGATGGGCGTTAAGAGCTGTTAGGGGAACAGGACATGCTTCAGCTCAGACAAGTGTAAATGAGTGAGTGTGCAGGTGCCTTAAAAGCTGCCTAAAAGCATTTAACGCAAACTATATGAAGAGGATGATTAACGGCCCAAAATAATGTGAAAACTTTTAACTTAATGCATGTTTCAATTGCATCAGATATGGCATGCCTGGCATGTCTGAAAAACCAAACATGGATTATTTGGATTAAGTAGGAAAATTAGTGCAAGGCAAGAGCCGTGTATAGGAAACTAGCATTTATGAAAGTGAGGCTCTAACTATCATTCAATCTTTACATAATGTTGTTTTGAATAAAAAATTGCATATACAAAAGATACAACTTGATCAACTAGACAGTACATTTCCTCTGCTTAATACTGGCTATCCTTTCTCCTTCCTACTCGGAGGACAACAGTAGTTGCTCACCCCCCACGCTAACAGGCCAGTCTGAGAGCCCACAGACTGACCCCTATTTGTCAGGTCACACACCATCTGGGTGCGAAGCGGTCACCGGATGGGGGGCCCTCTGCTCCTTCCACTCCATCTCTGACAGCCAGCCTAGCTGCCCTCTACCCTGCTCCTCTGTCTCTCCTCCCATGGATGCAGCACGGCCCTGCCAACCACTCCTCTCCCAGTCTCTCCCCTTCCTGCTAGGGGTCATCCTGCCCTGGGCTGCCCTGACCTGACCTGCGTTGCTTCGGAGCTGAATGAGCTGCAGCCGCTGACCACTGAACTGACCACCAGTGATCATCAAGTGGTTTAGCCTGGCCTGTGTGCCAAGCACTATGTTGATAGATCTAGGGCCCATTGAGGCCCTGTCTGATACATGTTTGCTGTAGTACAGTACAGTAGAGTTACAGTATAGATGCTTGTCCTCTCTAGGTCTCCCCCTATGTGACAGATTGTTAGTTCCTTTTTTATTTATTTTATTTTATTGAACCTTTATTTAATTAGACAAGTCAGTTAAGAACAAATTCTTAATTACAATGACGGCCTAACCCGGCCAAACCCTCCCTTAATCCGGACGGCGCTGGGCCAATTGTGCGCCACCCTATGGGACTCCCGATCACGGCCGGTTGTGATACAGCCCGGGATCGAACCAGGGTCTGTAGTGACGCCTCTAGCACTGAAATGCAGTGCTTTAAACTGCTGCACCACTCGGTTGTCATTGTCAACAGTGACAGATAATTAGTTAGTCTTTGTTCCGAGAACGTGGGCCCTGCGGTCTGCCCTTCCATTTCTCATGGCCTGCCTCACTGTGGGAAGACTACCCTGCAGCCTGGAACCACCTCTGTGTTGCAGGCTGCAGTGTCCCAGTACCACCCAGGGAGACAGACAGACAGAGCTGTGGCTGCAGACAGAGCTGTGGCTGCAGCCAGACAAACGCTCCACGCTCCCCCCCACGCAGACAGGAAGAGTTTATCAGAAATAAACAAAGAGACAAAAGCACACAAAAAATGCCACACAGTTGTGAATGACAATGAGAATGCAGATAGGCAGCCGCATACCATGACTTCACTCACTGGTACCCACAAAGGAAGGGAGTAGCAAAAATAATCAGCCATGGAATCTGCAATATACATCTCTGCTGCTCTCTGTCGCTCTGATTACTGAGATCAGTCAGAGCATTAATTTGAATCTGTTTCAATAGTCAGGATCAAAATAAACTGGACACGAACAGAAAAAAAATCAAGATAGGGGAGGTCCACGAGATTCAAGAGATTATTTTAAAGTATTTGTATTTGACATTATCTACTTTTTTTCATAGCAAGCAAACAGAGAAAAAGGCCAGGAAAATATTTATTTCACAGTGGATGAGACAGTGAGTGGCCAGTCTGTCTTTGTATAATTGAACTCTGTAATTTGTTATTGCACGCCTCTGGTTATGTATAACATAGTCTTTAAGGAGTTTAGTCTATTCCTTGAGGATGCCTTTTTGCAGCGGTTCTACTGCAGGCAGGCAGACACACTGATGGGACAGATTAGCTGACTAGGCCGACAGGAAACCAGCAGAGGTAAACAATGGACACAAGCACACTGCTGATGGTGCTGTTGTCTCTCATACCACGTGTCTCATATCATGCTTTGCACAACTCCATTGAATCCTTATGAGATTACATGTTGAATTATTCTCCAGACCTCTATGACGTGAACTGTACTTAGTTCAGAGCTGTTATTCTCATGAAATGAAAGATACTAATAAGATGTTTGTTAACAGCCTATTGGTCCTGGTAAAAAGTAGTGCACTACTTAGGGAATAGGGTGCCATTTGGGACATACACTACCGTTCAAAAGCTTGGGGTCACTTAGAAATGTCTTTGTTTTTGAAAGAAAAGCATATTTTTTGTTCATTAAAATGACATCAAATTGATCAGAAATACAGTTAAGACATTGTTGTAAATTACTATTGTAGCTGGAAACTGCAGTTTTTTAATGGAATATCTACATAGGCGTACAGAGGCCCATTATCAGCAACCATCACTCCTGTGTTCCAATGGCACATTGTGTTAGCTAATCCAAGTTTATAATTTTAAAAGGCTAATTGCTCATTCGAAAACCCTTTTGTAATTATGTTAGCACAGCTGAAAACTCTTGTGCTGATTAAATAATCAAATAAACTGTCCTTCTTTAGACTAGTTGAGTATCTGGAGCATCAGCATTTGTGGGATTGATTACAGGCTCAAAATGACCAGAAACAAACAACTTTCTTCTGAAACTCATCACTCTATTTTTGTTCTGAGAAAGGAAGGCTATTCCATGCAAGAAATTGCCAAGAAACTGAAGATCTCGTACAACGCTGTGTCCTACTCCCTTCACAGAACAGCGCAAACTGGCTCTAACCAGAATAGAAAGAGGAGTGGGAGGCCCCGGTGCACAACTGAGCAAGAGGACAAGTACATTACAGTGTCTAGTTTGAGAAACAGACGCCTCACAAGTCCTCAACTGGCAGCTTCATTAAATAGTACCCGTAACACACCAGTCTCAACGTCAACAGTGAAGAGGCGACTCCGGGATGCTGGCCTTCTAGGCAGAGTTGCAAAGAAAAAGCCATATCTCAGACTGGCCAATAAAAAGAAAATATTAAGACGGGCAAAAGAACACAGACACTGGACAGAGGAAGATTAGAAAAAAGTGACGAATCTAAGTTTGAGGTGTTCGGATCACAAAGAAGAACATTCGTGAGACACAGACCAAATGAAAAGATTCCGGAGGAATGCTTGACGCCATCTGTCAAGCATGTTGGAGGCAATATGATGGCCTGGGGGTGCTTGGGTGGTGGTAAAGTGGGAGATTTGCACATGGTAAAAGGGATCTTGAAGAAGGAAGGCTATCACTCCATTTTGCAACGCTATGCCATACCCTGTGGACGGCGCTTAATTTGAGCCAATTTCGCCCTACAACAGGACAATGACCCAAAGTACAGCTCCAAACTATGCAATAATTATTTAGGGAAGAAGCAGTCAGCTGGTATTCTGTCTATAATGGAGTGGCCAGCACAGTCACCGGATCTCAACCCTATTGACCTGTTGTGGGAGCATCTTGACCGTATGGTATGTGAGAAGTGCCCATCAAGCCAATCCAACTTGTGGGAGGTGCTTCAGGAAGCATGGGGTGAAATCTCTTCAGATTACCTCAGCAAATTGACAACTAGAATGCCAAAGGTCTGCAAGGCTGTAATTGCTGCAAATGGAGGATTCATTGACGAAAGCAAAGTTTGAAGGACACAATTATTATTATTATTATTATTTCAATTAATAATCATTATTTATGACCTTGTCAACGTCTTGACTATATTTCCTATTCATTTTGCAACTCATTTCATGTATGTTTTCATGGAAAACAAGGACATTTCTAAGTGACCCCAAACTTTTGAACGGTAGTCCCCAGCAAACATCTGAGTGGTGTGTGGAATGCTGTTGCAGCTGTTTACGGGTTTCCTTTTTTTCAAAGCTGCAGAAGTTCAGAATTAATCTCATAAAGAAACAATTAACAAGATCCTCTTTGTCAGGACCAAAACAGCTGAAGGCAGTGGCTGCATGGACTAGGTTGACCAGCAGTACCCTCTCAGTCAGTGTGTTGCTGTTGTTGTTGAATCAATCGTTTGGTTGCGATAGCTAGGGAACAACATTAAGGGAGGTTGGCTTCTGGAGTTGACAAAGATTGATATCCTGACAGGGGCGCAACTTTGGTTTTAGAAGTAGAGTTGGACATAATTTGTAGTATATATATTTTTTTATCCAGTCGGATAAACATTCCAAACAGCCTACCCAACCGCTCGATGGCATCCACATGGTCCTAAAGCACACCGTTGCCTCGTTTTGTATCACATTCCAATGATAAACTGGGGTGGACAAAAATGCAAATTTCAGAATTTGGGGTGGACATGCGAGTAGGAGAGGACGTTGAAAGTAGGCAATGGCAGGTGTCGTCCAGCTTTCCTCCTCTGCTGTCCAGCTGCTGTGCTTTTAAACAGATAGGGGCAGAATGGCCATCTGGCAATTCTGGCAAATGCCAGATGGGCTGGACCATATTTTTGTTGAGTGGGTTAGTCGAAATTGACAACCATTTTTTTAAACAATGAAAAAGGTAACATGGCCGGCAGCGATTTCTCTGTTATACTAATCTACAATGAGCCTTTGGCTGATCAGTGGGCAACGGCCGGTTTTCTGATAGGCTGAGCTGAGGTCACGCAAACTCACATTGAAAGTCAAATGCGTCATCAGCAAAGAGATCTGCTCCGACTCTGTCATCAGTTAGACAGCCAAGATCATGGATTGTAAAAAATGTATGCCTATAAACGTAGAAAGAGCACATTCAACATTCCACATTCTACACTTCTGGGGGCGTCTAAAACCATGAATTTGTTCAACAGTAAAGTGCATTATCCTCCTGATTCCTGTAATGAAAGTGTCTTCCCTGTGCCTGTCACAGGAGGTTGGTGAGACCTTAATTGGGGAGGACGGGCTCATGGTAATTGCTGGATCGGAATAAGTAGAATGGTATCAAATACATCAAACACATGGTTTCCTTGTGTTTTATGCCATTCCATTTGCTCCTTTCCAGCCATTAATATGAGCCTCAGCAGCCTCCACGGGTGCCTGTGCCTGTTCCCTCACTGGGGCCTGATGATGTGATGAGCAAGCCACTCTTCTCTCCCCACCATGCGCTCGAGAGAAACATTTATTCTGATCATATATTACTTCAAAATGCAATTGAATTATGTTGAAGAGAGGAGGATCTCAGCTTTCTGTAGGTATAATTTATTTCTCAACTCTCAATATATCTTCAACCATGCATTCCTGCTTGGACGTGTTAAACGAAACAACTTATTTCTTGATCTGGCGGTGTGCGCAGTGGTGTGGGCTGGTGTGGATAAAATGCCAGAGCCGAATTCTTCTCCCAGTCCGCCGCTGCAAGGAAAAGTGATGAACATTATCTTAAGTCCTGGTAATTTTCCTTTCGAGTTTTCTATCCAGTGACGCACTCACGGAGCATTCCCTGGATGACAGCAGGTCCTGATAATGTGAAGGCCATACTGATAGCTGGAACATGAGTCCGTATGTAACCAGAGTCCTACTGCTGGGTTGAGGCTGCACTATTTTCCCTTTTAAGTGCACCAGGCGCATAGGGCTATGGGAATTTGGATGCCATTTGGGATGCACACTAACCATTGCTGCCTCCCACAAACTGCTTACTAAGTACAAGTACCTTAGTAAAACTAAACTTCCGCCACTACAGTATGTTTGGAGTGTTTCTGGACGTCATGGAAACACGTTGAAGAACTGTGGAACAGTAGTTTATTCTTAGTGCTCTTAGGAGGCCCTTTAAGTCTACTGATATTCATTGAATTAGCGTTTTGAAGCATTTACCATTAAATGCCTGCGTAGGCTGGGGTGAGCCGCGGATCACTTTCCCCAGCTGTTCTTTGGAGCTCAGATCGTAATTTAACCATTCAGCAAACATGACCATGGCATAGGTTTACACATTATATAGTTAATTATTCCACCTTCCAGTTTACTATGGTATCACAAGCATACATCTACAGCAAAAGGGCAAGTTTTCTCCCTACAGAATCATTATGTGCATTGTTACAGTAACTCAATCATTACTCTGAGAGAGTAACTTCTCAATAAAGTTATTGTTTCCTATCATATACAATGGGGGCCAAAAGTTCGGAATACTACTCATTCAAAGGTTTTTCTTTATTTGCACTTTGTAGAATAAAAGTGAAGACATCAAAACTGTTTTGTTTGTTACCCTATTCCCTATATAGTGCACTACTGGGCTCTGGTCAAAAGGAGTGCACTATATATAGGGAATAGGATGCCATTTGGGACGCAGCCCAGGTATCCCTGAGGGCCCCAGGGGGTTCGTACTGAGAGGCTAGGAGGGACGGAAAGAATCTAACAGAAGATACATACATTACTCAGATTCCAGCTTAATGTGAAGTGGCTCTAGCACCCCTCTCACACAAAGTCCCAGTGTTTTCACAGATCTCATTGCTTTTGTAAGATAAGAGAAAATACCAGCTAACTTCACATGAGATAACATTTCATTGGAAACATACAGTATCACCTTTACATTGAAAATGTGGATCAGAGGGAGCTTAAACGCAGGGGAGGGCAGGCAAGGCTGTCCCCACAAGGATGAGAGAAGAGAAGTGCTCTTGAACTGTGCATTATGTAACATATACTTTTGAAGTGGAGCTGTATCGCAATCTATTGAACATTGATTTATATACACCCCCAGTCAAAAGTTTGGAATATTACTCATTCAAGGGTTTTTCATTATTTGCTAAATGTTTACATTGTGGAATAAAAGTGAAGACATCAAAACTATGACATAACACATATGGAATCATCAAATCATCCAAAAAGTGTTAAACAGATCAAAATATATCTTATATTTGAGATTCTTCAAATTGCCACCCTTTGCCTTGATGACAGCTTTGCAGACTCTTGGCATTCTCTCAACCAGCTTCATGATGACCACCACAGGAATGGAAGACCGAGAAATACCTATGCTGCAGAGGATAAGTTCATTAGAGTTACCAGCCTCAGATTGCAGCCCAAATACATGCTTCACAGAGTTCAAGTAACAGACACATCACAACATCAACTGTTCAGAGGAGACTGTGTGAATCAGGGCTTCATGGTTGAATTGCTGCAAAGAACCCACTACTAAAGGACACCCAATAAGAAGAAAAGACTTGCTTGGGCCAAAAAACACGAGCAATGGACATTAGACCGGTGGAAATTTGTCCTTTGGTCTGGAGTCCAAATGTGAGATTTTTGTGTCCAACCTCAACCAAATTGAGATGGTTTGGGATGAGTCGGACAGCAGTGAAGGAAAAGCAGCCAACAAGTGCTCAGCATATGTGGGAACTCCTTAAAGACTGATGGAAAAGCATCCAGGTGAAGCTGGTTGAGAGAATGCCAAGAGTGTGCAAAGCTGTCATCAAGGCAAAGGGTGGCTATTTGAAGAATCTCTAATATAATGTATATTTTGTATATATTTGTTTGACCCTTTTTTGGTTAATACATGATTCCTTATGTGTCATAGTTTTGATGTCTTCACTTTTATTCTACAATGTAAACATTTTTGCAAATAAAGAAAAACCCTTGAATGAGTATATTCCAAACTTTTGGCCCCCAGTGTAACTCATCTTGAGCATACTCCTAACATGACATAAACTATTACTGCACAAGGATTTGTCATTGGTGTTTTCTTTTATGCTATTATTTAGCTTGCCACAGCTGAGATAATCAAACATTTAGGGATGCACATAATAATAAAACACAAATTTTTAGCAAGATCATGACTTACAGGAGCTTACTTTCTCTAAAGTATTGGAAAGCCTGCTGAAACTGTACCTTGTTTGCACGTTTATTTGTATTTTTTTGCTGAGGAGGTTGAAAGATGGCACTCTCCGAGGTAAGTGTGGAAAATATAACACTGATTTACCTCTGTCCCTTTGGCTGGAACCCGGCTTTTTGCGCAAAAGTAAAAGCAATTCGAAACGACTTGTATTTGTTTTTGCAACAACATTCCAGGTTGACAAGCGCCCCCTCTCTGAAAATGTGATCGCCATGTGTGTTTCTCAGGCTTCCTGAATTTTCACAGTCCCTTGTAACATTTGTATCTTTCTACAGACACCTTTCACACATACTGTATGTTAGATTTTTTTTTCTTCATTCAAACATTTGGAATAAGCTTATACATGGTTGCAACTCCCTTACCTGTAAACTCGTAAACTAGTGAGGTAAAGCTCTAAATCAGAATCTTCAACACACACACATACACACATACACACACACACACACCAGTGAGTCATGTTCCCTTGTGGATTTACATTTTGGAGTTTAACCCCCAATGAATGGATCAGCAGCAGGCTAGCCTGAAGCAGGTTTCCTGGAGGCTGCTCTTGGTTCTGCTCCGTTTTTATAAATCTCTGACTGCTTCCCAAATAGCATCCTATTCCCTAGATAGTGCATTACTTTTGACCAGAGCCCGTAGTGCACTATATTGGGAATAGTGTGCCATTTGGGACGCAGCACAGCCTCTGTCCCCTGGTTCACTTCCACATTCTCTGCATGCTAATTATGTTCCAGTATGGGAAGTAAATCTAGGAAATAAAACTGTGACTCTGCAACTCATATTTGTATTGGAGGTTCAAGGGGATAGTTCAGTGTCTGGCAAAGTACTATATAGCAAAATATATGATCCCAGCTGCAGTGCCACAGTGTCAACCTTTCCCTTAGAAAGATCACTGCTGGTCTACCATTTCTCAATCAGTGATTCATCAACCTAACAGCTGATTCCGTTTAGAAATTAAACCATACCTCTTGCAGTCATTTTATTCATCAATACAAACAGCTGGTAAAAACTGAAGTAATCGTTTGTGTGGGCCGATCAGGCAAGTATTGGAATGAACTCGTTATAACCAAAACAAAACATGTGCTTGTCCCACCAAGAAAAATGTCAAAGTACATATGCGGAGTTTCCCTTTGCATTATATCCATCAGTCTGTTTGACAGAGAGCTCTCTGGCTCTGAGCCTACCCGCCACTCAAATATTTATCTTACAAAAACCACCCACCATCCTCCACCACCCCACACCCCACCCTTAAACCAACACTTTCAATCCAACAATGACGTCCATTAGTGAGGCCTTCAGCAGGAGCCCCAGAGGACCTGAGTATGTCTAGCCTAAGTCCCCCTCACAGTGAGCCTCCATTTTCCTCCAGGCTCCAGGTATGCCACAGCCACTCCATGTTGGATTGTTAAGGAGTTTAGAGAAGGGCTTGTAGAAGGGCTGTTGTTAAGGAGTTTAGAGAAGGGCTTGTAGAAGGGCTGTTGCTGGCCTCTCTCTCCTCCTGCTCTCTACTGGTCATTTGTGTGGAGGGGTGGAGTGGTGTGTGGAGGGCAGTTGGAGAGGGAGATGAGGGGGAGTGGAGGGCTGTGTGGAGGGCAGTTGGGGAGGGATATGAGGGGGAGTGGAGGGGTGTGGAGGGCAAGTGGGGAGGGAGATGAGTGGGAGTAGAGGGGTGTGTGGAGGACTCTTGGGGAGGGGGAGTGGAGGGGTGGAGGGGTGTGTGGAGGGCAGTTGGGTAGGGATATGAGTGGGTGTGGAGTGGTGTGTGGAGGTCAGTTGGGGAGGGATATGAGGGGGAGCGGAGGGGTGTGTGGAGGGAGAGGAGGGGGAGTGGAGGGGTGTGTGGAGGGCAGTTGGGGAGGGAGAGGAGGGGGAGTGGAGGGGTGTGTGGAGGACTCTTGGGGAGGGGGAGTGGAGGGGTGGAGGGGTGTGTGGAGGGCAGTTTGGTAGGGATATGAGTGGGTGTGGAGTGGTGTGTGGAGGGCAGTTGGGGAGGGATATGAGGGGGAGTGGAGGGGTGTGTGGAGGGAGAGGAGGGGGAGTGGAGGGGTGTGTGGAGGGCAGTTGGGGAGGGAGAGGAGGGGGAGTGGAGGGGTGTGTGGAGGGCTGTTGGGGAGAGAGAGGGGCAGATTTTAGCCACATCACCTCAACACAGAGTACAATCAACAAAAGGCTTTCACTACAGCTCTCAGGCTTATACTCAAATGATAGGGAAATCCCTCAGTAAACACGGTGTGCAGCTGTTTAACTGGATCCTATAAATTTACCAATATCTAGTCCTACATTTACATTTCAATCCTACTGTTATGCAGTTTGTTATCAAAGCTTGACATTTCATAGTCACAATGTCTGAAGAATATTAGATTGTGTGTGTGTTTGCATGCGTGCATGCATGTGATATGCATGTGTGTGTTTGCATGCGTGCGTGTGTGTGTGTGATATGCATGTGTGTGTTTGCATGCGTGCGTGTGTGTGATATGCATGTGTGTGTTTGCATGCGTGCGTGTGTGTGATATGCATGTGTGTGTTTGCATGCGTGCGTGTGTGTGATATGCATGTGTGTGTTTGCAGCGTGCGTGCGTGTGTTCATCTTGCGTGTGTGTTGTTTATTATCATGGCGATCCTGTTGCAGCTCATTACTTGACATGGGACTGTGCCAAGCAGTAGGTGACAGATGGATCCTAATGAATAGCTCTAGAATCCTCATGAAGACTGATGTGGTAATTAGCTATGCATCTATTCCAAGGCCGGGATTCAGTTTATTCAGAATGACCTTTCCCCTGAATGTGGCATTGAGCTATGCATGTGCTCATCATCTAATTAATTAGAGTCATATTGAGACAATGGGTATTCAATGGACACCTTGCAGTTGTTTTATTTGATTGTTGGAATTAATGAACATTTGATCAAATACATATTTCAATGAGGTTCAACGTTTGGGAGGTAATCCCATGACTATGAACCAGGGCCCTGGAAAAAAGGGACAACTTGGTATGTATTTGAAAATACTCATTTTTAAATGCTCTACGCATTTGAACAGACAAGTCTGTTTGGTCCTAGGGGTATTTTAACTGTATTTCCCCAAAAAATATTTTCAAATAGCCTAGTATTTATAGGATTTTTTAAAAAATACTTTAAAATACTTCAAATAGAAGTTGTTGATTACTTCATAATATTTGAAAATACTCAAATACACCGAAAATAAGTATTTATAATAAAAATACTTAAATACGTATGTATTTGAACACAGGTTTGAAATCTATAGTTTTTTATCTTTATAAAGGAGGATCATTACACAGACAAAGACCTAGAGTATGAAGATGAGTAACCATATTCATACCCACCATACAGCTGAAACAAAGAATGTCTTCAAACAGTAGTCCAATCTGGAACAAAAGCTAACTTCATTGAGTGTCAAGGTTAAATGAGCAAAGCCAGGTATCCGTCCCAAATGGCACCCTATTCCCTATATAATGCACTAATTTGGACCAGAGTCCTATGGGCTAGAGCACTAAATAGGGAATAAGGTGCCATTTGGGACACTGCCCATACCTTTCTCCCAGTTCTCCCATTGTTGCTCTGTTCATAGAAGCCCTGCTACTCTTATATCCTGAACAGCGGTGAGAAAAGGTTTCAGTTTTCACTGCCTGTGTGATGCAAGTGTCCCAAAGACTTTGTTTCATGCTCTCTTTGAATACTCACCATCTTCTGTGGGACTTCAATTTGTGGAAGATTCAATAATTGGAAAGCGATCTTTCTTCCTCTCAACTTTTCATTTTTGAACTCAAGTTTACACTCTTTTCTTTGTTCCGTGAGGTAGACCTACGTAAGGAGGAAAACTACTTTGAAAATGTACTGTCACGTTAAATGAAACTCAAGGTGGATTAATGTTGAAGAAATCTCTATGCTTGACACATACATTTTGTAATTTATTGCAATTTCCTAATGAGCAACCAAAATGTAGACTACAACCAAACTTTGACTTGGTTTGAGTCAGTCAAGATATCACTTGTAACGGAACTCTTAAAACTGTTCTTATAGGTGAGGAATTCAATGTATCCAGTGAGATATCTGTTGAATGTCTAACAAAGAACCCCCAAGGGAGTAGCTTCTGTCATGGGTTACATCCAAAATTGCACCCTATTCCCTAATAGTGCACTACTTTTGACCTATAGGCCCTGGTCAAACGTAGTGCACTATTTAGGGAACAGGGAGCCATTTAGGAACAGGCATGTACAGGTATGTTCTGTTCCCTTCAGAATACAAAGCTGCCACAGATATCACACCAATGAACATTGACATTCCACTGTACAGTATTCTTAAATAAACAGACTGCATAGCAAAGTAATGCATGCAAAGATATTTTACACACACACAGCACACACAAGCACCAACATGCATGCATGTACAGTCGTGGTCAAACGTTTTGCTGCTTCAGTGTTCTTAGATCTTTATGTCAGTAGTTAATATTGTACACTGAAGTATAATTACAAGTATTCCATAAGTGTCAAAGGCTTTCATTGACAATGACATTCAGTTTATGCAAAGTGTCAATATTTGCAGTGTTGATCCTTCTTTTTCAAGACCTCTGCAATCCGCCCTGGCATGCTGTCAATTAACATCTGGGCCACATCCTGACTGATGGCAGGCCATTCTTGCAGTTTGTCAGAAGTTGTGGGTTTTCGTTTGTCCACCTGCCTCTTGAGGATCGACCACAAGTTCTCAATGGGATTAAGGTCTTGGGAGTTTCCTGGCCATGGACGCAAAATGTTGATATTTTGTTCCCCGAGCCACTTAGTTATCACTTTTGCCTTATGGCAAGGTGCTCCATCATGCTGGAAAAGGCATTGGTCGTCACCAAACTGTTCTTGGATGGTTGGAAGAAGTTGCTTTCGGAGGATATGTTGGTACCATTCTTTATTCATGGCTGTGTTCTTAGGCAAAATTGTGAGTGAGCCCACTCCCTTGGCTGAGAAGCAACCCCACACATGAATGGTCTGAGGATGCTTTACTGTTGGCATGACACAGGACTGATGGTAGCGCTCACCTTGTCTTCTCCGGACAAGGGGTTTTCCGGGTGGCCCGAACAATCGGAAAGGGGATTCATCAGAGAAAATAACTCTACCCCAGTCCTCAGCAGTCCAATCCCTGTACCTTTAGCAGAATATCAGTCTATCCCTGATGTTTTTCCTGGAGAGAAGTGGCTTCTTTGCTGCCCTTCTTGACACCAGGCCATCCTCCAAAAGTCTTTGCCTCACTGTGCGTGCAGATGCACTCACACCTGCCTGCTGCCATTCCTGGGCAAGCTCTGCACTGGTGGTGCCCCGATCCCGCAGCTGAATCAACTTTAGGAGATGCTTGCTGGACTTTCTTGGGCGCCCTGACGTCTTCTTCACAACAATTGAACCTCTCCTTGAAGTTCTTGATGATTCGATAAATGGTTGATTTAGGTGCAATCTTACTAGCAGCAATATCCTTGTGTGTGAAGCCCTTTTAGGGCAAAGCAATGATGACGGCACGTGTTTCCTTGCAGGTAACCATGGTTGACAGAGGAAGAACAATGATTTCAAGCACCACCCTCCTTTTAAAGCTTCCAGTCTGTTATTCTGACTCAATCAGCATGACAGAGTGATCTCCAGCCTTGTCCTCGTCGACACTCTCACCTGTGTTAACGAGACATGATGGCAGCTGGTCCTTTTGTGGCAGGGCTGAAATGCAGTGGAAATGTTTTTTGGGGATTAAGTTCATTTTCATGGCAAAGAGGGACTTTGCAATTAATTGCAATTCATCTGATCACCCTTCATTACATTCTGGAGTATATGCAAATTGCCATCATCAACACTGAGGCAGCAAACTTTGTGGAGACCAATACTTGTGTCATTCTCAAAGTATTGACTTTTCAAAAAAAAATGTATGTACCTTTTCAGGACATTCAGGTGAAATGTTAGGACATTGGGGTCCTGATAATGTAGGAAAAGAAGTGCACACACAAACACACACACACACACACACACACACACACACACACACACACACACACACACACACACACACACACACGCTGCCTTAGCACATGAGGGAGTCAGTGCAGGTGTTGCCCTGATTTACTGAATTCTAATGCATTCTGAAGGGCAGGCTGGTAACAAGGCCCCGTAAGTCAACTGGCTGCATGAATTACCTTCAGCAGCACACAACCATTCAGTTCTGAGACATAACCTTGCCTGCACCCCAAATGTCACCCTATTCCCAATATAGTGCCTCACTGCTAGAGAACGAGTTGAACACATATCAACAACATCAGCCAAAAATACACTCTATGATGTTTTAATATTACTTAAATAAAAGTGTAAAAGTGTTCACAAAAACATGGCTAACACTCTACACTCTCAGGACACTTATACACCAAACCCTGAACGATCATTTGGCTGTCACACCTCCCTGTTTACTGCACTGTAACGTTCACTAGCTGTGAAGGTTGGCTCTCTCCTTCACTCTCTATTGTACTTCAATGTAAATGTGTATCATATGCTCTTATTCTCCCACTGAAGCCATGTTTTCAGTCTTGGTTTGGTTCAAAGTGGCTCATCGTTGGCTTGTCTAGGACCTTATGTGTTCAGTTAAGTATTTGAAAGGCCCATTCATTCTAATGGGATACCCATAGTGCCCAATACATTTTCAGCCAATAATAGTTGTTTTATTTTATGGAAAAGCCCTTCCTACAGCCACAGCCACACTCAAACAAGCCCACAGCGCCAAAAAGCTGAGGTAATGTGCCCATAAAATATCATAGGCTGTTTACTTTGGATGTGTAAAGTGCACCGATATTGTACGTTTTATAAATTAGCCATGGCTAAATTAACAGGCTGTTCTCGTTTGCAGCTTGTTCCACGGATCTAGTGTAGCATTGACATTTATTGGAGCGGGGGAAAAAACTGATATATTGAGTTTTCTCCGTAGCCTTGAAACAACCTCGGGCTGTCTGACTGCAGCAGGTCCAGCTAATTGCCAATGCCATGTCTTAGGCTACAACTGTCTGCTTGTGTTGCTGCCTGCACCAACTGACTGACAACATGCCTCCAGTGCAGCTGTGTTTACTAATGCCCTGAGGTGCTTTATTTAGTAACATTGCAGTTTGTTTTGGTGCAAGAGATGAGGGTTGGCTTATTATACATGTCAGTCAATGTACCTTTGGCATACTGAACATTTTTTTTTTCACTAGTAAGCGCTAGCTTTAGGAGCTATTGGGGCTTTTCTCTCCAATTACTGGACATAACTGTAAAACGGTTAGATTTACAACTCAACGCTATGAGATTTTAAGATTTTTTTTACCCCATGTTGTTTCCTCGAGTTGTGTAGGAAATATGCCTTTCCATTTCTCATTGAACCTGATGGAAGGATAGGGACAGTTTTATAGTGAGAGGGCCGAATGCAATACGAGGAATTAAAGCCAGGCGGGTCAAGAAGAACGTGATTATTTTATTTTTATGAATAGGTTAATCACACATGGGGACATCCATCCTCTTCACTGAAGCAATGTGTCAGTGTATACTGTTATGATTTACAGCAGACATGTGAATGATTCTATACATTTTACCTCTCCTTTCTATTTGATTGAGATTGGTGCAAAGTTCAGCTATTCCTCTGTGTTCTGTGGTTGCCCTGCCCATGGCAGCGGCACACAATTGGCCCAGCATCGTCCGGGTTAGGGGAGACCAGGGTAGGCCGTCATTGTAAATAAGAATTTGTTCTTAACTGACTTGTCTAGTTATGTTAAATAAAAACAATTAAATAAAAAAAATGACAGAATGAATGAGTCCAGATGTAAATTAACGGAGACAGACATACAGATTCCCTGGAGACCAACAAACCTTGAATCACCAGCACCATTGATCTGCAACATCAGATATGATCTCCTAGCATTCAAACGTATCTACTTAATCGATATGTACCATCAACTAGCAGATAGTGCTTTAAGTGATGTAATAAGTATAAGTCAATTAATCAAATTGAAGGAGATGAAACACCAGCCAACTATCAGGACCTTAAGTGTATGTATCCGTAGCGACCTACAATAACATTTTTATCCTAGCTATGGTCTGTTCCACAAATGTCACCCTATTTGCTATATAGTGCACTACTTTTAACCAGGCCCATAGGGCCCAAAAGTAGTGCACTATATGGGGAATAGGGTGCCATTTGAGACACAACCAAAGCCCATGTGTTGGCAATATGGCAGTCTTGTTCCATGTGCTCAGAGAGCCATTGAGGCAGGCAGGACGTCTCCAGGCATTAGTAGCCTACTGTCTGGTCGTGATTGATGGTGGCTGGTGATGAGAGCTCTAACCACAGGATGCTGCTAAGTTGCATTAGTGAGCCTCAGCCTAGTGTGTCAGCTTAGTGCTACATTCAATTACACCACCCACTTCCTGTATGGCTGTATCCCAAATGGCACTCTATTCCTTATTAAATGCACAATTTTTGACCCTATATATTGCATTACTTTTGACTAAGAGCCCTATGGGATCTGAGCCCTATGGGGATCTGGTCAAAATATATAGATATATAGATTTTTCTATTGTGTTTTTGACTGTTTGTTTAATGTGTAACTCTGTGTTGTTATTTGTCGCACTGCTTTGCTTTGTCTTGGCCAGGTCGCAGTTGCAAATGAGAACTCAACTGACCTACCTGGTTAAATAAAGGTGAAATAAAAAAAAGTAATGCACTATATAGGAAATAGGGTGCAATTTTGGACACAACTCTGGGCCATTGTCTTCTCCAGCGTTTTCAGATATATGAATACTGCAGAAATATGTCCCCTACAAAAAACAACCATGTACAGCTTTGCTTATTTTAGAATAATAGTAATTTCTCATTTCAAAATTGCTTGTTGAAGAAATAAATGGTTTAGAAGCTCTCAATCGTGAGTGTCTCTTGTGGTTAATTTAAAGGTCAAGAAAACTGGTTTAACATGTTATGTGCCCTAAAACAATCTGAAGAACATTCTTGTAGAAATGTATCCATTGGCTTCACTTCTGTTCTTCTGATTTAGTTAGTATAAACTGCCCCATAACAATTGACTTTTTACAAGGACACAAATAAGTTAGTATGGCACGCATTTCTCACCTGAGGTGAAATGTACACCACATTTGAATATCTTTTCACCCACACATCAATTTATGCCAGCCAAACCTTACAGGCATGAAAAGTACGGAAACCAACTAACCCCCACACTCAACCAACTAACCCCCACTCTCGTTACACAAACACAGACATAGAACACATCGAAGTCGGTATGTGTAGCCTAGCCACACAGTCATCAAAGCGTGAGAGGCCAGTCATTAATTTTCATGAAGCTATTATTATTTTTCACTGTGATATTTCCCACTGTTCCAGGGTACCAGTGAGCCTCGACCCCGGTGCTGTGGTGTCATGAATATCCAGCTGTCAGCCGATTGTTATGTTAAAGCCTTGGTCTGTCAGGATAGGCTGACAAGGCTGGGGTCCCAGACCACCTCATCCTGATTCATGACTGGTCAGGGAGATTAGAGCGGTCAGGGAGACTGAGCTGGAGGAAAGAGGGTGGGGGAAGGTCTAAAGGCTGGCTGCTGCCTGCAATCCAAACATGAGGAAATGGATCAGAGGAAACCAGGCAAAGAGAGAGAGAGAGAGAGAGAGAGAGAGAGAGAGAGAGAGAGAGAGAGAGAGAGAGAGAGAGAGAGAGAGAGAGAGAGAGAGAGAGAGAGAGAGAGAGAGAGAGAGAGAGAGACCCCAAGCTCTTAGAGGTACCTCTATTTAGGAGCCTAAGAAAATGATTTACAACACTGATTTTGACTTCTTTATGTCAGGAAATACACACAAAAAATCTTTGAACATTGGCCTCAGCTGAAAACCTCCCCTCCCTCTGTAACTCTCTGTGGACCCAAGTTTATACATCACATTTCTGCCCCAAAGTAACCAATAATGGGGTATGCTGTATGCATGCCTCAATGTGCCATTATCTTATTATTATCTACAATTCCTCTTTAAATATAGCTGGGACACAAAGTACTCCATGTTTCAGGTTTCAGGCAACATACATCAGAAACCCAGTTACCACCTTTACACTACTAGAAGCAATTTCCTCCATTGCCCAGCTGATAAAAATGTGTAAGTGAAAAACAGAAAGTAATTGAATCTCTGTGCTCTTGTTAAAAGTGCAGCTGTCGATGGAGAGGCTGCGAAGAAGTGATTGTGAATTCTTGTGTCATGGTGCAAGTGGGGAGCTTGTCACACATGCCCGCTATCGTCACTGGTCAAAAGTAGTGCACTAGAAAGGCAACAGAGTGCCATTTGTGACACAGATTAAGTCTGTAGTGGATGGCTGAATGTATGAACTAAAGGCTCTGCAGCAAACTCTGCAGGGCCAAATTACACACAGACAGAGAGGGGCTTGTGCATTACATCACCTGTTAATTAGGACCAGTCATAGGTCTCCGGTGACATCACAATGCAGCATTTGTTAAAGATCTGGAATTGGTACATCCATTTTTGGACTTTAGAAATTAATTATATATAGTAATTGATTCTTGAAGAATATAACTCATAAATGCAGTATGTCCTTGTATCCATAGGTCTGTCTATGAAATTAAGATGAGTTACATTTCCCCAGCCCACAGAGGCGGCTTTGTGTCTTTGTTTTTGATTGAAAGGAGAGAACAAGTCCTGGGTCTTCTACCACTGCAGGGTTATATTTTATATTTACATATTTTTTTATAATATTTAGCATATTAATTGATTGAATTAAAGACATGCAAATCCATCTGTCGTGCACACAGATAGAGAGTATAGAAACATCCAGCAGTTCACTGCTCTTGCCAAGACCTTAACTTCCTTGGCCCAGTCATCCATAGTGCCAGTTGGTCTGTTCTGTGGTTGAACTACCCAGGAGCCTGACCGGGACTCTGTCTCTGTCCAAAATGGCACCCTATTCCCTACATTGTGCACTACTTTTGACCAGGGCCCATAGGGCTCTGCTCAAAAGTAGTGCACTATACCGTATAGGGAATAGTGTGCCATTTGAGACGCCATCTCTGACATCATTCAGTCAAAGTGTATAGAGTCGTCAAAGTCAGCCTCCTCACAGCACAGTCTGCTCCCAGAGAGGAGCACTAGCAGTGCAGGAGATAAATCAGACCCCTCAGCATCAACAGCATCAACAGCTACTACAGAGCTTAGACATTACAGGTTACACACACACACTCACACACACACACACACACTCACACACACTCACACTCACACACACACACACACACACTCACACACACCACAAAGCTTCTACATTACCGCTCAGCATCTCCAGGAGGAACCAGGGGGCGCTGTATGTGCACAGACTCCATGATTGTTATCATTACTATAACTATGTATGACTGTAGTTGCTTCCCAAATGGAACCCTATTCCCTACTGTATGTAGTGCACTACTTTGACCTGGGTCCATCAACATTTGTGCACTATGTAGGGAATAGAGTTCCATTTGGGACGAAATGCATGTCTGCATCTGGCACCCACCTTGGAAAATCAT
Source organism: Thymallus thymallus (assembly GCA_023634145.1). Lineage (NCBI taxonomy): Eukaryota > Metazoa > Chordata > Actinopteri > Salmoniformes > Salmonidae > Thymallus > Thymallus thymallus. The sequence continues at coordinate 18,250,118 of CM042382.1, read as the reverse complement.
TTCAGTGAATGAAAAAGCCTAGAACGATGTAGAGCGAGAGAGAGAGGATGGGAATAGTTATGACTGCCAAAAGCTGAACAGGAATTACTCAATATAGGAAACATTATGTCCCTGTTGTAGCCAATCAGCAGAAGAGTGTATGATTAAGCCTGGCAATTCAAACAAATCATTGGGTTAAAGATGATAATAGCATTCTGTGGTGTGTTCACAGTTCATGTTGAGAACGTCTTATAATATGTATCATACCATCATATGGTTAGATTTCACAGTGAAGTGTATGGTTAACACACACAGTAGATCACAGATTTCACAGTGAAGTGTATAGTTAACACACACAGTAGATCACAGATTTCACAGTGAAGTGTATAGTTAACACACACAGTAGATCACAGATTTCACAGTGAAGTGTATGGTTAACACACATAGTAGATCACAGCAATACCTTCCCCTTTTCATTCTCTTCTTAAACTTTTTAGAATTGGCTGCAAAGTCAAGCTATGGATCGCCTATGGTGGTCCGACATGACAACTCTCTGTCAATAATGCCTTTAACATACAGCAGCGCGGAAACGAAAACATCCTGAATATACCTGCAGTGCATGCATACACAAACAACTGGAGCCGGGCTCACCGGGAGAGTTTACCCGTTCAGTCAGTAATGGTTCTTAACAAGACAATGATGGATAGCTCTGTTTTATAATCACTCTGTGGTTGTGATTTTACATTCACTGCTGTGTTGATGTTGGACAGGTTCTGCACATGTGTCTGTGTGTCAGTGTGTAAACGTGTGTGCGCGCCTGTGTGTGTGTCTGTGTGTGTGCGTGTGTGTGTGTGCGTGCGTGCGTGCGTGCGTGCGTGCGTGCGTGCGTGCGTGCGTGCGTGTGTGCTTTCTGAGAATTTCCACTTCCTCAGTAAACACAGTGTCTTATTTATACAGGTTCCAGGCTACTCTACAAATCAAATTGGATCCTCACAACAACTGTCCTCATAACATCATCCACTCTACAGTTGCATAAGATCCAAGGAACTTCCTGATCTCATCCTCTCAACCATCATTCATCACGGCTACCTCACAATGCCTCCTGAACCATAATCCACTGCTAATTCTCAACCTGTTCATTTCACTGTCTCAGTGCTGGAAACAGAGTAAATGTCCCTCAGCCTGATGGGAGATGAAGCATTGACAAACTACTTGTGTCTCCCTCTTGAACACGACTCATCCTCTTCCCTAAAGACTCACAGTGCTTTAAGTGAGATTTACAGTCGCTGACTGATGACATCTTTATGCAGTATAGAGAATCGACTGATAGCCACAGCCGTGTGAGTTTCCTATATGGAGGATGTCAGGGGAAACACACAGATGGGAGTGAGCCAGGGACAACTTTATCTGTGTGTGCGCACAGTGCTTGTGAGTGTGAATACGTTTGTGAACCAGCCTGCAGCCTGGGAGCACATCATCATGTGTATGCGTTGCTTATGGGAGAGTGGCGTGACCTTTGTGCCTGCAGTGTGTGTTGTCAGGGAGGAGGGAAGGGGGGTCCGACCCCGGGTGGGAGGCCAGGAAGTCAGGGAGGTCTACTTGGCCATGAAATTAAAAAGCAAATGCAATTGGATCCAAGGAAAATAAACACAGAGAAACGCCTTGACTCCATGCAAACTAACAGTCCTAGCTGGTGATTATTGAATTGTGTTGATTGTTTCCTGGCTCCCTTACTTTAGGCGTAAACATCTTAAAGACCCAGAGCCCCGTCTAGTCCCCTGGAAAAGGGGAAAGAATTAGGAGTATTTTTTCTGAATCTACATATACAGTAGACACAGTTGGAAGAGCCTTTGATTTCCATAGGCGGGCCTGTTTTTTCACGGGACCTCCTATTGAATGGGTGTAATAGTAAAGACCATAGGCAGCGCTTGAGTTTCAAGTTTGGGGAAGCTTACAATTTATCCTACCATTTCTACCTATCTGCATGCCAGTTATGATTATTTTTATATACACATTTTCATTGAACAGTTTAATTTTAATAATAATGTTTCTCTAAGTCATTGTCACGTGGTTAATTATAAGAATTTCCTGCACCAGAGAGCTTGGGACAGAAAGCTGTTGTTAATGATGTTTCCATTAGATATATGGGATCTTCAGATCATGATATTTTGCTCTTCACACTGAGGCTTGGTGATTATCGAGGCCGGGAGTGTTTCCCCAACACTGAGGAACTATCATTCGCAATGGATGTAAAAAAAAAATAAAAAATAAAAAAACTGACTTTGTTAACTTGTATTCGAAGACAAAATGAGTGGTAACAAAAACAACATCATATTTTAGTTCTCAGTTCTTATTATGATTTTAGTGGCAAAGCCGAATAAAAAATATCTAAATATGAGGTAAACTCCCAGCAGAATCCCAAGTATATCCTCTGCCGTGTTGATGTTAACGTGTAGATGTTCTCCGTATCCATAGCCAGAATGTTTAGGCTATAAGAATATAGGTATACAGGTATACAGACAAGAAAGCGTACAAAGGTACACTACTGTTAAAAAGTTTGGGGTCACTTAGAAATGTCCTTGTTTTACATGAAAACATACATGAAATGAGTTGCAAAATGAATCGGTGTCAGGCTCTGGCCATAGAGAAGCAATGGGCTTCTCTATGTAGCTATGGTCAGAGTCTGACAGTGTCGTTCCTTTCTGTTTCTTTGTGGGTTTTGGATGGATCTCTAATTAGAGGCAGCTGCTACCCGTTGTCTCTAATTAGGGATCCAATATATGTTGAGTCTGTCCTTCACTTGGGGTGGGTTGTTATCGATGTATGTCGCAGTCACGGTGAGAAGTAAGTGTGCCTTTTTTTTACGTCCGTTCATTTTGTGTGTTTTTGGTGAACGTGACGGTAGTTTATAGTGTTTGTGTCTTGTAGTTCGCCATTTGTTCTATTATATATAGTACAAATAAACATCAATGTCGAACTACTATCCCTGCGCTGCGTCTTGGTCTATCTCTGCACCCTCTCGTGACAGAACAACCCACCACGATGAGACCAAGCAGCGTAACTGGGGAGAGAGGGAGAGAGAGGTGGTGCCGCCGCGTTATGCGCGACGCGCAAGACGAGGCAACGCCCGCAAACAACCCCAAGGTAATCTTGGGGGGGGGCTATGGGGCTGGTCAGGAGTGGAAGAGGAGGCACCAGGTCAGCCGCCCTGAGCCTCCAGCCAAGGTCAGCCGCCCTGAGCCTCCAGCGCCAAGGTCAGCCGCCCTGAGCCTCCAGCGCCAAGGTCAGCCGCCCTGAGCCTCCAGCCAAGGTCAGCCGCCCTGAGCCTCCAGCCAAGGTCAGCCGCCCTGAGCCTCCAGCCAAGGTCAGCCGCCCTGAGCCTCCAGCCAAGGTCAGCCGACCTGATTCTCCAGCGAAAACCTCCAGCGAAAGTCAGCGCCCCTAAACCTCCTGCGAAGGTCAGCGCCCCTAAACCTCCTGCGAAGGTCAGCGCCCCTAAACCTCCTGCGAAGGTCAGCGCCCCTAAACCTCCTGCGAAGGTCAGCGCCCCTAAACCTCCTGCGAAGGTCAGCGCCCCTGAACCTCCAGCGAAGGTCAGCGCCCCTAAACCTCCAGCGAAGGTCAGCGCCCCTAAACCTCCTGCGAGGGTCAGCAGCCCGGAACCTTCCAGCCACAGCTCAAGGCCTGGAGCCTCTTCCACCGGTACCCAGTCCGGGTCCAGCCGTCTGCTCCGCCTCAGTGCCAGAGCAGTCCGCTCCACCGGTGCCCATTCCGGGTTCAGCCGTCTGCTCCGCCTCAGTGCCAGAGCAGTCCGCTCCACCGGTGCCCATTCCGGGTTCAGCCGTCTGCTCCGCCTCAGTGCCAGAGCAGTCCGCTCCACCGGTACCCAATCCGGGTCCAGCCGTCTGCTCCGCCTCAGTGCCAGAGCAGTCCGCTCCACCGGTGCCAAATCCGGGTCCAGCCGTCTGCTCCGCCTCAGTGCCAGAGCAGTCCGCTCCACCGGTGCCCATTCCGGGTTCAGCCGTCTGCTCCGCCTCAGTACCAGAGCGGTCCGCTCCACCGGTGCCCATTCCGGGACCAGCCGTCTGCTCCGCCCCAGTGCCAGAGCAGTCCGCTCCACCGGTACCCAATCCGGGTCCAGCTTCCTGCTCCGCCCCAGTGCCAGAGCAGTCCGTTCCACCGTTACCCAATCCGGGTCCAGCCGCCTGCTCCGCCTCAGTGCCAGAGCAGTCCGCTCCACCGGTGCCCAATCCGGGTCCAGCCGCCTGCTCCGCCTCAGTGCCAGAGCAGTCCGCTCCACCGGTGCCCAGTCCGGGTCCAGCCGCCTGCTCCGCCTCAGTGCCAGAGCAGTCCGCTCCACCGGTACCCAGTCCGGGTCCAGCCGTCTGCTCCGCCTCAGTGCCAGAGCAGTCCGCTCCACCGGTACCCAATCCGGGTCCAGCCGTCTGCTCCGTCTCAGTGCCAGAGCAGTCCGCTCCACCGGTACCCAGTCCGGGTCCAGCAGCCTGCTCCGCCTCAGTGCCAGAGCAGTCCGCTCCACCGGTACACAGTCCGGGTCCAGCCGCCTGCTCCGCCTCAGTGCCAGAGCAGTCCACTCCACCGGTACCCAGTCCGGGTCCAGCCGTCTGCTCCGCTTCAGAGCCTGAGCAGTCCGCCCCACCGGTGCCCAGTCCGGGCCCGGCTGTTTTCCCAGCTCCATGGCCGGAGCAGTTTACCCCACCGGTACCCAGTCCGGGCCCGGCTGTTTACCCAGCTCCATGGCCGGAGCAGTTTACCCCACCGGTGCCCAGTCCGGGCCCGGGTTATTGCCCAGCTCCATGGCCGGAGCCGTTTGCCCCACCGGTGCCCAGTCCGGGTCCGGTTGTTTTCCCCGCTCCATGGCCGGAGCCGTTTGTCCCACCGGTGCCCAGTCCGGGCCCGGCTGTTTTCCCCGCTTCATGGCCGGAGCCGTTTGTCCCACCGGTGCCCAGTCCGGGCCCGGCTGTTTTCCCCGCTCCATGGCCGGAGCCGTTTGCCCCACCGGGGCCCAGTCCGGGCCCGGGTGTTTTTCCCGCTCCATGGCCGGAGCCGGTTGCCCCACCGGTGCCCAGTCCGGGCCCGGTTGTTTTCCCCGCTCCATGGCCGGAGCCGTTTGCCCCACCGGTGCCCAGTCCGGGCCCGGTTGTTTTCCCCGCTCCATGGCCGGAGCCGTTTGCCCCCCCGGTGCCCAGTCCGGGCCCGGTTGTTTACCCCGCTCCATGGCCGGAGCCGTTTGCCCCACCGGTGCCCAGTCCGGGCCCGGTCAAATCTCCCGCTCCTTGGCCGGAGCCGTTTGCCCCACCGGTACCCAGCCCGGGACCGGTGATAAGAAAGGGGCATGGAAAAAAACTGTCCACGTCGCCAGAGCCGCCCCCAAAGGACTAGTTTTTCCCTCCCAAATTAACCCCCCCATGTTTTTGTGTGCCCTTTTTTTTGGCCCGCACCTTGGGGGGGGGGTACTGTCAGGCTCTGGCCATAGAGAAGCAATAGGCTTCTCTATGTCGCTATGGTCAGAGTCTGACAGTGTCGTTCCTTTCTGTTTCTTTGTGTGTTTTGGATGGATCTCTAATTAGAGGCAGCTGCTACCCGTTGTCTCTAATTAGGGATCCAATATATGTTGAGTCTGTCCTTCACTTGGGGTGGGTTGTTATCGATGTATGTCGCAGTCACGGTGAGAAGTATGTGTGCCTTTTTTTACGTCCGTTCATTTTGTGTGTTTTTGGTGAACGTGACGGTAGTTTATAGTGTTTGTGTCTTGTAGTTTGCCATTTGTTCTATTATATATAGTACAAATAAACATCAATGTCGAACTACTATCCCTGCGCTGCGTCTTGGTCTCTCTCTGCACCCTCTCGTGACAATAGGAAATATAGTCAAGATGTTGACAAGGTTATACAAATTTATTTTTTATTGAAATAATAATTGTGTCCTTCAACCTTTGCTTTCGTTAAAGAAACCTCAATTTGCAGCAATTACAGCCTTGCAGACCTTTGGCATTCTAGTTGTCAATTTGTTGAGGTAATCTGAAGAGCTTTCACCCCATGCTTCCTGAAGCACCTCCCACAAGTTGAATTGGCTTGATGAGCACTTCTTATGTACCATACGGTCAAGCTGCTCCCACAACAGCTCAATAGGGTTGAGATCCGGTGACTGTGCTGGCCACTCCATTATAGACAGAATACCAGCTGACTGCTTCTTCCCTAAATAATTATTGCATAGTTTGGAGCTGTACTTTGGGTCATTGTCCTGTTGTAAGTGGAAATTGGCTCCAATTAAGCGCCGTCCACAGGGTATGGCATGGCGTTTCAAAATTGTCTGATAGCCTTCCTTCTTCAAGATCCCTTTTACCCTGTACAAGTCTCCCACATTACCACCACCCAAGCACCCCCAGACCATAATATTGCCTCCACCATGCTTGACAGATGGCGTCAAGCACTCCTCCAGCATCTTTTCATTTGGTCTGCATCTCACGATTGTTCTTCTTTGTGATTCGAACACTTCAAACTTAGATTAGTCTGTCCATAACACTTTTTTGAGAGAGCATGTAATTGGCATGCTGACTGCAGGAATGTCCACCAGAGCTATTGCCGAAGAGTCTACCATGTGGTTTTAGAGAATTTGGCAGTACGTCCAACCGGCCTCACAACCGCAGACCACATGTAACCACGCCAGCCCAGGACCTCCACATGTGGCTTCTTCACCTGTGGGATTGTCTGCGACCAGCCACCTGGACAGCTGATGAAACTGTGGGTTTGCCCAACCAAAGAATTTCTGCACAAACTGTCAAGGAAGATCATATGCGTGCTTGCTGTCCTCACCAGGGTCTAGACCGGACTGCAATTCCAGCAACTTCGCACAGCCATTGAAGAGGAGTGGGACAACATTCCACAGGCCACAATCAACAGCCTGATCAACTCTATGCGAAGGAGATGTGTCGCACTGCATGAGGCAAATGGTGGTCACACCAGATACTGACTGGTTTTCTGATCCAAGCCCTTACCTTTTTTTGAAGGTATCTGTGACCAACAGATGCATATCTGTATTCCCAGTCATGTGAAATCCATATATTAGGGCCTAATGAATTTATTTCAATTGACTGATTTCCTTATATGAACTGTAACTCTTTGAACTGTAAAATTGTTGCATGTTGCGTTTCTTTTTTTGTTCAGTGTATATACACTGACTTTTCTTTGAGAATATACTGCATAGGCAATAAATGACTCTATTTCCCCTGTATGAGTGTCAAAAAAAGCCAGTGGTGGGGAATAAGTACCCAATTGTCATACTATTGTCATAAAAGTAAAGATACCTTAACAGAAAAAGATTCAAGTAAAAGTGAAAGTCACACAGTAAAATACTACTTGAGTAAAAGTTGAAAAGTATTTGATTTTAAATATACTTAAGTATCAAAAGTAAATGTAATTTCTAAAATATACTTATGTATCAAAAGTAAAAGTACAAGTATAAATCATTTTACATTCCTTAAATTAAGCAAACTACATGGCACGATTTTCATGTTATTTTAAATTACGGATAGCCAGGGGCACGCTCCAACACTCAGACATCAATTAGAAATGAAGCATTTGTGTTTAGTGAGTCCGCCAGATCAGAGGCAGTAGGGATGACCGGGGACGTTCTCTTGATAAGTGCGTGAATTTTCTTTAGGAATGTAGTGGAGTAAAAGTACAAATATATTAATAGTTAAGTAAAGTACAGATACCCCAAAACAACTAGTTAAGTAGTACTTTAAAGTATTTCTTACTTACAGTAAGTACTTTACACCACTGAAAAAAGCAGATCTCACCATGACCTTCACACAAGGTCAATCAAAAACTGTCACTGTTGTCACTGTTGTCACCAACTGCCCACCGTTCCTTCTGGACAGTGCTGTGGCTATATTGAGGGAAAGCTGTTGAGAGCTTTATCAACTTTTTTTGTAATGTGAATAGTCTAATTCAGTTTCTATAAAATAATACATTGGATTTATAGATAGATAGATAGATAGATAGGTACTTTATTGATCCCCCGGGGGGGAAATTTCATAATAGTGGCTTGTCCATGGAAGCTGGTCTCCCAAGTGGTGCGGTGGTCTAAGACACAGCAGTTAGTGTTAGATGTGTCACTATAGACAACCTGGTTTGAATGCAGACTGTATCACAACTGGCTGTGATTGGGAGTCCCATAGGCCCAGTGTCATCCAAGTTTGGCCGGTGTATGCCGTCATTGTAAATAATAATTTGTTCTTAACTGACTTGCCTAGTTAAATAAAGGATCAAAAAATTAAATAAATGGAAATGTTATAAAAGTCCGCTCTGGCTAGATGTAAAGGTATTGGGGGAATGTTAGGCCTACACATTATACATTGCCATACACTTGTAAAGTACTGCACTCTTCTGCTGCAACTCCATCATAGTCCGTCCCATGCATCTCAGGCAGAGTTGACCAAAGCTAACTCCTCAAACCACGTATGTAGTACAGGGCTCAGAAGAGACAGACCAGGTGTGTGTTCCCCTATTCCCTGTAGTACACTACTTTTAGTAGTGCCTTAAATAGTAAAAAGAGTGCCATTTGGGATGCAACCAAGAACTGTACAAATGCAACAAATACTTTTTTTGTGGGGGTGTCTCCAGTGAGCCTGCGAGCCAACCGGTCTGGAAAAGGTTACTTTTGCCTGCTATAGCCTGGGCTTGAATGGTAAGCGAGGCCAATGTAAGCAACAGGCATTTCCTCAGAGAGCCTTGGAACAAATTGGTCCTCAGGACGAGGTTCTTGACTTTCTGTCGTTCTGAGACCACACCAGCCCTCCAGTCTGCTCCGTGGAGGGTTACCGTGCCAACTGAGACCACAGCCAATCAACTACAGTATCTCCAAAAAATACCCCCACACGAAATTGACTGATTTCCTGTGTGAGCTCACAGTCCATTATGATGTTTTAAACCTGTAAAGCTGCCAGACTGCATTCAACATGGTTTCCCCCCTCAGCTATACAGAATAGCAGAGCGAAGTTGTGTGGATTGGAATAGAGACTTCATATCCTCTGTCTGTGTTTGAGGTTAGAATGCCACTCAAGCCTATCCGCTTTCATGAAAGCAGCCCAAGAATGAACAGTGACATTTAACCACTTCAGAACAGAACAGAACAGCCACTTATTTGAATGAATATCGACAAACCAATTATCAAAACAGGGGTAATTAACACAAAATGGATGGGCAGTGCACACAGTACACTTACAGAGTTCTATTAGCACTGTCATTGGAGAGCAAAATGTGTTAAAAAATTAGAGTGAACACTTAAGCGTGTAATCTATGCACAGAGGGATAGTGAGACTAGCAACGAGCGTGCTAACAGGAAATGTCAACAATACTGCGAAAGGCTCTTAGCCGAACAAGGATGGCCGTCTTATCTCCTTCGTCTAAGCTACTTGATACTCAAAGCTACCCAACAGGATGACGCAGAGAAGTATGTGATGTACATTAGAGCTGTATTAAACCATGTATGTCGCCCTTGATTAACTATTTTAGCAAGTTTTTGTATCATTGGTGGAGTCAACATAATTGTTGAAGCGTTGTAAAACATTCATGGAATATGCCAATAAAAACTGAACTGAAAAGCAAATCAAGTAAAGCCAGAGGGACAAACGTCCATGGCAATCAGCCTGAATCGTTCCAGTCCACATTTGTTGCTCATTCCAGCAGTGATCTGATACTTCCACATGCACTCCATTCCGATGGAGCCTCATTGCACGTGTCACTGGAATTCCCAGTGTATTCCTACTCAAAACATAAGTAGGGAGCTGTTCTCTCTCTCTCTCTCTCTCTCTCTCTCTCTCTCTCTCTCTCTCGCTCTCTCTCTCTCTCTCTCTGTCTGTCTCTCTCACTCTTGGTTCAGAGTGCGGTTTGGTTTTCCCAGTCCAACAGATGGCAGGGCCGCTTCCCAATTGTTACCCTATTCCCTATATAGTGCACTACTGGGCTCTGGTCAAAAGGAGTGCACTATATGTAGGGAATAGGATGCCATTTGGGACGCAGCCCAGGTATCCCTGCGGGCCCCAGGGGGTTCGTACTGAGAGGCTAGGAGGGACGGAAAGAATCTAACAGAAGATACATACATTACTCAGATTCCAGCTTAATGTGAAGTGGCTCTAGCACCCCTCTCACACAAAGTCCCAGTGTTTTCACAGATCTCATTGCTTTTGTAAGATAAGAGAAAATACCAGCTAACTTCACATGAGATAACATTTCATTGGAAACATACAGTATCACCTTTACATTGAAAATGTGGATCAGAGGGAGCTTAAACGCAGGGGAGGGCAGGCAAGGCTGTCCCCACAAGGATGAGAGAAGAGAAGTGCTCTTGAACTGTGCAGTATGTAACATATACTTTTGAAGTGGAGCTGTATCACAATCTATTGAACATTGATTTATATACACCCCCAGTCAAAAGTTTGGAATACTACTCATTCAAGGGTTTTTCTTTATTTACATTGTAGAATAAAAGTGAAGACATCAAAACTATAACATAACACATATGGAATCATGTAGTAACCAAAAAAGTGTTAAACAAATCAAAATATATTTTATATTTGAGATTCTTCAAATAGTCACCCTTTGCCTTGATGACAGCTTTGCACACTCGTGGCATTTAACGCAGCTGTGCAGAATGAATTTAGTATCAGGTGTAATAGTTGTGACAGGCCATCCTGCAGTCTACCGGGGTCCTTGAAGTACGGAAAGGCTTTCCTGCTGCTTTGCTTCTCCCACATGCACACATGCACACACACACACACACACACACACACACACAAAGAGACACACACACACAAAGTGACACACACACACACAAAGAGACACACACACACACACACACAAAGACACACACACACTCTCTGCTCCTCTCTGCTGCTCTGTATCACAGCACGTCTGGGAACTGAATTTACTCTCACTGTCAAAAACTTCTGTCAGCTCTCAAAGGAATGGCATTGTGGGACTTACGTACGGACTGGCTGTTCTAGCACCTAGAGGGCTGTGAAATCTACTGCCATTAATAGCTGTGTGTGTGTGTGTGTGTGTGTGTGTGTGTGTGTGTGTGTGTGTGTGTGTGTGTGTGTGTGTGTGTGTGTGTGTGTGTGTGTGTGTGTGTGTGTGTGTGTGTGCGTGTGTGTGTGTGTGTGTGTGTGTGTGTGTGTGTGTGTGTGTTTGGTTTTACTATCCTTGTCCTGACAAGGATAGAAAAACAAGGTAAATTCAGACAATTGGGGACATTTCGCCAGGCTTAAGGGTTAGGTTTAGGGTTAGGGTTTCAATCAGGGTTAGGGTTAGTTTTAGGGTTAGGGGTTAAGGTTAGGGCTAGGGTTAGGTTAAGGGTTGGTTGAGGGTTAGGGGTTAGGGAAAATAGAATTGTCAGAGAGTTCACTAAGCCCTGATTGGGACACAAAGACCCAATAGGCGCAAATCCATCAACTACACAAATAATAATTTTCACCAACTTAGACCTAACTGCAAATGTTTTCCTAATTCGTTCATTACGAGATCATGGATCAGAACACAATTTCCTTAGCTGATTGCTACAAATTGAAACTAAATTAGGTTCAACGCTAAACACGGAAAGCACAAACTATTGGGAAATTAGTTTAAAAAAGAACTGACATTATTTAAAACTTATTGTAACATGTATAAAACACATTCTTGAACCGCAAATAACCCACATCAGTGATTAAGCTAATTAAAACACTTCCACTCAGATTATATGAGCCCATACCATACTCTCACATCGATCTCAGAGGCAGCCAAACATAAAGGCAACAGGAGAAGACAGTGATGAGACTGGGTGCTGGCTCACAAAGGCCTAAGCAGGCAGCCATTCACTTGGCTCTACATAAAACCACCATGCGGTTCCTACTGCCCTTAAAAACAACTTAAGGACTAGTGGCCTTGGCCTGAGTGGGAACAAGACAAACCATTCACACACTCAGAGAACCCCAAAGCCACTCACAATGTCAAGGCTAGGCAATAAAATGCTTGATATTAAAAGCCTTAAAAAAGGGATTTAAGGGTCTACAATTTATGGCCAGCTCAAAAGGCAGCTGTCATGTATTGCTACTCACATTGGGTGACGCTTTTATTTAAGTCTTCAGAGATAACTTGTCATTCTTTCATGGTTATACTTTGTGTTCTTTAAAATGATATATAAAGACAACGAAACGCGTAGAGAAAAATAACATCACTTTCATAATGGTGTTGGAACAAGAGTGAAAATAACATGTAGGCTAAGCTATGTAACTAACGTTTCACAATACTGTAAGAGTAGTTAACTTCATGTTTAATTGGATAACATTGTCTATCTAAAAAAGAGCACCTACAGATTCTGAAGTAATGTAATTTTCAGTTATGTTTTTTAATTTTAGTTTAGAGAGTTTTTAGTAAGAAGTTGGCCAGGAAGGCAGAAACAGACTGGCATCTAGACTGGCTACATAAACGTTTGTCTGAGTCAAGAAGTTGAAAAGTGTGGCATTTTCTCTTGTCTGCCTGCCGTCTCCAAAAAAATGTAAGCTAAATGTTTCCAGTGTCTACTAACTTGTTGTTGTTGGCTCTCCTTCCCTTCCCGCCCTGAGCTGCTTCAGTCCAACATCTGCTGTTGGAATTAGAGAGAGAGAAATACACTACATGACACCTGCTCTTCGAACATCTCATTCCAAAATCATGGGCAATAAAATGGAGTTGTCCCCCCTTTGCTGCTATAACAGCCTCCACTCTTCTGGGAAGGCTTTCCACTAGATGTTGGAACATTGCTGCGGGGACTTCCTTCCATTCAGCGACAAGAGCATTAGTGAGGTCGGGCACTGATGTTGGGTGATTAGGCCTGGTTTGCAGTCAGCATTCCAATTCATCCCAAAGGTGTTCGATGGGGTTGAGGGCTTGTGTGCAGCTGCTCGGCTATGGAAACCCATTTCATGAAGCTACCGACAAACATTGCTGACGTTGCTTCCAGAGGCAGTTTGGAACTTGGTAGTGAGTCTTGCATTTTTACGCGCTTCACTACTCGCCGGTTCCGTTCTGTGAGCTTGTGTGGCCTACCACTTTGCAGCTGAGCTGTTGTTGCTTATAGAGTTTCCACTTCACAATAACAGCACTTACAGTTGGCCTGGGCAGCTCTAGCAGGGCAGACATTTGATAAACTGACTTGTTGGAAAGGTGGCATCCTATGACGGTGCCACGTTGAAAGTCACTGAGCTCTTCAGTAAGGCCATTCTCATGCCAATGTGTGTCTATGGAGATTGCATGGCGGTGTGCTCGATTTTATACACCTGTCAACAACTGGTGTGGCTGAAATAGCCAAATCCACTCATTTGAAGGGGTGTCCACATACTTTTGTAATATAGTGTAAGTAATGTCAGGAAGCATCGAATACCTAGGGTTCTGTGGGTGTAAATTGACCAATGGGAAGCAACAAAATCCCATCCAACATTAATCAATGCATTCAAGGAAAAAACATAAGTAACAAATCCCTACAAAATCCTGCTTATAAATGCACTAGAAACGGCAACGCTTTTCGGTTGCTTTTCAGGTTGATAAAAAATTCATAAAAATATACATGTAGCCAAGTGCCAGCAGCTTACATGGGTCAGAATACACCTTTATTTAAACCCTGTCAAAACAGTCCCCTCTGGGCTTTCTTCCTGACCCTAGCCGCTCCTCAGTGTGTAATGGAACAATGGCTCGATGTGTCTCTCTGTTATGAGGAGCAAGCCTGGGAGAGTACTGCACAGCCTCCACCACCGCTGCTAAGATCCAGGCCATGGGGCGAGGGGGCTGAATGTGCATCCCAAATGGCACCATATTCCCTATATTGTGCACTATTTAGGCTCTATGGCTCTGGTCAAAAGTAGTACACTATATAGGGAATATGGTGCCAGTTGAGACGGAACTGGGCTGTGTGGGAACGCAGCCACAGCCCGCCTGTCTACTTGTGAAAGGCCACTGCGCTGCCTAATTTGCAATTCAGATTCAGATCAGGCTTTGGGAGTGAATCAAGGCTGCTGATGGTAAATGTCATTCTCATTTTGATTCTTGACCCCATTTCTAACTCTGCCGGCCCCCTGAAAACTCCCCTGCTATTGTCTCTCCAAGGCGCTACCCGCTCACTGTTTCACTCCTTCTTTTGGTAAATTTCCCACATTATCCCACCAAGAGAACCCAGACTGTGTTCCAAATGGCACCCTCTTCCCTATGTAGTGCACATACTTTTACAAGGGTAAATAGGGCTCTGGTCAAAAGTAATGCACTATGTAGTTATTAGGGTGCCATTTGTGACGCAGTTTCAGAGTTCAGGGGCCTTTTCAGTTCAGGAGCAGTAATTGTCATTCACATTCAGCAGGTTGAAATATGTCAGGGTAAGAAAGAGAGAAAAAGACCATTGGAAATTCCAACCTCTGTTATGAAAAGTGGGCTATGTTAACTATCGCGGTCATTATCATTACACTCTAATGTGTCAGTAAGCCATTTAGTGAGCACTGCTAAATAAATAGATAGGTAACAAAGCGGGAGCAGGGCTGTGCTGATATTGCTGCTGGCGCTGGAAGAGAAAGAATGGGTCTTTCACACCACATTTCTACTGAAACAGGAAAAATGGGAAGGAGAAAATCCCACTATTTCTCCTCCTCTACATTCCATGCTTTCTCTCTCTTTCAATCTCACACACATACACACTCACACATTTACACATACTGTACATCAATAAACTCAGCTTTGAGTTATATAAAAATGTGTGATATAAGTTACCTCCCAACAAACGTTCTGAAAATCAAAACATTGCACGTTATTACACAAACAAACTAACATTGCGATTTATACAAAAAATATCACAATATCACAAGGCTCTGTTTCTAAAGCCTACAGCTTTCTCACAATATGCCAGTTATATTCAGAAAAGTAATGCAGTCTAGTTAGAGATTGAGAGACAATACTAGTTAGAAGCCCAAACTGCAGACCTCAGAGAGGGGCTTCACAGAAATCTTCACAGGCATGGTAGCCACATTATCCATAACCCTTTTTCAGCATGAAGCATCAAGCTTCGCAAAACAAATCAAATCAAATCAAAGTTTATTGGTCACACACACAGATTTGCAGACGTTAATGCAGGTGCAGCGAAATGCTTGTGTTCCTAACAGTGCAGCAATACCTAACAATACAAAACAATACACACATCCCCAAAATAAAAAGAAAGGAATTAAGAAACATCAGAATGAGCTGACAGAATCCGGAATATATAGTATGTATATAATGGTGTGTATAGACAGTATGGACAGTATATGAATAGAAAAGGTGTGTACAGCAGTAGTAATATAGTATGAGCCTTGACTAGAATACATTGTATACATACGAGGTGGATAAAACACTATGCAAACAATAATAAAGTGACCAGTGTTCAATGACTCTATGTACATAGGTCAGCTGTCTCTAAGATGCAGGGCCTTCCTGGGACACCGGGTGCTGTAGATGTCTTGGAGGGCAGGAAGTGTTCCCCGGGATAAGTTGGGCTGACCGCACCACCCTCTGGAGTGCCCTACGGTTGCAGACGGTGCAATTGCTGTACCAGGCGATATACTGGATGCTCTCAACTGTATACGTTTTTGAAGTCCTTAGGGGCCTCTGCAGTCTCCTGTAGTCCATGATCAGCTCCTTCGTTTTGTTGACATTGAAGGAGAGGTTATTTTCCTGGCACTACTTCGCCAGGAATCTCACCTCCTCCCTGTAGGTTGTCTGGTCGATGTTGGTGATCAGGCCTACCACTGTTGTGTTGTCAGCAAACTCGATGATTGAGTTAGAGATGTGCGTGTCCACGCAATCATGGGTGAAGAGGGATTACAGCACTATGGTGTTGAAGGCTGGGCTGTAGTCGATGAACAGCATTCTTATATAGGTATTT
The DNA here is from genome assembly GCA_023634145.1 of Thymallus thymallus. Lineage (NCBI taxonomy): Eukaryota > Metazoa > Chordata > Actinopteri > Salmoniformes > Salmonidae > Thymallus > Thymallus thymallus. The sequence goes on along the minus strand of CM042382.1, from coordinate 18,234,197 downwards.
CTCCTGTCCAAGTGGGATAGGGCAGTATGCAGTGCAATGGCGATTGCGTTGTCCATGGATCTGTTGGGGCTGTATGCGAATTGTAGTGGCTCTAGGGTGTCGGGTAAGATAGAGATGATATGGTCCTTAACTAGCCTCAAAGCACTTCATGATGACAGAAGGGAGTGCTACGGGGCAATAGTAATTTAGTTCAGTTACCTTCGCTTTCTTGAGTACAGGAACAATGGTGGACATCTTCAGAGTCTGTGATGCGCATGTAGAACAGGAGATGTGTTGATAGAATTTCAGTAGCGTTTTCCTCAGATTTCCTTTATTAAAGTCCCCAGCTACAATAAATGCAGCCTCAGTATATGCAGTTTCCAGTTTACACACAGTCCAGTGTAGGTTCTTGAGAGCCATCGCAGTGTCAGCTAGAGGCGATGACCAAAGAAAATTATCTCTGGAAGTAATGCGGTCTGCATTTGATGGTAAAATATTCCAGATTGGGAAAAACAAAAGGACTTGAGTTCATGTATGCTACCACAATCACACCATGAGTTGTTAATCATGAAACAAACCCCTCCTCCTTTCTTCTTCCCGGGAGAGTTCTTTCTCCCTGTCCACGAGATGGACGGAGAACCTCGCTGTTTGAATGGACAGGGACAAAATATCCGGAGAGAGCCGTGATTCCATAGAACAGAGTATGTTGCAGTCCTTGATGCTTCTCTGGAAGACGATCATCACCCTGAGCTTGTCTACTTTATTGTCCAGGGAGTAAATGTTAGCGAGTAATATACTTGGAAGCGGTAGACGGTATGCATAGTGCCTGAGTCTGACTAGGGCCCACTTCTTCTTCCTCTTCTCCGGCATTGACATTTTGGTGCAGCACCCGGGATAAATAGAGCTGCCTTGGGAAGTTCAAACAAAGGATCCAGGTCAGGGAATTCGAATTTCTGCTAGTCTAATATCCTAAAGTTATTTTCAGCTGTAGGTAATAATAAAGTTCAAATTAAATAATGTACCAAAACAATTATAAATACTGCAACGTTGGCTAGGAGCTAGAAAACAGGGTGTCTGTCGATGCCATCTTGTCAACTAATCTGGACAGCTTCAACCCCACTGCCTGTAGAAGACCAGTCCAGAGATCAGGTGTGCTTCCTAAATAGCATCCTATTCCCTTTATAGCATACTACTTTTGACCAGGGCCCATAGGCCATTTGGGATGCAACCTAAAGCTTTCCCTAGTGCTAGGTGGCCAACATTATCAGTTACACTACTAAGGTGTGGAAGAAATGAGCAGACTAAGAGAACAGTAGAACAATGGTTTCTTAAACTATGGGTCAGGACACAAAGTCGCAAGTTATGATAATACATCTATGATCACACACTACTTCTTGTTGGAGTACGATTTGGGTCACAGGAGGACGGTACATTTCTCATTTGGGTCTTGAGCTGAAAAAGTTTAAGAACCCCTGCTGTACATGATTAGATAACATGGCTTTTTTTCAAGGTTTCTATGAATTTTAAAAACAAACACAATATATTACTTTTTCCAGTGGTATAAAACTACTGAGCTTTACAGTTCATCACTCCCTTGAACTGTAACAGACACAGAGGGAAGATTTATTTGCTTAGCTAGGATTTTTATATATGAAAGTCTATATAAACAGGTTCTGTCATTGTTGTTTCTGCACAGTTTAATTTGAATGTCCTTTCTCACCATGGAAACCCAGATTTCCCAAGGATCCATTACAGTACATGGCCGAGTTACGTTTATTTTCATTTCAAACAGTTTGGATGAATTCCTTCTAAAACCCCAGAATTAGGTCTCTTTGACAGAATCTAATCAATAAAAACATGATATGGGACCCAGCTTCTCAGTATATATAGATGATCATTTTCACATTATAGATTTCATCATCATTAAACTAAAATAACTGGTGAGTATAACCAACATTAAAGAGTAAAGATAGGCCTATTGTACTGCGTTAAACCATTATAGAAAATATTATTATTGAAAATTTCCACACAAAAATCACAAGTCATTTTTCCCATTTATTCAACTAATGAAGCATCTACAGTACAAGCACTGTCAGACCAGAGAATCCTCTTTTGGTCCCCTCTTAAAAGTGCCACGTCAGGGGGTGTTGGTGGTACACATAGGTTACGTCTCAATTGGCACTCTATTCCCTATATAGTGCACTTCTTTTGACCAGGGCCCATAGGCAAAAGTGGTGCACTACAGCATATAGGGAATAGCATGCCATTTTGGACGCAATAGGCAGCACCCTGGTGAGAGCTGTGCTGTGGCTTGAAAAGCCGTCACCCTCAGGAAGAAACTTAGCTTATGTCCTCAAAACTATTCCAGCTTTCTCTATAAACACATTTAATCATTGGACTAGTTCAGTATCATATTATTTTGAGTGCTTTCATTGTTTGAGTTATTTTCTATTTTTCCTTTGTGACTGTCACAGGCCTTTGAAGCTGCAGAGAAATGGTAGATTACGTTTGAAATATCTTTTAGCACCAATAACAGCACATAATAGCACCATATTCCCTAAATAGTGTACTACTTTTTACACTAGAGCCCTATTTAGTCCTAATCAAAAGTAGTGTGTTATATAGGGAATATGGTGCCATTTGGGACGCAACCTATGTCAATCAGCAGACAGACCTGGAGTCCAGAATATCTAAATGTATAAATATTTATCAAATCATCATCACATCTAAAGTTTCCTCATCAAGTCAGTCTCTCTCTCGCTCTCTCTCTCTCTCTCTCTCTTTCGCTCTGTTCTGGATCTGCACAAGGTACAGTAACTATTGTCTTACAGTCAACTTGTCAATGCCCATTAAGTTAGATTTAGAGTTAAGTGATGAAAGAGATAAGTGAGACATTGGGTCTCTACTGAGGAGCAGTGGAGGAGCAGAGTCAACAGGCTTACACAGTAAATACTAAATTAAGACAACATATTTATCAAATGATATGCTTCAAATTGAACATTCTCCCTGGATTTTCCGGGAAGGCCAGGGAATAGTATGGACTATTCAGTGACATGCATGTCATTTAGACCTTATGTATTGGAATCATGTAAGTGTTTGAATATGGGGTGGAAGGAATCCAAATTGAAGCGGAAGGGGGGAAGTCATATTTCAGGTGAGAGCACTAAAACCTGAAGCAGTTGTCGAGCACACTGACATAATTGCCCGTTGTGACCTCTCTAACAGGCAAATCACACTGGAGCCAGCAAGACAGCAGTAAAAGCATCAGTCTAGTAGGACAGACTACGACAGGCCAAGAATAGCACTGGAAACAGGATAACCCAGCCTTGCTAGAGGTCAGGACACTGGCTGCATCCCAAATTGCAACTTATTCCCTATATAGGTCACTATTTCTGACCAGAGCCCTATGGCCCCTTGTCAAAAGTAGTGCACTAAATAGGGAATAGGATTCCATTTGGGACGCATACACTAATACCACAAAGAGAAAGCCACTGTTATCATCCATGATGACCAATGCAGCTAACTTGCAAATTCCATCATAAATTGTGTAGCAGACGAAAAGTACTACTATTGTTGTATTGTTAGTAGTGCCATCAAATAAGAGTCAAGTATTCATTCATTAACACTCCAGACCCCATTAACACTCCAGACCCCAAAGTGTAAAATGTGTGTTTGTTTCAGGTGCCTTGCATTTGATGGTGCGGATAGGGAAAAAAATAGCCTCATTGGTGAGTGACAGCTACTCATGTGTGGCTGATTTCTCTGGCATAGTTTTCACTATTATTCTACAATGTAAAATATAGAAAAACCCTGGAATTAATACTTACTGATTCTCCACAGTGCAAGAAATTCAAAGTGCATCCCAAATGGGCCCTGGTAAAAATAGTGCACTGTATGGAACAAAAAAGGTCTGTGTATCAGAGTGGGGTCCTTGTCTCTCTCTCTCTCTGGTAGAAATCCATTTACTTGTCATCTCACTGCATACTTTATACATCGACTCTTAAGCCAATACTTAGGACACACACATCCAGTGAAATTCATAGAGAGAGGTTATACAAGATTATTATAATTGATTTTTATTTAACTTTTATTTAACTTGCCAAGTCAGTTAAGAACAAATTCTTATTTACAATGACAGCCTTCCCCAGCCAAACCTGGACGACGCTGGGCCAAATGTGTGCCGCACTATGGGACTCTCAAACACAGCCGGATGTGATACAGCCTGGATTCAAACCAGGGATTGTAGTGACGCTTCTTGCACTGAGTGATATCTTGTAACTCCAAGGACTATATAACTGCAATTATATCTTTCCATTAGCCTCTCAATGTTTTCCTTTAGGGAAGATAAGTAATAGTTCCAGCAAAATGTATAGGACAAGATCTTAACAGTCCACAACAACGATGTAAGTCTTGCAGCACTCAGCTGTAAGCCCTGTCCAAATGTAAGACCACATGGGCTAAAATGGTTTGAATCACTCGTGACCGCTCAGGGATATTACTGTCAAATGTTGAGAGGGAAATTGGCCCGTTCATGCCCTTAGGGCCAGAAGCAATACGTGTGCAATGCATTCCTCAGCTCATATATATATGCTCTTGATATGTGTCTCCTTATTAAATGCTGTATGTCTCACCAGAGGCCATTCAAGGAATTGTATGCATCCCGAATGACATCCTACTCCTTATGTAGCGCACTACTTTTGACCAGGGCCCATAGGGGAGATATTACATTTTGATTTTAGTCATTTACCAGATGCTCTTATCCAGAGTGACTTACAGTTAGTGCATTCATCTTAAGATAGCTAGGTGGGACAATCACATATCACATTCATAGTGCTATCAGCAAAGTTAGAGCTAGTAATGGATGGGAAAAAGTCAAGTGCGAATGTTAGTTAATGAAAGCCTTTTATTTATTTATTACATTTTTTTACCAGGGCCCAAAAGTTATCAAAAGCAGTGCACTATATTGGGTATATGATGCTATTTGGAATGCAATTTCCTTTGATCATCCTTGAGATTTCACTACAATTTGATTGGAGTCCACCTGTGGCCAATTAAATTGTTTGGTCATGATTTAGAAAGAAAAACACCTGTCTATATAACAGTTGACAGTGCATGTCAGAGCAGAAACTATACCATGAAGTCCAAGGAACTGTCCGTAGATCTCCAAGAATTGTGATGAGGCATATATCTGGGGAAGGGTATACACTTAAAAAATACCCAGACTCCTGCCTAGAGCTGGCCATCCAACCAAACTGAGCAACTGGGCAAGACGGACCATGGTCAGGGAGATGACCAAGAAGCCAATGACCACTGGCAGAACTACAGAGTTCATTGGCTGAGATGGGAAAACCTGCCAAAAGGACAACAGTCTCTAAAGCACTTCCCCAATCTGGGCTTTATGGGAGAGTGGCCAGACGGAAGCCAGTCCTGAGAAAAAGGCACATAACAGCACGCCTGGAGTTTGCAAAAAGGCACATGAAAGACACTGAGAGCATAAGGCAAAAGATTCTGTGGTCTGATGAGAAAAAAATGGAACTCTTTGGCCTGAATGCAAAGCGCTATGTCTGGAGAAAACCAGGCACAGCTCATCACCCAGCTAACACCATACCTACCTTGAAGCATAGTGAAGTCAGCATCATGCTATGGGGCTGCTTTTCAGCGGCAGGGATTGGGAGACTTGCAGGGATAGAGGGAACAATGAATAGAGCCAAATACAGGCAAATCCTTCATGAGAACCTGCTTCAGAGTGCAAATGACCTAAGACTGGGGTGAAGATTTATGTTCCAACAGGACAATGACCCTAAATATACAGCCAAAGCAATGCTGGAATGGCTTCAGAACAAAGCCCAGACTTGAATTCTATTGGAAATATGTGGAAAGACTTGAAGATTGCTGTTCACTGCCACTCCCCATCTAACTTAATAGAGCTTGAGAAAAACTGCAAGGAAGAATGGGAGAAAATTCCCAAATCCAGATGTTTAAAGCTGATACAGACATACCCAAGATGACTCAAAGCTGTAATAGCCACCAAAGGTGCTTCTACAAGTATTGACTCAGGGGTGTGAATACTTACTTAAATGAGATATTTTCAATACATTTGCAAACATTTCTAAACTTGTTTTCACTTTGTCATTATGGGATATTGTATGTAAAATTTTTTATATTTAATCAATTTTGAATTCAGGCTGTAACACAACAAAATGTGGAATAAGTCAAGGGGTATGTACTTTCTGAAGGCACTGTACATCCAGTTGTATTTGTTGAGGTTCTGTATGTCAGCAGTACAATACTATCCAAATTCTTGATTTTAATGGGTCTGAGCACTGAATGAAGCAAAAAAATCCACTGAACCTGAATTTCAAATTTGGATTGGCATGTTTTTTTCATTTTATATGTAATTTGTTGTCTATGACTCCCTCAGGTTCCTGTTAAATACCAGTACCATCTGCTTTTGGTGCTCCCTCCCTCTCTAGCAACATGAGCCCTTAAACTTCCAACTACAGTATGTTCATCACATTTGTCCCCCTTTAAACTGTTAAATATAAATATTACTTGGACTTGTTAAATTGAAGAAGTCAACGGAAACGTGTGTCTTCAGAATGTTTGGCAGTGCCAGCGTACAGCCCAAACCCCTCCAGAGTCATCTGTTATGTCATCATGTGTGATAGGGAATACGGAGCTTAAGCAAAGCTCTTCCTGTCATCGCTGTTGCCACTGTGAGATAACTGCCGCGTGGCCAGCTGTTGCTAGCACTCAGGGTCAGTACAATGGATTCCTGTATTGGTTGGAGTCAAGACTATCTGTCTGGCTGTCACTCACACACACACACACACACACACACACACACACACACACACACACACACACACACACACACACACACATAGTCTTGTACAGCTAACCTTGTTGGGACACACAATTCAGTCCTATTCAAAATCAAATTCTTCCTAACCCTTAACCTTAACCCTAACCCTAACTCTAACCCCTACTCTTACCTTAACCCTAAACCTAACCCAAAAACCTAACCTTAACCCTAACCCTAAACCTAACCCTAGCTCCTAACCCTAACCCTAATTCTAATCCTAACACATATTTTAACCTTAACCCTAAACCCCCTAGAATTTTTTTTTGACCTTGTGGGGACTAACAAAATGTCCCCAGTTGGGTCAGTCAAGGGTGTTTTATTAGCTAGTAACAGAGATATAAAACGCTAAATTAACTAATTTCTCAATTGCCATGGCCCAAGCAAAGAGAGGGTTTCTAAATCATGCCAAGTTCGCTTTGCTCGCATATTTTCCACTCATAACCTAATGGCAATAACAGGAGTGTTTTAGACCACAGCATTAAGATCGTACTGGCAGATAGTTATGAATGGATGTCAAACCGCTGACAATTCTGATCAGACCTAGCAGAACATAAAAAGCACGGACCGTGACATTTGAATGAATGGTTCATTTGCTTTAAAAAGCACCACTTAAACACATTTGTTTCTGTTAGAGTAACGGTCATCAAGTTCATATCCACCTATTTTAAAGGGTTATTAGAGGCCGTATGAGCCACTCTAAATGTAAATAAGTGGTGCTTTAAATGGTAATGGTTGGTAGAGAATGAGAGATACCCTGTTGGTAACGGGGTCAAGTCCTTAATTCACCCAACTGCTACGGTGATGACTGCGTGTGACAAGGCCGGATGTCGCCATGTGCACTTAAAGGCTTAAAAAGTACACTGAGAACGAAACTTTATATAAAAGAAAATGTTATTTATTGTGCAAAAAGAGCAAGATAAAGCAACAAACCAGCTTGGCCCTTCCAAGGTTCTAAACTCAACCTCTCAGACATGACTCATTCTATAACACACCTGCCAGGCAAATTACAGTTTTTCTCAATTGTTTACACACAAATACTGGTACTTGAGACACAATGACCACAACATGTAACTCATGCACCAACCCCCTGAACCAATTCTGCTAAACTACAAGCACAATTCCTGCTTTACACTCAAATTGCAGTTCTAAAACACACTTTTTTCAAAACACTACACACAATTCTTTGCATTTGGCACAATTTTCATGCAGAAAATCTCTTGTTTTCACAATGAACACACTGCCATTCAAATATGCACACTGACTCATCACATGGGCAAACACCTGTCACACAGTTTTACAATTAGCAATCAGAGCTTTAGCATAAAAGGGCAACAGGTGAGCTCTTCTGTTTTGGAGCAATGGATGCCAACATTGGAAACAGAGGCAGAGCCAGAGGAGTGAGAGTAAGAGGAGGAGGATGGGGAGGACAAGGACGAGGACGAGGAAGGCCAAGGACCGTCATCTCTGATGAGATCCGAGCCACTTTGGTTGATCATGTGGTCAACCATGGTCTAACAATGAGGGAGGCTGGGCAAAGAGTACAGCCAAATTTGAGCAGGTTTACTGTAGCATCCATCATCCGGACTTTCCGAAATGAGAATAGGTAAGAAATCTACTCTCACTAGAAAATTGCAGTACGGCATATCAATACAGTACTCAATGAGTACAGTAGTACAGTATTGCCTGTGGACTGTTCTGTAGGACTGTAAAAATAAAGTATGTTTCAAGTATTTGGGAAATGTATTCCTACTTTGTATTTACAGTATTTTACTATTTGTTTGGCAGAACTGAAAGATTACCAACACAAGGTGGTCAGGAACGTGTTCTGTCTCCTGAACAGGAAACTGAAATCATGAACATGGTCCTAGAAAATAACGCCATAACATTACGGCAAATACAAAGAAAAATAATAGAAAACAATGAGATATTTCAAAATATTGATAGGGTAAGCTTATCAACACTGGACCGTGTCTTGCGCAGCCTGAAGCAGGTCTACAGGGTGCCATTTGAACGCAATTCAGAAAGAGTCAAAGAATTGCGATATAACTATGTGCAAGTGAGTCCTATACAATCCCACAATTGATGCATACTCTCAACACTGTATAAATTATACATATTTCAGTATTGTAATCATAATGATTTTGCTTCACAATAGTGACCACTCCATGACTATTTCTGATATTGTCATGTGTGTTTCAGAGAGTCCTTGAGCTAGAGGTGGCTGCAGTGGAGCACCAGTTCATCTTCATTGATGAGGTTGGATTCAACCTCACAAAAAGACGAAAGAGGGGAAGGAATATCATCGGCCAGCGTGCCATTGTTCAAGTCCCTGGCCAGCGCGGAGGGAACATCACAATGTGTGCAGCGATTACCCACCACGGCGTCATCCATCACCATGCTACCCTTGGCCCCCACAACACCGCCCATCTGATCACATTCCTGGACACCCTACACAACACACTCATTCCACCAGATCAGGTAGATGGCCCAGAGCAGCTCAGGTACGTTGTCATTTGGGACAACGTAAGTTTCCACAGGGCTGCTCTGGTTCGTAACTGGTTCACTGCCCACCCACGCTTTTTAGTTGTTTATCTCCCTCCATATTATTTTTTTCTGCCTGGAGATGGAAAGTGTATGACCGAAATCCACAAACGCGTATACCTCTTCTCCTAGCTATGGAAGACGCATGTGGAGATATAGCAGCTGATGCTTTTCATGGCTGGAATCGCCATGCTAGGCGATATTTCCCCCGCTGCTTGGCCAGGGAAAACATTGCTTGTGATGTGGATAAGGTGCTGTGGCCAGACCGCAACAGAAGAGAGGATACAGCATAGTTATTTTATTTATATTTTTTTTTTTTTACTGTAACTGTATACATTAAATTATTCTGTTTTGTATGTAGACCACTGTATGTGCAACTTTGTGTTGGTTGGGAATGGGATGTACACTGTGTATATTGTTTTTGTGGGAAAAATAAAATATATTTGTTACCGTGTATTTGTGTGTTCTGAGTATAAAAACAATATTCTCAAATATTTTACAACACACTTATGTATGTACTGTCTGTAGTAATGGCAACACTGAACCAAAAAAAGGCCTAAGTCATTATGATGAATGGAGAAGAAGTGTTTTCCATTCATCATAGTGTTTTACATTGAGCACATCAGTGTTCAACTGGTTCTTATAAATGTCTATTCATATGATGGTTTGTGTGTGTCATTTGAAAACAAAATACCCTTTTGATAAGAAATAACATTGTTTTGAATGTAAAGTTTCATTTTGCTGGAGAATTGAGGGGTTTTGCCCATTGTGTGTGTGTTTTTTGAGTTCTGAGAATATGAGGCATGCTTTCAGAAAATGTGTGTAAACAATCGAGAAAAACTGTAATACAAAATGTAAACACTTAAATGCCCATTGCAGTAAAAAACGTGATTTTCCTATGTTTTATATCTTTACAAATAACAGCTAGTTTTCAGTTTTCCCCTCCCAACTCAGACCACTCCCAGGCAGTCCTAGTTCTTGCTCGATATATGTTTATTTTGACAATTTTAATTTAAAACAATCACAGTAAGGTACTTAATTGTTACCCAGAATATTTTTTATAATGCGATAAAAATGGATGCATTGGGCCTCTAACAAAACATTTAACTGCAGGAGGTGATACTGATTGAAAGCGCTTGAATATATAAAGATTTGAATGGTGAAAGAATGAAACACAACAAACACATCTTGCTCTTGAATAAATACTTGCAGAATTTTTTTTTTTTTACTTGAATGTCTCTAGTGAAAGAGCCTCTCCTTCACACTGCTCCTGCGACCCAAATGGCACCCTATTCTCTATAGTGTACTACTTTTGACCAGGACCCATAGAGCTCTGGTCAAAAGTAATGCACTTTAAAGGAAACAGGGTGCCATTTGGGATACAACCCGCCGCATCTTTTCATGCCATTATATAGAGACAGACAAGCAGTTCTAGTTCTGAATTACTTCTTGATTATTGTGAGTGACTACTAGAGATGACACTTTGTTTTATCTGTTGTTCGTTCTTCTCGTTTTCCTCTCAGCAAACATTATTTTGATAAGGTAGCCTACGAGAGAACTTGACAAAATCATTCTGACCTGGAATTGCCCATTTTAATCTTGTCTAGGATCTAATCTAAGGAGAGAAGAGGGGACGAGAAATGGCAAAGAGGAGATGGGCTGCTGTGCTGTGCTGCCTTACTGCTGCAGTTCCCTGTGTAGTGTCAAATCTGCAGGCGCAGTCAGGGGGGAGATGAGCTGCTGCGGCTGCACAGCGGCCCCCTGGTGCGATGACAAGTTCTGTGGGCATCCCTTTCATCCGGGGGTCCCTGCACCCTGCGGCTCCTGACAGCTCACCAACGGCTCAGCAGGGCTCAGCACGGCTTGGCGCTGACACACACACACACACACACGCGCGCGCACGCGCATGCATGCGCACACCAGACACACACACATGTACACACACACACACACACACTGCAGAGGCAGCTTGACAGGAACAAGCTGATGTCTGTGTCAAGGCCCTCTCCTCCCTCTTCCTCTCCTCCTCCCCTTCTGCCCATCACTGTGCCTAATGGAGTCCTGAAAAGAGAGAGGGAGAGAGAAAGGTTGAGAGAGAGAGTGAGAGAAAGAGAGTGAGAGTGAAAGAGAGAGGGAGGCCAAGAGAGAGGATGAGGTGAGGATGGGAGAGAGAATTTGAAATGGAGGATGATAATTCAAGAAATGGTGTAGGTTTTCCATACTCCTGATGATGGGAGCACATTTACAGACACATGAAACTAAACCCACTCATCACCAGCTAGCACATGTCATGTCTTGGGACAGGAGAGATGGAGGACATGTTTTTCTATTTATTTCCTGGGTACGTGTTTGAATAAGGATATTCAACATTTGCATCCCAAATCACAACCAATTCCCTATATAGTGCACTACCCATATGGCTCTGGTCAAACGTAGTGCACTATGTAGGGAATAGGGTACCATTTGGGACACAAACCGGGGTAAGAGAATGGGGATTTCACGCTTGGCTTAACTAAACCCTTTTAAAGATGTTGTAGCTACTTTTTAGAAAGCCCTAGTTCCCAATGCAGAACAAAGGTAATTTCTTTCTTTAAACAGCCCTGATCCAGCCCGGCCACCGCCTCATTAGCTGGTAAATCCCTGAGGACCCTTGGGGGGCTTCCTCTGAGAAGGAGGGCCCTTTAAGAAAACACACAGCTGATGTGGTGGTGGTCTACATTCCAAATGGTACCCTATTCCCTATTTAGTGCCCTACTTTTGAATTGAGCCCTATGGATTCTCTATAGTTTTCTCTATGGGCCCTGGTCAAAAATAATACACTAAATTGGGAATAGGGTGCCATTTGGGATTCTGATGAGTTCCAAGGCAGGCTGAGTGGAGTGAGGGGCTTCCAGCATTCCACAGTGGCTGAGAGGCAAGGGATGCACTACTGTTAGACAGAGTGATGAGGGGCCATAGTGATGTGGAGTACCAGGGCAGGGTGGGCAGGGTGAGGGGCTCCCAGTTTCAGCCGTCCACATTGGTTGATGAGGGGCCTTAGTGAGGGGCCTATACAGGCTTGTGGTCGTAGAAGATGGGTGAGGCAGACACTAACTAAACACCCTCCTCCCATTCCCTGTGTGTGTGTGTGTGCGTGTGTGTGTGTGTGTGTGTGTGTGTGTGTGTGTGTGTGTGTGTGTGTGTGTGTGTGTGTGTGTGTGTGTGTGTGTGTGTGTGTGTGTGTGTGTCTGTGTGTGTCTGTGTGCGTGCACGAGTGCGTGTGTGAGTGTGCCGGTGCGTGTGAGTGATTGTGTGCTTCTGTTTGAACCCGGGCGGGTTAGGACTGGGGGGGAAGGTTAAGACACTGAGAGAGGAATGCCAATTAACATTGACTTGATTCATTCACACAGACCTGCTTTGGGTTGGGTGAGACTTGAACCTGGAGATGTAAACCATGGAAGAGCAGTGTTTTTGCCAGTTTTTCACCAGACTAAAACATGTAATTTCCTATCGGCGCAAGAGACTGGTTTTGAGAAAAGCCTTAGAGCTAAATCATCTGCGTTAAACAGTTGTCTTGTTTTTCTTATAGTATGTAGCCCTACAGGATATATTTAACTGTCTAGCACTGATTCTCATTATTTTAACATTTCAGTGCCCTTATATTCGGATTCATATGACTCTGTAATGAAGACTACTAATTGTCAGCTCTATCTGTCAACCCACCAGCTGTCTGTCTGTCTGCCTATCTGCCTTTACACAATATCTGGTTTAAGTCGGCTTCATCTACATAGAATAGAGAGCGGAGGAGCTGAGCGGGAAGGAGATTGGGAAGCTGAGACGGTCTGGATTAGTGCAGTGTGATGTATGCAGATTGTCTCCGGTGGGGTCTGGCCCCAACGTGTAATCTCCCCTGTCTGACAAACAACGTGAAACTGTACCTCAGCCCTCCGTCCTTCTTAATCAGCAAATGGACAAATAATCCCCAATTTGCTGCTGATCCACCTGGACTGGACTCCACCCTGAGCCACCAGGGCCTTTCAATGCAAATGGTGCATAAACAGATGTAATTTGAGGACTCTGTGTGGCTGATTTTAGGTTATTGCAAAGGTGCAAAACACACAAACATACACACAAACCACAGGAGGTTGGTGACACCTTAATATAATTGATTTGGTTACATCAGACCTGTTTCAAGGAGGAAATAGGCTGTATTATTTGTATTTCGCTAATTGGAAAGCTAGGGCGTACAGTGGTATACGTGTGGATCATCATGCAAGCACACGGTTTGTGACATGTTGTATAAAAAATATGAGTAGGTATCAATTTCATCAAAACAAATGCTTTTCACTAATACATCTGAACAACAGACTTAGTCTATAACCTATGCATTTTCTCTGAAACACCCGTCTGTTTGGCTGCAACTGAATTCTTCCGAAAGTGAAGACATTTAAACTACCCTTTCCTCTTGTAGGTACTGTACTGTACACTAAACCAACACAGACATAGCCTTGAGAATAAAATCTAATTCAATTTTCTGGCCATAACTTCAAAGACTCCTTCAAGCCCAGAGCAAACCCTAAATACAAGGATGAATCACACACAAAATAACCAATACAAGAGTAAGATGTGCTAATAATGTACATTTTGCTGATGTTTTATACAGTAGATAGTTGTTTTGCAGCCTCTGCACCTTTAGCCAAAATAAATTCACCATGTGAAGTGCATGCTGAGCAGAACCAACAGTGGTTCATGCAGAATAAATCCCCCAGAGGTATGTCTGCCTGTGTCCCAAATGGCACCCTATTCAGTTTGTAGTGCACTACTTTTGACCATCTCCATTGTCTGCCAGTCCCTGAACACTGAGGTACTGAGGAACTTCACACAGGTAGGAAAGAAGGCCTGCTGCTGGACCTGCTCTGGGGGTTCGTACAGATTGGGATGGGGGATTTAATTATTATCTCAGTTTGGAGGGTTGGGGGATTATCTCTCTCTCTTTTGCTCCCTTTCTCCTCCTGCTGCCTCTTCCCCTCTTTCACTCCCTCTCTCCTTCCCTCATCCTTTTCTTCCCACCCATTTCTCTCCCCACTCCCTCTCCTCTCTTTCTCTCTCCTTGCCTCCACTCCCTACCTCCTACATCACAATCTCTCTCTCTCCTTCCTTTGTCCCTCTTTCTTCCTACTCCCCTACTCCCCTCTCTCCCGCCTCCCTGTATTCACCCCTCCCCCTACCCTTCCCTCTCCTTCCCTCATCCTCCTCTCTCCTCCCCCTGAGAGGCTGTGCCTCTGCTTTGTGCTTCTGTTCAGGGTCAGTGACATCACGGTGGGAGCCTGCCTCATTCTGAGAGTTTGCCTGGCGGCTGGAGATGTTATTGGTTTTCCATGACCTTTTTAGACATCCTGGCTTCACTCCAAATGAAACCCTATTCCCTACATAGTGCACTACATTAGACCAGGGCCCATAGTGCTCTGGTCAAACGTAGCGCACTATCTAGGGAATAGGGTGCCATTTAGGAAAGAGGCATCCTCTCAGCAGCCCGCCTCGGCCTTGGCTAAGGCCGAGGCGCCTCGGCCTAATTATTCATGCCGGTCTGTATATACATACTCATGTACAGTTGTTATATCATATCACGTGCAATATTGCAAGTAATTCTTGGACCTAACTTATGTAGTCATTCACTCAGGAATGCGTATTATTATCCTGTCAGTTGCACCTTTTCTCATTGCTTTTAGTATATCGAATGTGCAATACGTGCAGTTGTCTGTAATTAAACCCTGCGCACTAAGGACTGTATTTTAAGGGAATTACTATTATTACCCCAAATTATATCATACACACATTTAGCTATTTAAGTATCTCTTCCTGTCATTTACCTGTACAGTTTATGTAACCATGCAAGTATTAACTTATCTGTAAATATAACTGTATATTTACCTGTACAGCTAATTTAACCATGCAAAATATTCACTTACCTGTTCATTTAGCCAGTCTGTCTATTAAGTAAACTATTATTACCCTCGCTCATATCATATGCATTTTTAGCTACTGAAGTATTTCTCTGCCATCGACCTGTATAGTATAGTTAACCATCCAACATCCACATATAGTGTGCATATTCAGCCAACCACCCATACTATGCAATGTCTTTTTATAGCTTTTTTTGCACTCCAGATATCTTGTATTTCTATACTTTTTCATACTGCCGCTCTATGTATCATGTACCGTGTATCTGTCTTTTGTGTACTTTCGTTGTGGCATTTTGTACCTGCCCTATGTTTTGTTGTAGCTGCTTGACAAAGAAATTTCCCCCTCGGGGATCAATAAAGTATCTATCTATCTATCTATCTATCTATCTATCTATCTATCTATCTATCTATCTATCTATCTATCTATCTATCTATCCATCCATCCATCCATCCATCCATCCATCCATCCATCCATCCATCCATCCATCCATCCATCCATCCATCCATCCATCCATCCATCCATCCATCCATCCATCCATCCATCCATCCATCCATCCATCCATCCATCTATCTATCTATCTATCTATCTATCTATCTATCTATCTATCTATCTATCTATCTATCTATCTATCTATCTATCTATCTATCTATCTATCTATCTATCTATCTATCTATCTATCTATCTATCTATCTATCTATCTAAGTAAAACCCAGAAAAGACTCTTCTCTCGGCATCTCTTCATACACTGTAATTGCATTGAGAACGTAAGGAGAGTCCTTAACCTCGTGGCTTATTAATATTTTAATTTATTTATTTTTTAACCTTTATTTAACTAGGCAAGTCAGTTAAGAGCAAATTCTTATTTACAATGACGGCCTAGGAACAATAGTTTTTTTACCTTGTCAACCTTTCGGTTATAGGCCCAACACGCTAACCACTCAGCTACCTGCCTCCTAATTAATAAATGCTGTTAAAAAATGATGCGGTTAGGTCTACTACATGACTGGCTGACTGGCGGCTGTTATGGCTGTCTATCAACTGGGCTGGCTAGCCAAATATCCAACAACAGTGGGTGGCCAGTGCACGGTTTTGATACGGACTGGAGCAAGATGCATTAGCCAGTAGGAATTATTTTAGCAATGTACAGACTTTGTGGCTTATGCTCTCACATAAAGTATTTCCCATTTATGAATGTGACCAAAGACTAATCAGGTTAGTTGTATTTCTGTAGCCTACTCGTCCCAGACTGGCTAGGCATTGAGCTGGAGAGAGAGCCTGTGGATGGGTATTAGCAGTTAGCTACTATAACCACTAATCTCCTGCGGTGCAGACCTGAGTTCCAATACTATTTTAAATCATTTCAATTACTTTAGCTGGGCTTGATTGAGCTTGCCTGGAGCGCTGAATCAATAGAATAGTTACAAACTGCAAACCATCCACCCCACCCATCTGGCTCTGCAGGCAGGCTAAATCAGACGCTAAAAGCATTTGAAAGATGTCAAATATTATTTGAACCCAGGGCTGCTGCAGTGATGATGTTGCACACACACACACACAAATTCTTTGGATGGAAACCATGTTGGATCCTGCCTCAGGTGCTTCAACAGACCTAAAGACCCTGGTCACATGACCCCGCCCGGCCGCGGAGCAGAGGACCACACATTGTGCGCCCTCTCTCTCAGGCAGCTGAACTAGAGAACGGAACGTTCTGGCAGCGACACTCTTTTCTCTAAACACGAGTAACATATCCTCTGTTCCAAAGAAAACTGCCTCTGTGTAACTTATGTAGAAATTCCCCCACAGTATGCATTACTACCACATGCAACAGAGCAAAGTGCTATAGAAGATCTATGTATTATTATTATTATTATTATTATTATTATTATTATTATTATTATTATTAACAAACATTTGTGTCATTTCAGTTTCATTCAGCTGGCTTCTAGACAATGTACAATACATTTATTCCATGATGACAAAAGTATTAGGAGCACATGGACATCTCTTCAGCAACTAGTTGTTAAGATATTCACCAAAACACATTTGTTTTGGTGGTCTGTGGCGCAGACACTGCCTTGACCACATGATAATTTCAACAGAAAAGTAGCTAGCCACCCTATGTAACATTAACCATAGGTGCAAAGTGGATGAGATCAGGAAGGCTTTGAACGAACTGTACATAGAGCAGTCAACCTCAACCTTTAGCCTACTGTTGAAGTTATAATGCATATTTTCAGTTAAAGGGGCAATCTGGGATTCAAACAACAACAAAGGTGACACCCCTCCACTTTTTTGGGTAAACAGCTGAGAGCAGAAACTCAAATTCACTGTTGAAGCTATTATGCATCATATTTTCCTCTTAAATACACAAGGACTAATTTGTTAGGGAGTGCAATATTATGCTGAAGATGGAAAGCAATGCTAAGGTTCCACAGGCCTCCAGGTAATACTATGACAAATGTATATTCCACAGACATTAGGTCAGGGAAAGGAAAGGTACACACCATGTGCTCTCCAGCTAGCCCAGGACATCAAGGGGTACGGGACATCAAGGGGTACCTATAGGGACAGCCATAGTAGTACGGCGCCCCTGGCGCAAATTAGGGTTAAGTGCCTCGCTCAAGGACACATCGACAGGTTTTCACCTTATCGGCTCAGGGATTCAATCCAGCAACCTTTCGGTTACTGGCCCAATGCTCTGACCACTAGGCTACCTCCAACCCAAGAGTTACCAAGAGATAAAAACGTCAGCACTCTCTCTTTATGACCACAACACTAACATGATGTTCATTACTAGAATACTACTGTGTGTGTGTGTGTGTGTATGTGTGTGTGTGTGTGTGTGTGTGTGTGTGTGTGTGTGTGTGTGTGTGTGTGTGTGTGTGTGTGTGTGTGTGTGTGTGTGTGTGTGTGTGTGTGTGTGTGTGTGTGCATACAGTAGAGCGATACACCAAAACTAACCCAGACCCCAGACAAACACACTCCTATTTCTCTCACATCTCTAGTGCCAACCTAACTACTCTCTAACAGCAAGGATAATCAGAGGGACTTGTCATCATGAGAAGATTCTCGTCTGGAACCGTAGTAAAAACATGTTATCAAAAACCATTCTGACTTCATTTGCACCATTTCATTTTACCTCGAAAACTGCCACTTATAAAGCTGAATAACAGTTATTCAGTGATTAATATAGTATTACGACAAATACCATGGTGTATCCGAAACGCACCCCTATTCCATATTTAGTGCACTACTTTTGACCAGGGCCCATAGTGAAAAATGTAGGGAATAGGTTGCCATTTGAGACTCAACCACTTTGCTTTGGAGGAATTAAGAACGGTATAATACACAGCCAGCTCACCTATATAGGAACTAGGAGGCCATCAGAGGTAACACTGTCTGTCTGTCTGTCTGTCTGTCTGTCTGTCTGTCTGTCTGTCTGTCTGTATACTCTGCAACACATCCTTCTCATGATATCTGGCATGATACGGCAGTTAATGCATAATCTCCCTCCACAATCACTTCATCTAACATCCTGTTTCATTTCAATAGGATGTGACTGACAGACAGAGGCATGGACACAAACATGTTCACACACACACACACACACACACACACACATGTTTACAGACAGACAGGTGGACAGACAGACAGACAGACAGACAGACAGACAGACAGACAGACAGACAGACAGACAGACAGACAGACAGACAGACAGACAGACAGACAGACAGACAGACAGACAGACAGACAGACAGACAGACAGACAGACAGACAGACAGACAGACAGACAGACAGACAGACAGACTCATAATGATGGAAATAGATAGAGTGGATAGCTACGTGGTGACACAGTGCACCTAATGAGATGAGAGCAGTAGAGGATTTCTTTACAAACCTTAGATGATAATGACCACTTCTGACCACGATAGTACATCTACAACACTCAGTGGGACCTTGGAACATTTTATGATATAAACTGTTGTAACACAAGTTTAACATTCCACATCTAACACTTTCCAACCGCTCAGGAAAGTTAAGTATATGTCGTTTTTCCTTGGACTAGTTTCTAGCCTAGGCAAATGTACAATGGCTGGGATCAGTAGCAGAGCAAGCCAAGCCTCAGCCCTGAGGGACCACATTACATGGTGTTCTGGCTAGCATATAAGAAGCTAAGCGTTAAATTGAAGCAATTTTCCTTTTAGAGTTAACTACCCCTGGTTGAACCAAATGATCCAATGCTGATCTATGGGCCTGGGCCGATGCTGGTGGCCCTAAATATATCTCCTGCACAAGGCATTGAATGCACCCCAAATGGTACCCTATTCCTTATGTAGTGAACAAAAGCAGTGCACTATATAGGGAATAGTGTGCCATTTGGGATATAGCATTTATTTGTGTGGAGTGAAGCCCACTGTTTACAGACTGGATACAGATGGTGGCATCATGCCCTGAGATGAGCTGGTTCCACACACTTCACTCTCCACTGACAACAACTAAGACCATCTGGCTGCTGTTGGTAGATATCAGACAAATGGTTGTACTAGTCATAGCACGCTCCTGACACTGACAACTCTGAGGGAGGTCTACATATTCACTGTGTGAGTGTCTTCTTATGTCTGCTTATGTCTGCTTATGTATGCATCCATGGAGAATGTGTGTTTTTGTTTCTATGTTTGTCACAAGACATAGCCTACTATAAACATGCAATGGAACCATTGGCAAGGAAAAGGGAAAGGAAACCTGAAACTGAAGGACTGTTAAAGCACATATGGTCATTCTGTATGGAATGCCTCTTTCTCTAAACAGTAAAGTGAGTCAGCCAGCTGACATGTCAAGGTAGCTCACACAAAAAAATAATATACTTCCAGGGACTGTCCAGTCCAGGACTGCATGGGTTATTGGGCTACTCCTCGGCAGACTAACGTGCCATATCCTCTGTGTCTGTGTTCCAAATCACATCCTATTCACTACATAGTGCTTTACTTTTGACTAGCGCCGGTCAAAGGTAGTGCACTATATAGGGAATAGGTTGCAATTTGGGACACAACCCTAGTCTATTTCATTTCCATTACCCTTTTCACCAGAAGTGTGGTTGTGTGATTAGGGAGAGGAGGTAGGCATGCAGCCAAGGGTTACCAGGTCTCGGCCGGCAGGCAGGCAGGCAGGCAGGCAGGCAGGCAGACCGACAGACGCAGGCAGGCAGGCAGGCAGGCAGGCAGGCAGGCAGGCAGGCAGGCAGGCAGGCAGGCAGGCCGACCGACAGAC
Source organism: Thymallus thymallus (assembly GCA_023634145.1). NCBI lineage: Eukaryota > Metazoa > Chordata > Actinopteri > Salmoniformes > Salmonidae > Thymallus > Thymallus thymallus. Next base: position 18,213,601 of record CM042382.1, on the reverse strand, counting down.
AGACAGACAGACAGACAGACAGACAGACAGACAGACAGACAGACAGACAGACAGACAGACAGACAGACAGACAGACAGACAGACAGACAGACAGACAGACAGACAGACAGACAGACAGACAGACAGGATGTGGAGGATGTGACTCAAATGGCACACTATTCCTTATGTGACCCGGTAAAAGGTAGTTAAGTATTTATTTAACCATTTATTATTACAGGCTGTTAAATTCAATGAAACATTGCTTTGGCAGTAAACTTTTTTTTTTACATGCAGACAGGTGCTGCATGCACCTGGATTTTCCTAATGGCAGTTTGTTAGTAGTGTGACTGTCGTTTGGGTTTTAAGAAATGCACATACAATTATGTGAAGATTACCTAGTTAGCTTTCATTTTTGGTGTTTTGGTTTTTACCTTGGATACTCAGTCAACATCATTAGGCCAGCAATAGATGGATAGCTGCATGCAGCCAAGGAAAACAGTGTGAACGTCAGCAACACTGTTTAGTTGGACACACTGGGACACAGCTTGGAATGTGATCAGGGCCTACAAACTAAGCACCAGACCAACTGTTTTATATGTAGCATTCTTATGGATTAGAGTTGTACAATTCCGATAACCTTCCCAACATTTCCAGCTTTTCCAGAAATCTTGGTTGGAAGATTCCTGGAATTAGCAGGGAATAAGCAGAAAATCTGGGAATCCTTCAAGCGGGATTTATGAAATACCTGAGCATTTGGGGGAAATAACCAGAAAGTTGCAACCCTATTATGGACTGATACCCTGACAAATGCTTTCACATTGGAGAGGGTGACTGAAGAAAATAACTGTGACGTAGATTAGAATACTATACATGACTAACCTCATCCATTCAAATGAAACTCTTTTTGTGATTCACTCAAATAGGACACACCAACTTGGTAGCATGGCAACTGAAGAAATACAAGATGGAGGGGAGATGGACTTGAGGAACAGAGCCGAGATCATAGAAGACTTCACCTAAACCTTTTCTCCAGCAGTTCTCAGTTAACTCACATCCTTTCTCTCTATTCAGATGCTTTTACAGTGACGCTCTGTGAAAGCAGTCTTTGAAGCCACGGTCTGCAGCATCTGAATGGAGCAAAACAAAACCCCAAGTGTACTGAGCCTCCAAAGACCAACTTGAATGAAATTCTTCCCCTGACTTCTCTGCCCGGCCACACAATGAGAAATCACTCATTTTCTGTCAGTTTGTACTAATGGTTAAGACAATATTTGCCAGAGGGATGGGGTTGGGTGGTGTACAGGCATGGACAGGGAGTTTAGAGTCAATTTGCATTAAGGCAGTGTGAATCTCTTTTTACCAAATAAATGTTGTATATTCCATTCGGTAGATTGGTAGGCTAGATGGGAAAACGTTCTGTTTTTACATTTGAGTAATTTAGCAGAGGCTCTTATTCAGAGCCGCAGTTTTTATGATTCAGTTCCTTTCTTAAATCACTGAAAAATATTTTCTATTCAGTCAATTCACATATAACTTAGTCTCAATCAGACAGAGAAAACTAAAGCCGTCTGAAGAAACATACCTATGAGTCCCATGCAGGTGCACTCTTCATATGGAAGCCAAATGGGGATTTATACAAGTGCACCAGGTGTTGTTTACCTTTGGAATTGTTTATATCTTCCGGCTACTGATAGTATACTCCATAGCGTGCTGTGTGGCCTTCCTCCACTATGAAAAAGGAAAAGGTCTCTCAAACTAGGACCCTTCACATCTGCCATGTCAAGTCATATTTTTGTAACTTACCAAAATATTTTTTTAAATGTTTAACTTTCTCTAAAAGCCTCTGGCTAAAATTCCTCTTGCTCATAATTAGATATAGCTACAGTATTGTATAAATAGTATGACCTGTGTGAGTGAGAGCAATGCTCAGCTGCTTTTATACAAAGAGCTTTGAGTGAAACGTGATCTCATCATGTTTGTGGAAGTCATCCTAATACAGAGTGACAGGGGAGTAATACACATTAAATCTAGTACAGACCCGACTTTCTTTACACAATATAATTTTCTTAGGTTCGGTTTTACAGATTCATGGTAACACTGCTAATTATCGGGTGCTGAATATAAATATAAATATAAGCATGTAGATGGATCGTTGCCATAGAAAACACAAACTGCATCTGTCATGACTGAGTTATTGACTTTTGTACGCCTAGTCAATGCCTAACATGAATTAAACATGAAATCTGCAGATTACGCTATTAAAATGAACAGAAGCTGTTGCTGGCTGGGAATGTGTTCATGTTCACTTTGTAAGTCACTTTATCCCTACCTACTGTATATGTACAGTACATAGCTACCACAATTACCTCATACCCCTGCACATTGACTCAGTACTGGTACTCCCTGTATATAGCCATGTTATTTTTACTCCCTGTATATAGCCATGTTATTTTTACTCCCTATATATAGCCATGTTATTTTTACTCCCTATATATAGCCATGTTGTTTTTACTCCCTGTATATAGCCATGTTATTTTTACTCCCTATATATAGCCATGTTATTTTTACTCCCTATATATAGCCATGTTGTTTTTACTCCCTGTATATAGCCATGTTATTTTTACTCCCTGTATATAGCCATGTTATTTTTACTCCCTATATATAGCCATGTTATTTTTACTCCCTGTATATAGCCATGTTATTGTTACTCCCTATATATAGCCATGTTATTTTTACTCCCTGTATATAGCCATGTTATTTTTACTCCCTATATATAGCCATGTTATTTTTACTCCCTGTATATAGCCATGTTATTTTTACTCGTTATTCACTGTGTATTCATTCTTCGTGTCACTATTTCCATTTTTATTTTAACTCTGCATTGTTGGAAAAGGACCTGCAAGTCACTGTTATTTACGAAAGATGTCACAAATATCTTTGATTTGATTTCATTGATTTAATGCTAAAGAGTCACAGGTGCACAAGACTCAGGTTGAGCCATGTCGAAAAGGTTGATATGCTGCTTTTTTGTCATTGTGTTTCAGATGACGATAGGGAAAATACTAATTATTAGTAACACATTTATCAAGGCGTTAGCTGCTGTGTTTTTACATAGATAAAAAATGAGTCATACTCATTACGTACCTGCTTTTAATGGAAGAGAGGAAGCATGTTTCTTCATGCATGATATGGGCATTCTTCAAGAATCTATGTGGTTGTGTGTGTGTGTGTGTGTGTGTGTGTGTGTGTGTGTGTGTGTGTGTGTGTGTGTAGTTGTTCATTACAGCAACTACCTCCAGTCAGTTGCTAACTCAACTCCTCGCGTAATAGTTTATCACTGGAAAATTCATAAATAAATAATTTTACAGCTGAGCTCAAGTTCCCATTTGAAAAGAGCAACCAGCCAGACATATATTCAAAGAACTGAGAGGAGAACATCTCTGGAAAATATTTGTCAAACCTGAGCCTTGCAACGATGGAAAACACATTCACTCACTGGGGATTTATTTTAAAAAATCTAAGTAGCTACTCCCTGTTGCATATCCACTCTCTTCAGTGGGAGCCTGATATCATTTCACTGTAATTGTGTTAAGTTCCAGAATCTTCCAGAATATAAACTTGACTGAATGGAATGTTCTCTCTGTTTCTCTATGTTCCAAGGCCACCCAGGTGTGTCTACATTTTTCAATGCTCTGTATGTTTTTGCGTTGCCCTGTATATTTTGCCTATAGATGGAACGTGAGAAGTGAAACATCATACTCATCTGACATTTTCACAGAACAGTAACTGTCCTGGATCTCATGGGGTGAAGACCCACATGCTTATATAATCAGCAATGCAAAGATACTGTTCCCTAGAAGGAAAAACTATAAATGATGACATGGTCTATGCATGTTCATTATTATTATATGGTTTTTACTACATGTTTTACCAGATTATACCTACTGTGTTGGCTTTTCGTTGTCTCTCACTCTATACCATGATAACTATCAATGTATACAATTAAGAGTTATATTCTAGTCACTCTGGCTGTCAACTCAAGGGAAGATGAGGCATTCAACGCACCAGTCACAAACACAGAGAACGACAGAAGCCTAGTATGTCTAGCATGTATTCAATCCATATTTGCATTTCGTTGGACGGTGTATACCATGTGTACATTTGGGATCGAATAAAACATTTGGGATAAAACTTGAAACACTTCATATGTCACTCCTTTCATTCTGTAATGATTTGTTTGACTTTATAATTGAGGAGGTCTTTAGATGGTCTAGTCTGGGTGACTCCCTGCAGAATAATCATAGAGTGCGTCCCAAATGGCATCCTATTCCCTATATAGTGCGCCATTTGGGATGCAAACATTGTCATCAAGAACAGAGCTGGGATGTGAATCACTCCAATTAACATTCCAACCTAAAGAGCAAGTATCTGTTCTCTGAAGAACAACCATGTAACCTGCAAAACCTCTCTCATTGTCAATGTAGTTATTTTCATGTGTCTTTCATGTGGAATGTCTTTATATGTATAGTATATTATTGGAGAACTATGGGCATCCTGGTCCGTTTTAGTGAGGTTACATACTTGTTACAACGACTAGTACTTATGTCACGGGAGAACGAGCTAGTGAGAGGAGGACACACGACTGTGTGGACCAAATCATTACCTGCATTTTTCACTGATACCAAATATTTATTCAAAGTGATATAACATGGTGTCAAAACCGATTTCACCCTGGTCTATCAGACAAGCATGCCAAATAACCAACCAGCACCTTTTCTGCTGACTCTGGATATCAAGCCACTGTCAAACCACCCCATTCCCTTCAGCTCTCTTCTTGTGTGGGAGATTGAGCAAAAAAAAAACAGTCACAGTGTGCTAAAGTGCCTCCCAAATGGAACTCTATTCCCTATATATTGAAGGGAATAGGGTGCCATTTGGGATGCAACCCTAGAGCCCTTCTCTGAGGGAAACAGGCCCACTCCCCTTCCCTCGCTCCCCTGGTGCTTTAGCCTGGGGCCATATTGACTCCTGCCTGGCTGCCTTGCTCTACCGCTGAAGGCGATATCCAGTCCGGCCCGTGTGGTGCCTCATGCCTGGGCCTGCCTGCACCGAGACAGACAGACAGACAGACAGCAGTCTTCCTCTTCTACACATATGCATGCACAAACACACACACAAGGAGACACAGCCTGACATCTGATTGGACGTGCACAGGCCAGATAGTCAGACTAAATGCCCTGGAGGGAACTGGCAGGCCATACCACTCACCACGCCTCACTAGCACTCTACTCCTGGACTGAATACTGATTCATATGTACTGAAATAGGGATGATATTAGAAAGTACACATGTTCTATCTATTTTGGTCACCAAAATATGTTTCAACCACTACTTGGTTGGTTGGTAGTAGTTGTTGTTTATGTTGTTAGTCAGTAGGGGCTGCTATACACTTTTAAATACAATAGCATATCACATAATGGTACATTTTAGCTATTCTTCCAGCTGTTGAAAGACACATCACATCTACGAGGGTTTTATTTATTAGGCACTAAACAGAAGAAGACAGACTGAAAAAGGGTGGGACTACCTGAATGTGTCCAAATAAGAAACACTTGTTTTCGTATTCCATTGCAAAACATTTTGTTACGGTTTGCAGTAATGAATACGACCCAGTACTACGTTCACTTCTGTGTTGGTTGGAGTTGCAGCTGCTTTAGAGTTTGTGCGTGGTGGAAGGGGGGTCTGGCTACTGAAAGAGACATGTCTGCTAAACATGCTGCTCCATGTTAAGCAGACATGTCTCTATTAGTAAACAGACCAGATCTCCCACTACACCCACCCTACAGCCCACAACATGTTAGTCAAACAGAGGCGTCACCTTAACGTAACGTGACAGTGCTTCTGACACGGATGTTAGGAGGAAAGGTGTGAACTGGAGATATTTCTGTGTAACGTAAAGTCACAGATGAAGAGGAGAAATGTAAAGACAGATTGAAAATGGGTTAATAAGTGGTGATCTAGGGGGAAAATAAGTGAAAACACACACAAAGCAAGTGTCTGATCAAACACAGTGTGAAGTCAATGTGACATTTTCATAGACTAGTTAGTTAGTTGGTTAGTTGGTTAGTTGGTTAGTTGGTTAGTTGGTTAGTTGGTTAGTTGGTTAGTTAGTTAGTTAGTTATTTTGTTTGTCAGTTAGTTAGTTGGTTAGTTAGTTAGTTAGTTAGTTAGTTAGTTAGTTAGTTAGTTAGTTAGTTATTTTGTTTGTCAGTTAGTTAGTTAGTTAGTTAGTTAGTTAGTTAGTTAGTTAGTTAGTTAGTTAGTTAGTTAGTTAGTTAGTTAGTTAGTTAGTTAGGCAATACATCACAAACATTTAAAGAAATATGTTTGGCTCTGTTCTGTCACTTATATTCACATTTTCAATAATATCATTAGGCACCATGATTTTTTTGGACCTTCCTAAAGTTTGTCTATTTGTTCAGGGGTTTGGAACAGTATTCAGTGTGAATGAGAAGTTAAAGAAAGAAAGCATGTCTGAGTGTCTGCTTACATTCGGGCCAATTAACAAGACAATGGAGAGGGATTGTAAGGAATCAAATCAGGCTATTTGTCAGCACACATATGTTAATGATTTGTGTAAATTAACTCCCAAACTATAATTATCACCTACAATTAGTGGGAGGAAATTTTATTACGTTTGTTTAGAGTGCTGACAAAACCAATTAGCTGCTGAATTCTCCTCCAGTGCCACCCAAAGACTAACAGTTCTGTCTCAGGCAGTAAAGACCTAGGCTGTGTTCCAAATGGCACCCTATTCCCTAGATAGTGCACTACTTTTGACCAGGGTCCTCTGAGCTCCAGGGTGCCATATGTTTTTTTCCAGGGCTCTGGTCAAAAGTAGAGCACTACAGTTAAGTAGGAGGAATGGTCTATGATCCCTCCCAATATGTTCTCCAATCTAATAAAACATTTTAGGAAAAGGCTCAGTGTCGTTATTCTTATAATATATTGTATTACTTGTTAAAAAATAATACAATTTCCCAATTTTTGGAGCATACAACATAGCTCAATATTTGTATTATTTATTTCATACAGTCTTTTTTGCTCATCTTTATTAAGGATGCGAATAATTTTGGGCCTGACTGTATGTAGGGAATAGGGTGCCATTTAAAAAAAGCAACCCTAGAGCAGACTCATTACTACCCCTGCAATACACAGCCAACCTTTAAGCCACAGTCAGTATAGTAATACAGGTCCAACTTGTCTTCTTTTACATTCAATGACACAGTAGAAGTAAAGCAAGAGCTGTCATGTAATCTCTAATAGGCTACATCGTGCAATTCTGTTCAAATCCATTCATGTTTAAGAGGCAAAACTACATAATGAGAGACACTTTGCTGAAATCATCATCAGTATATCCATGCACATAACTCAATTCCAGGTTACCCTAACTTCTAAACTTTATGTCTGCCCTATGACAGTGGGACAAATAAATAGTAAATGGCTCTCAGATAAGCAATCCCTTCAGCAACGTCACAAGACTACCGCCAAGGCCTCTGCATTATGAGAGGGTCTTGGCTCTACTCTCAACATAAACCACTGAGGAGAGCTGGGTAAAAACATCTGTGACATGGAAATGAAATGAAAGGAGATGGATGTAAACAACCTTTCCCTGCTGATGACTGCAGATCAAAATCTGCTCCAAAATAGCAATGTGGAAAACACACATGAAAGAGTTGGTTAGAGAGGGAGATAGGAAAACTGATCTCACTTCACTTATCTTCCCTTTAGTTCCTCTGGTGCATCACAACAATATTTCTCCAAATCATACATTTAAAAAAAGCTCCAAATAGCAAATATCAACCCACACTGAATGTTAACTCTCCAACAATGCCAGAATAAACAACTAGCTCTTTAAATGAAATAGTGGAGGGTAAAAGCCTAAATAAAAGTAGACTAGATGATAACTGTAAAACAAGCATATATGTTTTCACATTAAATTATAATATATTCATCATCATATTTGAGTATTCATAAATTCCGGGCACAGGCACTACACAAACTTAAACCTTTGTTACATGGATATATTTAAAGGCATTTGCATAATCCACTTCATAATCCATAGCAGCACTTTCCCCATACAAAGATAAGGAGGGGTAGACACAGTTTCTCATGGGAACGCAATGGAGATAAAACAACACTTTCTGCTCAAATTATGTGATTAAAGAGTATTTTTAAAAGTTGTATGTTTCAGAGCATTTCCCTTTTAGGTTTGATGTATGGAATATTACTATTTGTATTTCTGTTCATTATATACATGGTGTGTGAAGGTTATGCGACCGCTACGTCACTAGAAAGAGGGAAGACTTGTTGAACAAAACAGTAATTTAGCTGGTGAGATAAAATAGACATAGGATGTTACAATTAATGAATATGCTTCTACAACAACAGATATTGAACGAAGACAATCACCAAAAGAACGACAAATGAGCAATAACTGGCGGACTGAAAGAACCTACTGTATAACGCATTTTATTAAACAGCTACTAATGAGGGGATCTTTGTCTTTGTTAAAGCCACATTCAGGAGACATGGTGGTGGACGGAAACGCAGGAAGATTGACTAAGGCAGTGAAAAGCTCTTTAAGTCCACATCTCTCCATCCAATGGCCCTTAAATGGAGGCACCCACCACCCCAACACCCGCCCCCACCGTGTCTCTATACACATTCCTTGTGTTTTTGGACAATGGCAACACTTCCCTTTTGGCCTAATGGGCAGGAAGCCCCAGCCACTGTGGCCTGATTAAGCTGGCCCATTCAGGGCTCAGCCTTTCTAATTGCTGTGGCCTTGTGTGGCTCTCCTTCCACTACAGTAAGAATGAATGAGACATAATTACACACCCTACGAGTCCCGGGCCTCAGCCAATCCCTGAGTACCTACCCCCCCACCCCCACCCCCCCACCCCCCCTCATGAGTAGCAGAGAGTGGAGGGAGAGAGCGGAGGGGAGGGAAGGGCAGGGGAGAGAGAGGAAGGGAGAGAGGAGGGGAGGAGAAAGAGGAGGAGAGGGGAGGGTAGAGAGGAGGGGAGGGGAGGGGAGGGGAGGGGAGGGGAGGGGAGGGGAGGGGAGGGGAGGGGAGGGGAGGGGAGGGTAGAGAGGAGGGGAGGGGAGGGGAGGGGAGGGGAGGGGAGGGGAGGGGAGGGGAGAAGGAGGGGAGAGAGACGTTGAGTGATGTGTATTCTGAGAGTGAAAGACAGGCTGAAGTAGACAGCATGTTAAAGGGACCTTTGAGACCGGCCCATAGTCTGACTCAAGAGGGAAGCGTTCCTGTGTTCCTCAGGCATGAGCACAGTGTGGGAAGCAAGCAAGGTTGGTTCTGAGGAGGTATGGGCAATAATGAAGGGAAGGTCTCAGTGTACATCCCAATGGTACCCTATTCCCTAATTAGTGCACCACTTTTGACCAGGGCCCATAGGGATCTGGTCAAAAGTAATAGGGTACCATTTAGGACACACTCTCACATCTTTACAGAGGAGGAAAAACTCACAGCATTGTTCCTCTGGCTGGAATAGTAATGTTATTATACTCTTTCATTCAGTACTGGTGATTTTGAACAGTTCTCGTGTGAAATATACATAGCTCTTCCTCTGTCTGGTGGCAGACTGACTTCTCCTGAGAATGACACCTGCCATTGTTAGACTTTCTGTCTGTCAATTCATATGCAAAATGTCTCTGTTTGAAAACCATCGATGCATTCTTCATCGATGTGAACAGAAAACCAAAATAATATATAGTAGGCCTTTAGGGGTAATGTCTATGATGGCTATCAATATCAAATCAATCCAGATTATCTACTGTCATTTACTTCATTATTAATTACCACAGGATATAGCTAGCTATTAGATTATAACTATTTTAGAATGACTAGAAACGAGGTGAAGAGCTGAAGGTTTTCAGGTTGGTTTCCAGCAAAAAAAAAGTTTTACTAGATTGGCACTCAAGTAGAGTATAGTAATTTATTATTCTCTATGTTAATCCCAAGACATTCAGGAAAGTAATTTCAGTCTTCTGGCTGTTATTTTATCTCAAACCCACTCTCTTGCCTTTGGCAGATCGCAACAGTGAAAGTTCCATGTGTCTGCAGCTCTCTCAAAAACACACTACTCTCACAGACACACACACACACACACACACACACACACACACACACACACACACACACACACACACACACACACACACACACACACACACACACACACACACACACACACACACACACACACACACACACACACACACACACACACACACACACACACACACACACACACACTAGGTTGAGTCCTAAATTGTACCCTATTCCTTATATAGGGAATAGGGTGCCATTTGAGATGGAGTGTCTGGCCTTATGTCCTTTTAGTGTGTGCTGCCTCTCAACTCCTGACTGAACCCCCTTTGTTTCTCCTGTGACCCTCTTTAGCACAGGTTGCAGCCTGAAGCCATTCCACTTTGGATTTGGACCCTATCGTGTATCACACTGATAAGAATACTAGGCCTGGGCTTCACTCCATTAAACCAGCCAGGATGGCCAGTCAGTGCTGTTAGTCTGTCCTGTCCTCCACATACCTGTCCAAAGGGAAGGGAACACTGCCTTGTGCTACCTCTCTCTCCAATCAAGGTGCATGAACTGAGGAGCAAACTGAAGTGAAGAGGAAATTCAGCCACTGAAGTGAAATAAAACGGCTTCTTTATTGTTAAAGGTTTTAACAGTAAAGAAACTTTAAACGATAAAGATGCAGTTTTATCCTGTCTGCAACACAAGGCTCTCTGTGTCTCGCTCTTAAAGTGCAGGGCCGTAAACACAGCAATCTATTCACACCCTTTCCTCCTAGTTATATTGTTTGAGTAGTACTATTGCTTTACTATAGTTGTGTGTCTCATTGCATTTACATGGAGGACAAAGTGTTATTGGTCACATGATACAACAGCAACGCAGTAAATACGGCCATAGAACATCATGGCTTTTATATGTGTGAAATGATTACCGTTCCATGCAGCATGATGCCGTAATCATTAACTAACATAAAAACATAATCTGGCATTCGAGTCTATGGATATCTGTCACTTTCCCTGGTTGACAATGATGTCCCATTTAAAAATAATTGTAAACATTTTACAATTCAAAAGGTGCCATTTGGGACGCAGCCCCAGTTAGTGATAAACAGGGTAGATTTAGATTATGACGCACTTGCATCAGAATCCAGCAACTCCATTGGACAGATAAAGATTTATTGCAGTGTCTGGAATTTTTATTAAAGATTTCTTAATGGTTTTATTAGCATGTATTTCATATCTTTATATACTTGATGAAGTGTTGCGTACCTTGAAGAGCTGAACAGGTCAATCTCTATAACAAAGTGCATTGTACAAAACCTCCCTCAAAGACTATGCGTGTGAATGTGTATTTGCATGCATGTGTGTACACACTACATACATTATGCATGCAAGCAAATACAGTATATTTGCATGTGCCAGACTGTAGGAGATGCTTATGTAGTAAAACAGTAGCATGCGTGTGACTTTTACGGGTATGCCTTACAGACAGACCCAGAGGGTCCACTATGTGGCTGACAAACATGGGCGATAAGAACGGAGAACAAAGTGGAGTTCTTACTACTAGCTCTACTACTACTACTACGCCCAGGGAGTAGCTACAGAAAGTAGCTATTAGCTAAATCAGGTGTGACGAGTCATTTCTCAGTGCTCTGAGACTTCTGTTTTTGTTGTGCATTGTCCCTGACAAATAAACGTAATAAATCAAATTAAATTCAAATTCAGCATGTCCCTCTGTGACCTATAGGAAGATTTTAACCACTTAACCCTACAATTTTGTTTTCACCATCATTGTAAAGCCCTAGTTATATTGTTGCTTTGGCAAAGTCATTTCTGAAGATTATTCTTTATTTCGTGTGACATAATTAGTGAATCATTTACATCTGTCCCTCGTTTTAAGATCAACCCCTCATTTTAATGTGGTGAAACTATTCCTTAAAAAAATAGTTTTTACATTGAACGTCTAATAGTCACATCATAGTGTAAAAGCAGGTGAGCTGATTCTATTCTTTTTGGACATTTTCTTGTCTTTTGTGGTGGAAAATTGAGAGGGTCGAACATAACGGCGTCGACCAAGATGGCGCCGACAGACACGGTCACCCTGATTCTACTTTGCAGTATTTCGCTTTTTTTGGTGATATTTCATAAATTCTAGTATTATTTCCTACAGCCGAAAATAACTTTTAGACATTAGATTGGCGTTCACTCACCAGAAATTCAACTTCCCTGATCTGAATCCTTTGTTTGGTTCTAGTCAGGCTCAAGCGGCGAGCAAACCAGCCACCTCTCCCAAGTATATTACTCGCTAACAATCAGTCCCTGGACAATCAAGTGGACGAGCTCAGGGAGAGAATCTCCTTTCAGAGAGACATAAGGGACTGTAACTCTGTTTCACGGAATCATGGCTCTCTCTGGATATATTGTCCCTGTCCATACAGCCAGCAGGGTTCTTCGTTCATCGCGTGGAGAGGAAGAAATAACTCTCAGGGAAAAACAAAGGTGTAAGGGTCTCATGACACCTGGTCAAGAAGAACACCTACATGAGAATGCTGTTGATCGACTATAGCTCAGCCTTCAACACCATAGTACCCTCCAAGCTCATCACTAAGCTCAGGGCCCTGGGTCTAAAACCCTCCCTGCGCAACTGGATCCTGGACTTCCTGACAGACCGACCCCAGGTGGTGAAGGTAGGCAACGACATCTCTGCTACACTGATCCTCAACACAGGGGCCCCACTGGGGTGCGTGCTCAGCCCCATCCTGTACTCCCTGTTCACCGATGACTGTGTGGCTATGCACGTCTCCAACTCAATCATCAAGTTTGCTGACGACACAACAGTGGTAGGCCTGATTACCAACAATGACGAGAAAGCCTACCGGGAGGAGGAGAGAGCCCTGGCGGTATGGTGCCAGGAAAATAACCTCTCCCTCAACGTCAACCAAATGAAGGATCTGATCAGGGACTACAGGAGACTGAAGAAGATCATCAAGGGTTGCAGAATAATAGTGAAGATGTCAAAACTATAAAATAACACATACAGAATCATGTAGTAACCAAAAAAGTGTTAAGAAAATCTAAATATATTTTATATTTGAGATTCTTCAAAGTAGCCACCCTTTGCCTTGATGACAGGTTTTGACTGGTACTGTATACACACTGGAGTTGCTTACCAAGGTGATATTGACTTAAATCGGCTTGAAAATCTATGGCAAGACTTGAAAATGGCTGTCTAGCAATGATAAACTTGACAGAGCTTGAATAATTAAAGACTCACAGTTGTAAATGCTACCAAATGTGATTCTAACATGTATTAACTCAGGGGTGTGAATACTTATGTAAATTAGATATTTATTTATTTCATTTTCAATACATTTGCAAAAACTTCTGAAAACATGTTTTCACTTTGTCATTATGGGGTATTGTGTGTGGATGGGTGAGAGAGAAAAAATCTGTGGAATAAATCAAGGGGTATGAATACTTTCTGAAGGCACTGGGATGTGTGAAATGATTGTCGTTCCATGCTGCATGATGCTATAATCAGTAATTAACATAAAAACATCTGGCGTTCAAGTCTATGGATACTGTCATCTGTCACTTTCCCTGGCTGACAATGATGTCCCATTTAAAAATGTGTAAACATTTACAGTTCTGTTGTTGCTTCCTGCAAACCAGGTCCGTCCAAAAAGCACCCTATTCCCTATATACTGTAGTGCACTACTTTTGACCAGAGTCCTATGAGTCGTAGCCAAATGTTGTGCACTAAATAGGGAATAGACTGCCATTTGGGATGCAACCCCAGTACTTGATGATAAACTGGGGTGATTTATCATATGAGGCACATGCATCGGAATCCAGCCACTCCATTGGACAGATAAAGATTTATTGCAGTCTGGAATTTTTATTAAAGAATGTCTTCATGGTTTTATTAGCATGTTTTTCATATCTTTATATCCTTGATGCAAGAGCTCAACAGGTCAATCTCTATAACAAAGTGCATTGTACAAAACCTCCCTAAAATACCATGTGTTTGCATGTGTTTGTACAGTATGCAAGCTAATAATATATTAGCATGTGTCGGACTGCAGGAGATGCATATGTAGTAAAAGATGGAGGGATGCACACTTTCTCAGCTGCACACGTATGACACTCAGGAGTGTGGTCATGTGCACAACATTTATGGGCGTACCTTTCAGACACAGACCCAAAAGCATGGACATTAGTCAGCATGGGTGATAAAATAGGTGCAAAGTGTAGTTCTTACTACTGCCTGGCTCAAAGGTCCTATCAATGTCCTCAACAAATATTACGCCCACTTCAACACGGCATGGGGGTGTTTATAAGCCCTCCAAATAAAATGTGCACAAGAACAAAGATATTTTGGAAATGGTTGAATATATGGGTGTTACAAAATAACTAAGATGACATCTCACAAAAGATCACATGCAGGTAGTAATTGTATAGTTAACATATAGTAGGTTTCAACCACAGGCAGTCCAACTCAATAGGTGTTTCTGTTAGAGGCCTGAAAAGGTATTATCTCCCTCTCCCTCTCCCTCTCTCCCTCTCTCCCTCTCTCAGCTAAATCACTTGCATGAGATAACATCACAGAAGGAAATTCCGTCTGTGTTGCCAAACAGCTCAGTTTTCTCCCTGGGGCTGACAACAATGTGTGTCGTTCATAAGCACCTCTATTTCGGCAGCGCTTCTGCTCTCCACTACCTGTGGGCATCGCAAACGGCACCCCACAGCCAGTGGAGGCTGCTGAGGGGAGGACGGCTCATAATAACGGCTGGAACGGAGCAAAAGAAATGGCAACAAACACATGAAAACCTTGTTACCATTCCACCTATTCCGCTCCAGACATTCCCACGAGCCCGTCCTCCCCAATTAAGGTGCCACCAACCTCCTGTGCCTACAGCCTATATAGTGCACCACTTTTGACCATAGCTCTGTGGAGTGCTATGAGGAACGCACTTCCTGTGTGCACCCAGAGAAACCCAAAGCCCAGACTCCGCTCCACCATCGGTCCATGTGTCACGCTGCATATGGAGGACCCGAGGCACTGAGTAGAAGTGAGAAGTAACACCTTTTAATAACAGCAAAACAACAAAAGGCGAGCATGCAAACGTGAACTGGTGTGCAACAAAGGAACACACACAAAGACCCACACCCAGGTGGAAAACCACACAACTAAAATAAGCTCCCCAATTAGAGGCAGGGGGGTCAGGGAGGGGAACTGGTGTCGGTGGGGGTTCTGGACCTGGTGCCGGACGTGGAACCAGGTCAGGCGGGGGCTCCGGACGTGGCACCTGGTCAGGCGGGGGATCTGGCTCAGGAGCAGGGCTGTAACCCTTTCCCGGATTGGGCACCGGTGGAGCTGACTGCTTCGGCACTGGAGCGGGGATGACGACCGGTCCCGGACTGGGCACTGGTGGAGCGGACTGCTCCGGCACTGGAGACCTCGGGTTGTGGACCGTCACTGGAGGCTCCGGCCTGGGGAGGCGCACCGGAGGTCTGGTGCGTGGAGCCGGCACTGGGCTGGGCACACGCACTGGAGGTCGGGTGCAGGGAGCGGGCACAGGACGTACCGGGCTGGGAACCGGCGCTGAAAGTACCGGACTGGGCATCAGCCCAGGAGCCCCGGGGAGAGGAGCCGACAGCCGTTCGGAACACATCCTCTTGCGGGCCTCAAAGTCGACCTCGTCCTCCCTCTGGCTGGTTCCTGTTCCCGGGCTGGGAGGTTTCAGCTCCAGCCAAGCCCTCCACCACCTCATCTCACACACAAAGACCCACACCCAGGTGGAAAACCACTCAACTTAAAT
The DNA here is from genome assembly GCA_023634145.1 of Thymallus thymallus. Taxonomy (NCBI): domain Eukaryota; kingdom Metazoa; phylum Chordata; class Actinopteri; order Salmoniformes; family Salmonidae; genus Thymallus; species Thymallus thymallus. The sequence goes on along the minus strand of CM042382.1, from coordinate 18,197,685 downwards.
AAGCTCCCTAATTAGAGGCAATGCCGTGCAGCTGCCTCTAATTGGGGAGAAACCACAAACTCCACATAGAGTTATCCAGAGAGGTCTCTGGACATTAAACCTGCACTATATAGGCAGGGATTAGGGTAGCATTTCAGACCCAGCCACGGACTCTAAAGGGAACTCATCTGCCTTTAGTCCAATTACTTTTATAAAAACGACAGAGTCAGAGGTCTGTGCATTTAATAGCCATTTTAACTTAATATAAATTGTACATGTATTTAAACATATAATTTAAATATAAGATAAATGGATTTCCTCCATCTTCACCGTAGTGCAATAACAGGATGGTTGGTTATGTTAGTCCAGTCCAGGATGGTTGGTTATGTTAGTCCAGTCCAGGATGGTTGGTTATGTTGGTCCAGTCCAGGATGGTTGGTTATGTTAGTCCAGTCCAGGATGGTTGGTTATGTTAGTCCAGTCCAGGATGGTTGGTTATGTTGGTCCAGTCCAGGATGGTTGGTTATGTTGGTCCAGTCCAGGATGGTTGGTTATGTTGGTCCAGTCCAGGATGGTTGGTTATGTTGGTCCAGTCCAGGATGGTTGGTTATGTTGGTCCAGTCCAGGATGGTTGGTTATGTTGGTCCAGTCCAGGATGGTTGGTTATGTTAGTCCAGTCCAGGATGGTTGGTTATGTTAGTCCAGTCCAGGATGGTTGGTATTTGAGGTGATAGTCAGTGTCTTGTTATTTCTTTCTTACTTGCGGTTAATATTATGTTGTATAGCATTTTGGCCGTATTGTTTCATTTCATTTTCAAACTACTTGTTGATATACAGTACTTTCATGGACATCACACATGCTACTGAACATAGCGTAGCTTATGTGGAACCAGCCATAACATCAACATGACCATTCACAAAGGGCAACAATCCTCTATATCACTTTAAGAGTGCCTGTCAAACATATTTTCCTGAACAGTAAACACCACTTTGCTTCCTTATGTCAAGGCTAAATATAGCACCCACTATATAGTAACAGAAACAAGATCTCCATGGTAACTAAACACATCATACAGACGGGGCTTCTCAGATTAGTAGGTAGCAGTCTGGACTCAGACTGGACTGTACATTTTTGCAATATAATATTTGCATGAACTGTACATAGGATTGTCTCTAAAATGAGAGTGAACATGGACTCTGACCCCTCAAAGTTCTCATTTACAACAGCGACCTGGCCAAGACAAAGCAAAGCAGTGCGACAAAAAACAACAACACAGAGTTACACAGTAAACAAACGTACAGTCAATAACACAATAGAAAATCTATATACAGTGTGCAAATGTAGTGCAAAATGCAGTAAGGTTAGGAAGGTAGGACAATAAATAGGCCATAGTGGTGAAATAAATTACAGATTAGCATTAACACTGGAATGACGGATGTGCAAATGATGATGTGCAAATAGAGTTACAGGAGTGCAAAATTAGCGAAAATAATAAAATAAATATGGGGATGAGGTAGTAGGGTGGGCTATTTACAGAAGGGCTATATACAGGTGCAGTGATCGATAAGCAGCTTTGACAGCTGATGCTTAAAGTTAGTGAGGGAGATAGGAACCTCTAGCTTCAAGGATTTTTGCAATTCGTTCCAGTCATTGGCAGCAGAGAACTGGAAGGAATGGCGGCCAAAGGAGGTGTTGGCTTTGGGGGTGACCAGTGAGATATACCTGCTGGAGCGCATGCTACGGGTGGGTGTAGCTATGGTGAACAGCGAGCTGAGATAGGGACAGGATTTACCTAATAAAGACTTATAGATGACCTGGAGCCAGTGGGTTTGGCGACGAATGTGTAATGAGGGCCAGCCAACGAGAGCATACAGGTCGCAGTGGTGGGTAGTATATGGGGCTTTGGTAACAAAACGGATGGCACTGTGATAGACTACATCCAATTTGCTGAGCAGAGTGTTGGAGGCTATTTTGTAAATGACATCGCCGAAGTCAAGGATCGGTAGGATGGTAAGTTTTACAAGGGCATGTTTGGCAGCATGAGTGAAGGAGGCTTTGTTGCGAAATAGGAAGCCAGGTCTAGATTTAATTTTGGATTTAATCTCAAAGCCTTGTATTGTAAGTCTCCCTCTCTCTTGGTTAGCCTTTGGCAACACTATCTCACTAATGCAGGGTCTGGCAACTGCTCCCCTTATTGACAATTTAACATGAACAAGGTGATAGTAAAGCATATTCTGGGGTGAGATAGCCTTAATGACTCTAATGAACGCTAGACGTGTACTTGGTCATCCCGGAGTGACAAACGTGGGTGTTTCACACACACTGCTCTGTGTGGATTTTTTCTAAAAACACACATTCTGTCACACTGTTTTTGAATGATCCTCTCTCTCTCGCTCTCTCTCTCTCTAATGTGAAGCTATCAGTGTGTCAGTCAGTGTCTGCGTCCTAAATAACGCCCTATTCCCATATCGTGCACTACTTTTGATCAGAGCCCCCATAAAGCTCTGTCAAAGCAATGCACTATATTTATAGGGAATAGGGTGCCATTTGGGACTTAACCAGTGTGTCAGGATTATCCCGTGGGGCTTAGCCCACAGCCAGGGCTGTCCGGTGCCGTCTGGCCTGGATGGCTTGTCACAGTCGTGTGAAATGTGTCGAGTGGGTGCACCCCATAGGTCCCTGTACCGTGTACATGCTGAAGTAGGGCTGCTATTAGGCTGCTGTTGGAGACACTGACATGGGCAAACATAACAGGGCATTGCTGAAGGTTAAGCTGGTCGGTCAACGCAATGGTGATTGTGTGTGAATATGTGTGGGTGTGTGTGCGCGTGTGCGTGTGTGTGTGCATACAGTATGTGCGTGCATCTAGGTGTTCCAAGATGGGTGAAATGAGGAAACATGACTATTTAAAAGTACAAGAAAATAATATAGCCCTTAGATTTACATGCTTCACTCATGTTATTCTAAAGGGTCCTTGGGTACTTAGCACTTCTTCCCAGAGTGTTGGCAGTTAACTTTTTATTGTTCACACAGAACCGTTTTACCTCCGATTTGCTTCATTTAAATTCTCCAGGCCACAAGGTGGCAGTAACTTGTTTGGCTTGTGCCTGCTGTAGCTAATGTAAGCTAACTAGCAAGGTGCGCAAATTTTGTTTCTAGCTAGATAGAACTTGTAGTAAGCCCTTGTTGATACTAACCAGATGGCCACAATTAAATCAGTAGCGTAACTAGTAACATTATAAATACATGACAATGAATAGTGTAGCTAGGAACATTAATTATAATTATGATTATTAAACACAATATTTTTTAATGAAGCAGCTGCCGGTTAGCTGCCGAGAGTCGGTGGAGCAGCTAGCTAGATGTATTATGCAGCTTTATTGTTATAGTTAGAACACTCATGATGAAAAGGGGGCGGATCACACCGGGAAGAGTGCACTCTTTTTCCCTTGTTCTTGTCACTTCTGTTGGCTCCCCCACGTTGAGACTCGTGCTCTCTGACTGGCTCAAATTCAAAGTTCTCGGCCACTGATGAGCATTGCGATTCTACAAATAGAAACGGCAGGTTTGTAGGTACCAGGTCGGTACGCTGTACCATAAGTGCGTGTTACAGTACATGTGATCTGATAACTATCCTGAATGAGTTTTCCAGCCCTGCTGCATTCGGCTATTTGAACCACACCCATTGCTGACAGGTGTATAAAATCGAGCACACAGCCATGCAATCTCCATAGCCTGAAGAGCTCAGGATGACACCTTTCCAACAAGTCAGTTTGTCAAATTTCTGCCCTGCTATAGCCAGTGGCGGCTCCAGAGATTTTCTGTTGCAGGTGCTATGGGGGTGCTCAACACTTAAGAGAAGGTGCTTTAAATTTTGCGGCGTCTCATTATAGAGGTCGCATTGGACCACCCTTGGTATGCGTACACGCCCGCATTAACTATATTCATTCCACGACATATATATATATATATTATGGCTGTCAAAAGATTAATCGTGATTAATCACATCCAAAATAAAAGTTTGTGTTTGCATAATATATGTGTGTGTACTGTGTAGAATTATTATGTGTAAATACACACACATTCATGTAGCCTATATATGTAAGGAATAATTGCATTTATATACTGTATATACATTTATATGATTTATATTATATATAAATATTTTATATATAAATATAACCAATTTTTCTTAAATATATACATGATTGTGTGTGTTTTTATACATAATAATTCTACACAGTACACACACATATATTATGCAAACACAAACTTTTATTTTGGATGTGATTAATCACGATTAATCTTTTGACAGCCATAATATATATATATATATATATATATATATATATTCAACGCAAGGGCTATAGATACAACATACATAAGCCTGTCAATGTAAACTATAAAAAAAATATTATTTCACACAATTATGTCACACTTGAGCCCTGAATACAACGGAGCAGCAAACAGCAACAACAGAAGGCAACAGACACAAGCTTCGGCCTAAAATGCTCACATCACGAAATCACACAGCCAGTTACCAACACTAGTCTAATGACGAATCAGCAGTGTTCCTATTGTTGGAGCATTATGCAACTATGAAGAGCCAAGATTTGTGCTTCAACCACCAAATTAATTACATTTGTAAAAGCCAACAGAGGGGGAAATCAAGCACTTACCATAGATGTCTTCACAACAAAACAATACGTCTGTTGCTGTGATTGAGTGCGAAGGCATCAATGATGTTATCGCAGTCAAGGGTCCTCGTTCTCTCTGCATTTATAGCCAAAAGTGCCAGATTACTGGTCCTAGCGTCTCCACTGCTGTTCCTCAGGTAGTTTTTTACACGGCCCAAGCAAGAAAAACTGCGTTCACAGCTCACTGATGTGACAGGAAGTGTCAGGGCTATGCATATTAACGTGTACAGGTCCATAAATGCATCTTTATACGGCCGCATTAAGGATAGGAATTCCTGTGTGCTGTGGATGGCATGTCCCTGTTCTTCCTTCCTTTGTAGAAGCCGCCGCACCTGGTAGAGCTCTGCTGACAGGTTTTCCTCACTGACAACATAGTGCCGGGCCATGGGCAGCAGAAGTTGTTTGTCCAAAAATGATGTGTGTTTTGGGCTGAGAGTTGGCACACCTCTCAGTACATCATTTGCCTCTGTTGAAAAGCGCCGATTCATTTCCGCTATCAACTTGTCTATAACTGGATAAAAAGAGTGCATTTTCATGTCATCAGTATTGTCTGTCTGTGTTCTCTCTATCGGGGCCTCCACAATAAAATCCTCCAGGTGTCGAGTTTTCTGGGTCTGCCTTTTCTCACGTGAAGTATGTGTTGTGCCTGTGTTTGCACACAGAGTCTCTGCTTGTTTTTGGATTTCTTTCCACTTAGCGTCTGTGCGCTTTTCTGATAGAGCATTAAGTACAGACTGGGCCAAATCCTCTGCCGCAATGAGGTCAAAATTGGGGGCCTGTAGCTGATCTGACATGAACTTTGTTGTTCTAAATAAATCCTCGAACATGATGAGATGCAAAACAAACTTCTCATCGATGATGGCACTGATGGCTCTTGCCTCTGCCCTCCGATGTGGGTGTGACTGAGTGATGACATCACACAGGGTGGCTCGGATAGCGGGTAGAGTTTTCTTGACGGCGCAGATCGCATTATAATGGCAAGCCCAGCGAGTATCGCACAGTCTCTTGAGTTCCACTGGTTGTGCTGTCGGGTCGAGCTCTTTTTGTTTTTTCATGAATAGATCATGCACCACGGATCCAGAAAAAAACTTGTAGAGCATTTGTAGCGTCTCAAAAAACTCAGCTGCAGCGCTGACATTATGTACACAGTCCACTAACACTAAATTCAGCTTGTGTGCATGACAATGTATATAGATGGCTTGTGGCACCTCCTTCCTGAATTTTTCCTGCACACCATTATTACATCCTGACATCACAGATGCTCCGTCGTAGCATTGACCGACACAGCGATGTATATCAATATTACACTGACTGAGTGTGTGTTTGATGCTGGCTAGCAGAGAGGCTGCATCCAATCCATCTGCGGCAGTGAAATGCAAAAACTCCTCATGCACTTCCCCTGACTCTGGTTGTAAATACCGCACGATAACAGAAATCTGCTCCTTTTTACTCATATCTTTACTCTCATCTACCAAAACAGCAAAGCACTCGGCATCTCTTACCTCATCACTTATCTTCTTTCTTATCATTTCTGCCATTACAGCAAATATCTCATTTTGAATATCATGGTGAGTGTATTTAGCGTTTGATGGGTTGGTAGCTAACTTCTTGTCCACTGTTGGATCAAACTTAGCAATAACATGCAGCAACTCACGAAAGTTTCCCAAGTTGTGTGACGACTCACCCTCTCTGTGACCTCTCTGTGCGATCCCCTGGCAGGCTGTGAACCGCAGGCTCTCCACCACAGCTTTCATGTATTTTCTGTTCTCCATAACTAACGCAGAATGTCCCTTATCAAGCAGGTTTGCTATTTTAGATCCACTTGTCTCTTTTTGCTTGAACTCATTCCATCCTTCCATAGCAAATTTGTGTCCCATACTTTCATGATGGCTCTTCAGAGATGCTGATGCTTTCCGCCAGTTGTTAAATCCGTTGCTGCTGCTGGTAAATGTTGGCTCTACATGAAATCCGTGCCCTCGTTTCAGAAAATGCCTACACGCAAAACAAAATGCGGCATCTTTGACCACGCTGTATTCTAGCCATGAATACTGATCCATCCAACTTTTGTTAAAACTTCTCTGCTGATTCCCAAATTGCCGTGTAGGGTATTTTTGAAGGACTGGCCTTCTTGGGCCCTCTTGAGGATGGTTGCTAATATCAGCTGCAGGACAAACCGTAACGTTAGCATCCTCAATGGAAACCGCCGCCGGGGATTCTCCTCCGTCTTCAAGTTCATCCCCAGGATTTTCTTGTTCCTGGGGCTCTGTGATGACGAGTGGTGGTGTGTCTGCACCTTCACAATCTCGTTTATCTTTTATCTTTTCAGGGTGTGACTCAGAACGTGGTCGTTTAGGGAGCAAAAAACGATCCATAGCGAGTTTTAGCTAAGTAAAATACACAATCAAAAACAAGCTGAAATGCGTTAAGGTCAAAGGTTCGGCGGGGGCTGCGCCCATTGGCCAAAGAAGATCACCTGTTTCGGCCTCATGTTATTATAGACTAAAATATATATATTCAATTATTATTTGATTCCTATTTTAAAAACATGAAAAAGTATATTCAAACATGACATTAAAATATAAATATAAAAAATTTCAGACATTTCTTGGGGGTGCTGGGCAGGTGCTATGGCTATAATAGGGGGAGCTGCAGCACCACCTAGCTCCCCCCTGGCGCCGCCACTGGCTATAGCTGCCCCGGTCAACTATAAGTACTGTTATGGAAACATCTAGGAGCAACAACGGCTCAGCCGCGAAGTAGTGGGCTACACAAGCTCACAGAACGGGACCACCGAGTGCTGAAGCGTGTAGCATGTAAAAATCGCCTGTCCTCGGTTGCATCACTCACTACCAAGTTCCAAACTGCCTCTGGAAGCAACGTCAGCACAAGAACTGTTCGTCAGGAGCTTCATGAAATGGGTTTCCATGGCCGAGCATCCGCACACAAGCCTAAGATCACCCTGCCCAATGCCAAGCATCGGCTGGAGTGGTGTTTTTCATGGTTCGGGCTAGGCCCCTTAGTTCCAGTGATGTGAAATATTAACGCTACAGCATGCAATGACATTCTAGATGAGTCTGTGCTTCCAACTTTGTGGCAACATTTTGGGGAAGGCCCTTTCCTGTTTCAGCATGACAATGCCGCCGTGCCAATTCAATAGAATTCCAAAATTGTGTAGCTGGTCCGCGTTCAAAAAGGAGATTCAAGGTTGCTTTTTAGTATTTATTTCATTCAGGGGTAGGTATACAGACAAACATTTCAAATTAAATAAATACTCAAAAGAAACTTTTGAGTGTGGACCAGTTACACAATTTTGGAATGCTACAGACCTGCTCTTCAAACATAAAACAAAATCGTTTGATCTCAGGAATTTTCAATGGCAGTATATACTATTAACTAGATTTGTCAGACATCCAATTAAATCTGATGGGGAACATTATCTCAGAGGTCACTACTGTTAAATCAGGGCAGGATATAGCTGAGGACAGAAGTCGTCTGTTACTGAACTGCTAGTCTCGCTTGGCCATCCTTCAATTTCAAACGTCCAAGGCTACTGAAATGCAAACATGTATAGACATTGTGTGACAAAACTCCTTTTCCTCAGTGGTTTTGCCTAATTACTCAGAGAAATTATCTATGTGAGCAGTCTGACTGCCTCCCAAACGTCACTCTATTCCCTATATAGTACACTACTTTTGACCAGGGTCTGGTCAAAAGCAGTGCACTATATAGTGAAATAGGGTGCCATTTGGGACTCAGAACTGAGTAACCTAGCCCCGGCATTCCCTCAGATGAGAGGTTAGTAAGCGCGCTAGTTGGTTTCCAGCTTCTCGTCACAGTTCTAATGAATCCCTGGTTGTGTGAGCCGATGCGGCCCTGTTTACCTTACTGAGGACGTCATAGCAGCAGAAGAAAGAGTATGAATGTTTCCAGGTGTTCCTTTTAAAATAGCCCCATGCTTCAGGGATTGATGCCGTGAAGAGAAGGGCACACATAGCACCCTAGGTGTGAGGCTCACATGGTACTAAATTAACTATGAATATAGGAACGTATAAAAAAAAATATTTAGCAGAATCATGAATGTATTAAAGATGATTAGCTTAAACTCTGTTCTAAAAAAAACACAACCTCTTGAGTTCTCAAAGATCCATAATTCTCTTTCCAATGGATTTGTTTATTGTCTATTATTGATGTACCTGTTACATTACGTTTATCATTATTTTTCTTCATTATCACCAATATATGTGTGTGTGTGTGTGTGGTGAGAGTGTGGGGAATGTGGGGGAGGGAGTGGGGGCAGACACACCTGAAACTGTTTAGCAGCAAATCTCTGGGTAAACAAAACAGACAGGGGGGTCTGCTACAACTACAGACTGAGGAGTGAATCACACTTGGAGAGTGTTGGTGCTAGGGGTGTAGGGTGTATGGTGAAGTTGATCCTAGACGCTGATCTTGGGTCAGTTTTCCATTTCCCCCACTAATGGTTAAGGTTTTGGAGGAAGGAAAGCTGATTCTAGATCTGTACCTAGGGAGAATTCACCCTGAAGCGTGGTGGGCAGTACTGACAGATATAGCTAGGCTATATTTGTATATTGGTTATCGATTGGATGCTTAGAGCTCAGCAACAGGACCATATTCCTTCAGAGATTAAGGGTGGCGTCCTAAAGACTGTGTTCAAACTCTAAAGTAAACATTGTTTTGAGAGAGAGGGGGCCCAATCCCTTATCTGGAGTCATAAAAGAGACCTAATTACCCTCAGCCCTCTCTCCTAATACACATATGCAGTTTCAAATAAAATAAATGATTCTTCTTTACCTTGGGACTAAAATTACTTGTTTATTTACTTTTCCAGACATTCTGAAACCTGATTTCGTTAGACAAATAGGCCAGTATTCAATTGGAATATCCAAAGGAAATGCTAGACTAAGTACTAAAGAAATCAATCATAAGTTGTGTATTTATTAATCATTCGTGACACAACAATCACAAGGAAGCATCATTCTTTTAAGTTGTTGAAATGGTTCATACAAATATGCAATATTTGTCGTTTGGCGCCGCCCTGAGTGGTCGCCTTTTAAGCAGCTCCCGTTGTCCGTGCATTAATTGTTGTTTTAGTTCGTTTTCTTTCGTCTTTTTTCTTTAGTTTTATTTTTTATTTTGCTACAGTCGAACTATAACAGTTCAGGATTATGGATTTTATGGATTTTATCGCAGCTGAACGTCGACAGGAGTCGTCAACTGTTATTGTTTACAACCGAGCCCAGCTCCTGGATTTAGCCCACACAGCGCTGCTGCTCCCCAGGGAAAAGTTTGATATTCCGGACGAATTGAAAAGACGACGCCGTGGACGCAGGGCGGGATTGAAATGTAAGGCAAAGCGGAGGAGGTTCAAGTACAAGCCGGTTATACCGTCTATTATTATGGGCAATGTGAGGTGTCTACATAACAAGATGGATGAGTTGGCGGGACTTGTTCGTGGACAAAGGATTTATCGGGAAGCTAGCCTAATGTGTTTTACTGAGACATGGCTGAACGACATCATACCCATACAGAACGTCACTATCGACGGTTTCCAGACCATCACAGCGGACAGGGATCGCGTCTCTTCCGGTAAGAGTAAGGGTGGTGGGCTGGCTTTATTAGTTAACAACAGATGGTGTCATCCGAACCATATTACTCTTAAGGAAAAGTTTTGTAGCCCGGACATTGAACTGCTAGCCGTTAGCCTGAGACCCTACTATCTACCTAGGGAATTCACGGCGGCCATTGCTGTTATTGTTTACATCCCGCCCTCTGCTGACGCAAACGCAGCGTGTGACGTCATCCACTCTGTTATCGCGAGGTTACAGACAGCGCATCCCAGTGCTTTCCTTGCAATTTCGGGGGATTTTAACCATGCATCTCTCTCTTCAACGCTGCCCACGTTCAAACAGTTCGTGAAGTGCCCAACCAGGAATAATAAAACTCTGGACTTGTTATATGCTAATGTGAAGGATGCATACAACTCCACTGCACTCCCTCCCCTCGGTAGAGCGGATCACAACCTTGTCCACCTCACCCCACTCTACAGGCCTATGGTCCAACAGCAGCCTGCAACCACCAGGACTATTAGGAGATGGTCCCCGGAGGCGAATGAGGCCCTACAGGACTGCTTTGAAACAACAGACTGGGATGTGTTCTGTGAGGCTCATGGGGAGGACATCGATGGACTCACTGACTGCATAACAGACTATATTATTTTTTGTGTAGACAACACTGTACCCACCAGGAAGGTACGCTGTTTCCCAAACAATAAACCCTGGGTCACCAGCGACCTGAAGGCCCTGCTGAATGAGAAGAAGAGGGCCTTCAAGGAGAAGGACAAGGACAAATTGAAATGCGTCCAGAGGGAGCTGAAGTTGCGGATTGCTGAGGGGAAGAGAGTGTATAAGGAGAAGATGGAGGACAAGCTGAGGCAGAGCCAGGTGAGAGAGGTGTGGAAGGGTATGAGAAATATCACTGGCTTCATAAAGTCAAACAGTGGGCAGACGGAGGGGACCCAGGACAGAGCCAATGAGCTGAACCAATTTTTTAACAGGTTCGATACTGGCCCTGTCCACCTCCCCTCCAGCTCCCCAGACCACACACCCTCACGGCTATCCCACCCCCACTTTGCTCACAGCACCTCTGCTGAGACAATCAATGACCCCACCTCCGCCCCTGCCCCCCCTGGACTGATCCTCAACACCCCCCTTCCCCCCACCTCCCTACCTGGGCTGGCTTTCACCACCAACCAAGTGAAGAGAGAGCTGGAGAGACTACACCAGTGGAAAGCGGCGGGCCCTGATGGCATCAGCCCAAGGGTGCTGAGGGTCTGTGCTGACCAACTGTGTGGAATACTCCAGCGTCTTTTCAACCTTAGCCTGAGCCTAGAAAGGGTCCCTGTGCTGTGGAAAACATCCTGCCTCGTCCCAGTGCCCAAGAAGGCACACCCCACTGTCCTGAATGACTTCAGACCTGTAGCGCTAACATCCCACATCATGAAGACCCTGGAAAGGTTAGTCCTCGCTCACCTCAGACCCCTGGTGTGTTCATCAATGGACCCCCTGCAGTTTGCATACCAGCGCAACATCGGGGTGGATGATGCAATCATCTACCTTCTGCAGAGGGCCTACTCTCACCTGGACAACGCAGGTTGCACTGTGAGGGTCATGTTTTTTGACTTCAATACCATTCAGCCCCTGCTACTGGGTGAGAAGATGAGGAGGATGAAAGTGGAAGGACCCTTAGTCTCCTGGGTCACGGACTACCTGACCGGTAGGCCACAATTTGTGCGACTACAGAGCTGTGTGTCAGAACGGGCAGTTAGCAACACAGGGGCCCCCCAGGGTACGGTCCTGTCCCCCTTCCTGTTCACCCTCTACACCTCAGACTTCAGATATAACTCTGAAACATGCCACCTACAGAAGTTCTCGGATGACTCTGCTATTGTAGGGTGCATCAGGGGTGGGCAGGAGGAGGAGTACAGGAGCACAATCAGTGACTTTGTGTTGTGGTGTGAGCAGAACCACCTTCAGCTCAACATCAGCAAAACTAAGGAGATGGTGGTGGACTTCAGGAGAACCAAGGCACAACTGACTGCAGTCCCTATAAAGGGGATGGATGTGGAAATGGTTGAGTCATACAAGTTCTTGGGTGTCCATATGGACAACAGACTGGAATGGGCTGGTAACACCGGGGCCCTGTACAAAAAGGGCCAGAGCCGACTCTACTTTCTGAGGAGGCTCAGGTCCTTCAACGTGTGCAGTAAACTACTGCATACCTTCTACCAGTCTGTGGTGGCCAGTGCCATCTTTTTTGCAGTGGTGTGCTGGGGAGCAAACATCAAAGCCGGTGATGCTACTCGGGTAAATAAGCTGATCAGGAAGGCTAGCTCTGTCCTGGGGATGAGCCTTGACACTCTAGAGGAGGTGGCGGAGAGACGGATCCTGGCCAAACTGCTGGCCATCATGGACAACGTCACCCACCCTCTGCACGCTATGGTTATGACGCAGAGGAGCTCTTTCAGTCACAGACTGATCCCACCACGGTGTGCCAGAGAGCGCTACAGGAGGTCCTTCCTGCCGGCGGCTATGAGACTATATAATGCCTCACCGGGGTGCCGTGCCGTCGGCAACATAGATCTGGAACTGTTGGGGTGCTAGGACCTAGTTTAATAATTATGCATCCATCCGTGAGTAACTCTGTTCCGTCAGCACTCATCCACTCAGGCCATACGTATTCATACAGGTCTGTATATACATACCCATGTACAGTTGTTATATTATATCACATGCAATATTGTAAGTAATTATTGGACCTAGGCATTCACTCAGGAATGCATATTAGTATCCTGCCAGTTGCACCTTTTCTCATTGCTTTTAGTATATCAAATGTGCAATAAGTGCAGTTGTCTGTAATTAAACCCTGCGCACTAAGGACTGTATTTTAAGGGAATTACTATTATTACCCCAATGATATCATACACACATTTAGCTATTAAAGTATCTCTTCCTGTCATTTACCTGTACAGTTTGTGTAAACATGCAAGTATTCACTTATCTGTAAATATAACTGTATACCTAACTGTACAGCTAATTTAACCATGCAAAATTTTCACCTACCTGTTCATTTACCCAGTCTGTCTATTAAGTAAACTATTATTACCCTCGCTCATATCATACGCATTAGCTACTGAAGTATTTCTCTGCCATCAACCTGTATAGTATAGTTAACCATCCAACATCCACCAATGTATAGTGTACATATTCAGCCAACCACTCATACTATGCAATGTCCTTTTATAGCTTTTTTTTGCACTCCAGATATCCTGTATTTCTATACTTTTTCATACTGCCGCTCTATGTATCATGTACCGTGTATCTGTCTTTTGTGTACTTTCGTTGTGGCATTTTGCACCTGCCCTGTGTTTTTGTTGTAGCTGCTTGATAATGAAATTTCCCCCCCGGGGGATCAATAAAGTACCTATCTATCTATCTATCTATCTATCTATCTATCTATATGTTTAAAATAACTGTGTCATTGATTTTGATGATAAACTCAATAAGCTCAGAAAGAAACTCAAAATCGACCATCACTCAGACGAGGCAGAACAACTCAATTCAGTTGTTAATACCTATCGTTTGACTGATTCAATTGGGGTCGACTTGCCCACAAGGGAATTACATGGCCGTCATGTTTCATGTGGTGGGAGCATAGAGAAAAGACATGAGAGTTGGTCCACAGCCATGACCCTTTACAAATCTACATGTGTGTCTCAAATGAGTCTCTCTCTGTAGTTCTTTCTTTCTATGTCTCTCTCTCTCTCTCTCTCTCTCTCTCTCTCTCTCTCTCTCTCTCTCTCTCTCTCTCTCTCTCTCTCTCTCTCTCTCTCTCTCTCTCTCTCTCTCTCTCTCTCTCTCTCTCTCTCTCTCTCTCTCTCTCTCTCTCTCTCTCTCTCTCTCTCTCTCTCTCTCTCTCTCTCTCTCTCTCTCTCTCTCTCTCTCTCTCTCTCTCTCTCTCTCTCTCTCTCTCTCTCTCTCTCTCTCTCCCACTCTCTCTCTCTCCCTGGCATCATGAACTGTGAGAGCCCTGGGAGAATGTAGGCCTAGAAATTGAGTTTTAAACAGATGCAGTAATTCCATTTCCACCCTTTTAAATTTGGAATGCAGGGGGCCCATATGTAATCCAACACCTGTTCTCACAGTTACACACAGGGGGCGTTTCAACAGTTGGTTGCTGGACTGCAGCTCTATCAGTTTGTTAATCAATACGGGGCCCTATAGATTCTGATAGACACAGGTTGAGTCCCAAACGTCCCAAATGCACTATTATAGGGAATAGGGTGCCATTTGAGACACAAACACAATCAGGGTAACTGATGCGGATCCTCATCTGCTCCATTATGTTGGCCTATGACCCTGAGACTGGACACCTGTTCTGTTCTGCAACTTTCACCTACGGTTCAAAGCTTGTGTGCATCCTAAATGGCATCCTCTTTAATATATAGTGTACTACTTTTGACTAAGGCACACAGGGCTCTGGTTAAAAGTAGTACACTATGTAGGGAATATGGTACCACTTGGGCACAAACCCCTGTGATGGGGGCAGGGAGGGGAGAGGAGGGGAGGGGAAGCACTCACAGAAATCTCTTTAAAAGGTCAATGCAGTAGAGACAGGCTGGCTTTGGAAGCACGGCTCTGCCAGATTTGCTCGAGAAAAAAAAAAGTATGACAGACCACATAAGCAGCATACCTCAATGTTATAAATTATATGCATGTCACACTGTAAAAAAACACCAACAAATCTAGTTGTTTCAATTAATTAATATTAAGTAACTGGTTCCACAGCCTTTTTTTTGTTTGTTTACTCAACTTTCGGGTCTAGGTGATACCTGAACTTAACATTTTTAGTTGGCCCGAACTTAGCTCCAACATAAGAAAACTTAGTCAAAATTCAGTCAACTTAAAATGATGTGTTAGCACAATTTGTCTCATATTTTCATTCAACTAGAAATTATTATTTTGTCATCTTACCTAAAAAATGGCTGTGGAACTAGTTCCAGACACACACACACTGCTTTTAACATTCAATGTTTTCAACTTAAATATTTGACACACATAATTACATTGTGAATGTTCATTTATACAGCCATTATTATTCAACATGTCCTCACCTGGGATATGAACTCACAACTTCTTGGTTCACAATCATTCTGCTACGCCACCATGGGCAGTTTGTCACTATAGTAAAATAACACAATCAGTTGAAGAGTACTTGATATTACCCAAACCAAGTACTACTCCAGCAGAATAATGTTAATGACTGCTATCACATATATTTCCAAGCTATCAGTTTAGTTAATTTATTTTCCCATGGACCATCTACTGAGAGCCTTTTCCCACTTACAACACTTTTTGTAAAAATACCGTCGGCTGCACATTTTACTCAAATGTAAACTTGCGTAGGCTTACGTCTCGACTGCTACCTCCGGAGGCAGCACACGACATTCCCTCAACAGTTGCCCCCCTTGAAGCAGGGCAGTGTGAACATAATTGTCTTGTTGGGCCAAGACTCCTACAGTATAAATGGTAATACCTGAAATTACAGTAACACTAACAGGGCTGAGCTCGCTGTTTGCATCGTGTAGGCCCTTCAAACTGAACTCTGGACCTCAAAGCCAGTTCCATTGCATTTTTTTCATTGTTCCCCTCTAATCAGGGACTGATTTAGACCTGGGACATCAGGTGTGTGCAATTAATTATCAGGTAGAACAGAAAACCAGCAGGCTCCGGACCTTGTGTGGTAAGAGTTGAATACCCCTGGTGTAGGACTTTGCATCTGTAATTTAAAAAATACTCATACAGTTCTGGTCAACATTATTGGCACCCTTGAATTTTTTGTATATCATGTACAATATCTTCAGAAATAAATGGAAATGTAACAACTTTGTATCATCAGAATATTTTAATAGGATGCCCAAAGTTATTCAACAAAACAAGATGCTTTTTCAACTTACATGTAGTGATTTCAAAGAAGAAACACAAAATATGACCTGGACAGCATTAAAGGAACCCTTCCCTAATATTTGGTTGCACAACCTTTGGCAACAATGACAGCCTCCAAAAGTTTCTTGTAGACATCTATAAGCTTCTTGCACCTGTCTGGTAGTAGTTTCTCCCACTCTTCTATTACTCTTGAATGTTTGCAGGATTCCTTTTTCCCAATGGCAGATTTCAGCTCTCTCCAAAGATTTTCAATCGGATTGAGATCAGGACTCAGTCCATTTTGCCCTTTTCAACCATTCTGTTGTGCTTTTGGATGTGTGCTTTGGGTCCTTATCCTGCTGGAGGACCCATGATCTTCAACCCAAACCTAGTTGTCTTACACTGGGTAACACATTTCACTCTAAAATGCCTTGGTAATCCTCTGACTTCATGATTCCTTTAATACGTTCAAGGCCTCCAGTACCAGAGGCAGCAAAGCAGCCCGACAACATTATGGATCCTCCACCATTTTTAACTGTAGGTAGGGTGTTCTTATCCTTATAATCTTCATTTCCTTGCCTATAAACAAATTGCTGGTCTGCATTGCCAAAAAGTTATAATTTGGTTTCATCTATCCATAGAACATTTTCCCAGAAGGATTGTGGTTTGCCTAGGTAGGTTTTGGCAAAGATCAGTCGTGCCTTTTTATGTCTTACTTTCAGCAGTGGGGTCCTCCTTGGCCCTTCTTGGTTTAGTGTGCAGCGTATGGTACGGGTTGAAACCATCACTCCAGATTGCTCCAGGTCAGCCTTAAGCTCTTTGGATGTTTTACGTGGTGTTTTTTCCACAGGTCGCACCAACCTTCGAAGACTTCTCTCATCGATTTTCCTCTTTCCACTATGTATATATTTAATCAGTTTTGAATTCAGGCTATAACACAACAAAATGTTGAATAAATCAAAGGTTATTAATGTTTTCTGAAGGCACTGCAAAAACGCACTTCTGGTGAATTCACTTACACCCACGTTTTCAGTCACAATTTGCTTTTACCACATGTAATGATTTGCATGATATTGATCAAAATTAAGCCAGGTTTGTGACGTTTTAAGGTAGGCCTACTGTACTTTTATATTAATATTTATATACATATAATTTCTATGACAGGTTTAATCATTCATTTTTGATAGCCTAACATTACTTGATTTAGACATGCTGTTATAGCAACTCTGTGCGTTTGTCTTGAAGCGAAAATGTAACGAGTGTAGCCTAAAGACGAGAAAAAAACCCATTGAATTGTCTGCACCTACAATGCATGCTTGTGGATTGTTGCAGTATTCAAGAGTATTATATGGCTTGGATGCATTATTCAATAGTGTAATAATGTTTTAGAAGAAAAGTTTCTGTCATTGTTTAATAGTTTGGGCTTACTGGCTAGTGGCTACTGTGATATTTACGGTCAATTTGAGCTGCGGAACAAGAATTTCGCCAGCCACAGCGAAAGGAAAGGCAGGGATGTAATGTGAATTGAAAAGTAGAATCGTCTTTTGCCACCCCACTCAGCAGAATCTCCTTCATATCTCGTAGTGGGAATAGGGACATAGACTTTTGACACACATCCTCAGCATGTTTGTTAGGCATTGGCAGGCATTTCACTAATCACATCCTCAGCATGGGGCCTATACAAGCACTAAATGAAACAATGGCACCCGAATTAAGACAAACACCTTTTTCTTTAGTTTAGGACAACCCCCTGGGGTCTCTTAACTATCTCACATTAAACCCCAGTGTCTCCACCCTGCCCCAAAGTTGTAATATATGATCCTTGGGTCTATACCTACTACAGTGTTAAAGGTTTACAATAAATATGTTCCTTTAAAAACACAGATAAACCTGGCAATCACAGATAAACCTGCCTTTCTCAAATAACTGTATCCATGATTGACTGAAATGTAAATATCCTGTTTAATGTGAAAATGCATACACTGTAGTCTAATAAGGACCCTGTCAAATTGGCTAAAGTTACCCAAGAAGCAGTGCAACGCAACGAATGTGTTAGGTCATTTAGCCACAATTTCATGAAAAAGTCCAATTCAAATCACTCCATAAACTCCTATCCACATTTAATAACTCGTTATGCATCGCTTTGTACTGGGGAGGAAAAATAAACAAAGACCAAGCAATTAAAAATCTTCTTCTATAGAGGGGAAAATGTAAACAAACACCTTTGAGAAACACTTGATTGACTTTCCCAGTTCCCCGCCCATGTCGCTCTGTGATTGGGCGCTCCAATAGGGGGAGTGACTTCACAGCGCCTCCCTCCATATATATTCCATTCAATGCATCCGCCAACAACCGTTAACATGCAGAGCGAGCTATTGGCGGAGGTACAAAACGGAGGTATCGGTGCGTAAATTATATTCTGGCAGTCCACAGCAGACGGAGAAGAGTGGTACTTTTTTTTATTACAGAATAACGTCAACATATAACAAAGCGGTGTGATGTGTGGATTTCCTACCATTTTACCAGCCAGAAGACACCGACACCCGTAGGCTTGCTTATCCCCCAAAACACCGTCTGCGCCAAGGATGAGTTTACGAGCATCTCTGGATTAATCGGACTCTACAGCGTACTTGCAAGCGCAAGTTCGCTGGCACTTTGAGGCAGACGAATTCAACAGTGAATGAGGATGGAGTGCCAGTTGCTGGGGTGGTGCATGCTTTTTGCACTCGTTCTACACAAGTCGAGCTGCGCCGCGGCGAAGGAGATACAATGCCAGGAGATATCCGTGCCTTTATGCAAAGGAATCGGCTACAACTACACCTACATGCCCAACCAGTTCAATCACGACACACAGGAGGAGGCAGGGCTGGAGGTGCACCAGTTTTGGCCCCTGGTGGAAATCAAGTGTTCTCCGGACCTGAAGTTCTTTCTATGTAGCATGTACACTCCTATTTGCCTGGAGGACTACAAGAAGCCCCTGCCGCCTTGTCGGGGTGTCTGCGAGAGAGCCAAGGCAGGCTGCGCGCCTCTAATGAGGCAGTACGGATTCCCATGGCCAGACAGAATGAGATGCGATGTATTACCAGTGCAAGGTAACCAAGATACATTGTGCATGGACTACAACAGAAGCGAGACAACGACTGTTTCTCCTGTTGTTGCAAAGCCCACAAACCGCCCCGTTAAACCAATAAACCCACGAAAGAATAATGGGCACGGGCGTTCGAATGTTCCTAATAAACACAAACCTCCGAGTTCTCCCTGCGAACCCAAGTGTCACTGCCGCGCTCCCATGGTTCCAGTTAACAGTGACAGTCATCCTCTATATAACAGAGTTAAAACGGGACATACACTCAACTGTGCCATGCCCTGCCACAACCCTTACTTCTCCCAAGACGAAATGAAATTTACTGCATTCTGGATAGGACTATGGTCCGTGTTATGTTTTATCTCGACTTTTGCAACAGTGGCAACTTTTTTAATCGACATGGAGCGGTTCAAATATCCGGAGCGACCCATTATATTTCTCTCTGCTTGTTACATGTTTGTCTCAGTCGGCTACATTGTCAGACTAATTGCTGGACATGAACAAGTGGCTTGTAACGTGGAGCATGACATCGAACACATCCACTATGAGACCACCGGCCCTGCTCTTTGTACCATTGTATTTCTACTCATCTACTTCTTCGGCATGGCCAGTTCTATTTGGTGGGTCATTCTGTCTCTTACCTGGTTTCTGGCTGCGGGGATGAAGTGGGGGAATGAGGCCATAGCCAGTTACTCCCAGTATTTTCATTTAGCTGCCTGGCTGATACCCAGCATGAAATCAATAGCTGTGTTGGCGTTGAGTTCAGTGGACGGGGACCCTGTGGCTGGAATATGCTACGTTGGCAATCAGAACTTGGATAACCTCCGGGGCTTTGTTTTGGCGCCTTTGGTTATCTATCTGTTCATTGGGACTATGTTTCTCCTGGCTGGGTTTGTGTCACTGTTCAGGATACGGAGTGTTATAAAGCAAGGAGGAACAAAAACAGACAAGTTGGAGAGACTGATGATCAGGATAGGGATTTTTACAGTGCTTTACACTGTCCCAGCCACGATTATAGTAGCCTGTTATTTCTATGAGCAGCACAACAGACAGACTTGGGAAATAACCCATAACTGTTCCTGCTTGTTGGAGCATGAAATGCAGAAGCCAGACTATGCTGTGTTCATGCTCAAATATTTCATGTGCCTTTTGGTTGGCATCACGTCCGGCGCGTGGGTCTGGTCGGGGAAAACTCTAGAATCCTGGAGGACATTTTGCACCCGCTGCTGCTGGGGCAGTAAGACCACGAGCGGGTCAATGTACAGTGACGTTAGCACGGGACTGACGTGGAGGTCCGGCACTGCGAGCTCTGTCTCTTGTCCCAAACAGATGCCATTGTCTCGGGTTTGAAAAGGATGCATGGACCACTAATTGTGTTGGGATTGTCTATCAGCGTGTTCCAATTAGCACATTAACGAGCACCTTCTCTTCTTACATAATGAGCCTCGCAGCCAGTTTAGAACCAAATAATTAGAATGAGATATGATCCTATGCTCACAATTGAGGACCAATTTAATGCACATATCCAATACAGTGAGATTTTTCGATAGGCGGAAATTCATCAGTGTAAATTGATAAACAAATTAAAAATAATATTTTTTAAAACCATAGGCTATTTAAGGGTATACCTACTGTTTTCTTCATTATTAAAAATAGCCATATTGTCTTAAACACACCATTTATTAATTCGAAAGAAGAGACTTGGCTTTCTCTAATTTTAACCTATAAAATGAGCTTAGCAAAGATGGTTTGAAGTATGCTGTCTCATACGGTTTTGTTGGTGCTTAATGTATTTATATAATTATTCATGTAAAGACATTGTACATTTGTATATAAAATGTAGGCCTATACGAGATTGTAAATGTGTATAATTAACTTTGATAGAAGATCTTTATTTTGAGAATAAAACGATTCTAATGAAATTTTAACCTGTGCGTCTTGGTAGTCATTATGTGCCAAAGCTGTAAGTTACATTTTGCAAATGTACTTTTTGCTTTTGTTGTCTTCCTGCCATGAGAATATATTTAGAAAGACTATTCATAAATTGTCAAAAGTTATAATTAATGGCAACGCAGGCCTACTTGTGTATGGCTGTTGGGTAACATTGGTTCAAACAACAATAACAATAACTTTTACGTATTGTAGATGCAACCACGGGAAGGATTCGGAATAACATTGAAAGGGCAATGAAAGCCTTACAGGTGGTCTGTTTGAGTAATCCTCTCTCGGGGGAACCCCTCTGCGCGACAATTATGTTACAAGCGCTGCGTCTTCTGCCCCCAATTAATACTGACGACCCAGTGAAACGTCACATTCTGCCTAGGCCTCGCTTGAATA
The DNA here is from genome assembly GCA_023634145.1 of Thymallus thymallus. Taxonomy (NCBI): domain Eukaryota; kingdom Metazoa; phylum Chordata; class Actinopteri; order Salmoniformes; family Salmonidae; genus Thymallus; species Thymallus thymallus. The sequence continues at coordinate 18,176,085 of CM042382.1, read as the reverse complement.
AAGCGTAGGCAGGCCATCCGACTCTGCATGGACGTTCCACTGACCTCATAGGAATGTGAAATTATAAGGATTCTACTACTATTTAAGTTGTACTACTATTGAAGTTTGTCTGGGGCAGAGTTCAGGATACCGACTGCTGTGCATAATTGGTTGGGTAGCCCCTTTTACTGTCAAGATGCCCTAGGCCTGATAATTAAGATGTCAGACAGTGAGGGAGGGGGACAGTAGAGCTGCGTCCCAAAATGCAACCTATTCCCTATAGTGCACTACTTTTGACAAGAGCCATATGGGCCCAAAGTAGTGCACTATATGGGGAATAGGCTGTCATTTGGGATACAAACTATAAGCCCACTAGGCCGACCCTCTGCCTTCCCCGTTAGAAGGTAATTACGTCCCAGTGTGTGGTCGGTTTACTCTGAAAGCGCTTAAACAGCTTGCTTATCTTCTTAACAAGCATAGAGACAATATGCTTGTTGCTCTAAAAACGAGTGTTTTCGTTGAGACCTGGTGTAAAAGAATCCCAAGCCTTAAAAAATGTGTTTACTTTTACGCAGTGGGCATGCTTGTGTTGATCCAATATCCATATATATAATAATACACAATAAAAAATATATTTGCAAATACATACAAATGTTTTTGTTCATTTGGACATTCAGAAGATGTAGTGTTCATCACAAATAATTGATTTACCTCTTAAAACTGTCCACCCAAACATGGATTTTACAGCATGGTGTTATTGGGTCACAGTGGTCATGCCTCTCATCCTACTTGATAACCTGCATCCTGACTTTAGCTAATGTTGTATCTGCAACTTCATTAAGCTAGGGCAACTTCATGAGAGCAGGAGCAACGCTTCAGGTAGGCAACTGCAATTCAGTAATATCATACCGCCACCTTGTGGAAAAATAATTAAAATAAAATAAAATCACATTTTATTTGTCACATGCGCCGAATCAACAATGCCGTTAAAAAAATTATTTACTAAATAAACGGCACCGAGTCAATGTATGGGGGTCCAGGTTAGTCGAGGTAATTTGTACATGTAGGTAGGGGTGAAGTGACTATGCAAAGATAATAAACAGCGAGTAGCAGCAGTGTAAAAACAAGGAAATGAGGTCATGGAGGTCACCGGATACACATCCTGCCAAGATAAACCGGAAGTTTACTTGTGGGTACAGGAAGGGCCCATCACTGAGGCCATCCATAGAAGGTGTCCCAAATGGCACCCTATTCCATATAGTTCACTACTTTTGACCAGAGTCCTATGGGCCTTCGTCAAAAGTAGAGCAATACGTAGGAAATAAGGTGCCATTTAGGATGAAAAAATAGTATCCCATTTACCCCCATCCCCCTGAATTAGTAAAAGTAGTACCCAATTTACCCCCATCCCCCTGAACAAGTAAAAATAGTATCCCATTTACCCCCATCCCCCTGAACTAGTAAAAATAGTATCCCATTTACCCCCATCCCCCTGAATTAGTAAAGACACATTGAATGGTGTCTTTGTCTACTGATTCAATTGGTTTTCTGTCATTGATGGAGATACGTCTGTTTTACATTGAAAACAGAAGTAAGATGACCCCACAGTTAATCATGCCACATAGCAGTGACGGAAAATCCAAACATTATATACATAACATCGTATATAAATATATATACAGTAGATTTGCCAATAGCGATACAATTCCATAAGGATTCTGCAACAAAAACATCAAAGCAAGTGTTTTATTCAGTTCTCACCCATTGGTTGGCCAGCTGATCACGCTCTGTTGTTTTGTCATCAAACAGCAGTGAGGCAGGCTCTCTAACTCCTTTACCCCTATATTTTCAGACAGAATCGTACCTTCATTCACCACTCAAAATGTGTCTCGAGGTGAGGGTTGTAAAGGTGAAAGGTTATGGCTATGTCTGTCAGTCCATGTTCGTGTGGGTGTGTATGTATGAGTCTGTGAGTCAGTTAATGGATACATGACATTTACATTGACAGAAAAGACAGATACACAATACATGATACATAGTGCGGCAGTGTGAAAAAGTATAAAAATACAAGAAGTCTGGAGTGCAAAAAGCTATAAAAGGGCATTGCATAGTATGAGTGGATGGCTGAATATGTACACCATACATTGTTACAGAGTGTTAGGTGAAAAAATTATACAGTTATTGCAAGTTGATAATAATAATAATACAAATGTGCATAGTTAACTATACTATACAGGTCGATGCATAAATAGCTAAATGTGCGTATGATATAAATGAGGGTAATAATAGTTTACTTAATATACAGTCTGGTTAAATGTACAGGTAAATGAATATTTGCATGGTTAAATTAACTATACAGGTAAAAGACAGGAAGAGATACTAAAATAGCTAAATGTGCGTATGATATAATTTAGTGTAATAATAATAATAGTTCCCTTAAAATACAGTCCTTAGTACATGGTTTAATTACAGATAAAATGTACATATTGCACATTCGATATACTAAATGCAATGAAAAAAGATACTACTGACAGGATACTAATATACAGTCCTGAGTGAATGACTACGTAAGTTCAGTCCAATAATTACATCATGAAGACCCTGGAAAGGTTAGTCCTCGCTCACCTCAGACCCCTGGTGTGTTCATCAATGGACCCCCTGCAGTTTGCATACCAGCGCAACATCGGGGTGGATGATGCAATCATCTACCTTCTGCAGAGGGCCTACTCTCACCTGGACAACGCAGGTTGCACTGTGAGGGTCATGTTTTTTGACTTCTCCAGTGCCTTCAATACCATTCAGCCCCTGCTACTGGGTGAGAAGATGAGGAGGATGAAAGTGGAAGCACCCTTAGTCTCCTGGGTCACGGACTACCTGACCGGTAGGCCACAATTTGTGCGACTACAGAGCTGTGTGTCAGAACGGGCAGTTAGCAACACAGGGGCCCCCCAGGGTACGGTCCTGTCCCCCTTCCTGTTCACCCTCTACACCTCAGACTTCAGATATAACTCTGAAACATGCCACCTACAGAAGTTCTCGGATGACTCTGCTATTGTAGGGTGCATCAGGGGTGGGCAGGAGGAGGAGTACAGGAGCACAATCAGTGACTTTGTGTTGTGGTGTGAGCAGAACCACCTTCAGCTCAACATCAGCAAAACGAAGGAGATGGTGGTGGACTTCAGGAGAACCAAGGCACAACTGACTGCAGTCCCTATAAAGGGGATGGATGTGGAAATGGTTGAGTCATACAAGTTCTTGGGGGTCCATATGGACAACAGACTGGAATGGGCTGGTAACACCGGGGCCCTGTACAAAAAGGGCCAGAGCCGACTCTACTTTCTGAGGAGGCTCAGGTCCTTCAACGTGTGCAGTAAACTACTGCATACCTTCTACCAGTCTGTGGTGGCCAGTGCCATCTTTTTTGCAGTGGTGTGCTGGGGAGCAAACATCAAAGCCGGTGATGCTTCTCGGGTAAATAAGCTGATCAGGAAGGCTAGCTCTGTCCTGGGGATGAGCCTTGACACTCTAGAGGAGGTGGCGGAGAGACGGATCCTGGCCAAACTGCTGGCCATCATGGACAACGTCACCCACCCTCTGCACGCTATGGTTATGACGCAGAGGAGCTCTTTCAGTCACAGACTGATCCCACCACGGTGTGCCAGAGAGCGCCACAGGAGGTCCTTCCTGCCGGCGGCTATGAGACTATATAATGCCTCACCGGGGTGCCGTGCCGTCGGCAACATAGATCTGGAACTGTTGGGGTGCTAGGACCTAGTTTAACAATTATGCATCCATCCGTGAGTAACTCTGTTCCGTCAGCACTCATCCACTCAGGACCTACTTATTCATACAGGTCTGTATATACATACCCATGTACAGTTGTTATATTATATCACATGCAATATTGTAAGTAATTATTGGACCTAGGCATTCACTCAGGAATGCATATTAGTATCCTGCCAGTTGCACCTTTTCTCATTGCTTTTAGTATATCAAATGTGCAATAAGTGCAGTTGTCTGTAATTAAACCCTGCGCACTAAGGACTGTATTTTAAGGGAATTACTATTATTACCCCAATGATATCATACACACATTTAGCTATTAAAGTATCTCTTCCTGTCATTTACCTGTACAGTTTGTGTAAACATGCAAGTATTCACTTATCTGTAAATATAACTGTATACCTAACTGTACAGCTAATTTAACCATGAAAAATTTTCACTTACCTGTTCATTTACCCAGTCTGTCTATTAAGTAAACTATTATTACCCTCGCTCATATCATACGCATTAGCTACTGAAGTATTTCTCTGCCATCAACCTGTATAGTATAGTTAACCATCCAACATCCACCAATGTATAGTGTACATATTCAGCCAACCACTCATACTACGCAATGTCCTTTTATAGCTTTTTTTTGCACTCCAGATATCCTGTATTTCTATACTTTTTCATACTGCCGCTCTATGTATCATGTACCGTGTATCTGTCTTTTGTGTACTTTCGTTGTGGCATTTTGCACCTGCCCTGTGTTTTTGTTGTAGCTGCTTGATAATGAAATTTCCCCCCCGGGGGATCAATAAAGTACCTATCTATCTATCTATCTATCTAATTACTTACAATATTGTATGTGATATGATATAACAACTGTACATGAATATGTACATACAGTCCTGAATGAATGAGTGCTGAATGAATAAGTCCTGAGTGAATGAGTGATAACAGACCAGAGAGTTACTCCCAGATGGATGGATGCCTAATTGATAAACTAGGTCCCAACACCCCAACAGTTACAGGTCTATGTGGCCGACAGCATGACACCCAGGTGAGGCATTAAATAGTCTAATAGCCGCTGGCGGGAAGGACCTCCTGTAGCACTCTCTGGCACACCGTGGTGGGATCAGTCTGTGACTGAAGGTGCTCCTCTGCATCATAACCATGGCATGCAGAGGGTGGGTGACGTTGTCCATGATGGCCAGCAGTTTGGCCAGGATCCTTCTCTCATACAAGTTAAATCACTTTTTCATATCTAATCTGTGCTGCCTCTACTCTGATAAAGTGTTCAATGTGTACAGGTTGTGCAATTCTTCAATACCCAGTCTCCACTTATTTCCCTTACACAACAGTCATATTAACTAGGCACCAAACTGAAGAAAACATACTGAAACAGGGAGGGACTACCTGTCCTATAAGAAACGCTTGTTTTCATTTTTCTGTTGGAAAATGGTTTGCTATGTTTTGATATGTATGGTATGCACTAATGAATAGTAGGCTTGCTGGGAATGGTCCATTGTATGTAGTGATGTTTTTTTCCCCTGTACATTTAGTCTGACATCAACATCAAAGGAATGAGAATGAATTTTTCTGTCACCAAGGGCAACAAACATAAAATCCTACTGATCTGTTTAAAGGTGAAAAGTAAGTTTGGCATTGGCAGTCAATATTTGTAATATCTGAGATGATTTGAAGCGGGCTGTCCATGCTCGGCAACCATCAAACCTAACTGAACTGGAGATGTTTTGTAAGGAGGAATGGTCCAAAATACCTTCATCCAGAATCCAGACACTCATTAGATGCTATAGGAAGCGTCTAGAGGCTGTTATTTTAGTAAAAGGAGGCTCTACTAAATATTCATGTGATTTTTCTGTTGGGGTGCCCAAATTTATGCACCTGTCTAATTTCGTTTTGATGCATATTGCACATTTTCTCTTAATCCAATAAACCTAATTTCACTACTGAAATATTACTGTGTCCATCAGTTATTTGATAGATCAAAATGAAATTGCTGATCATACGACTGTAGGCATGTCCATAGATTTTGCCTTTCTCATTTCTGGCAAAGTGGTTATTTTTTCATCTGCACTTTCATACATCTACCAGAGGAGGTCAGTATGGCTTACACTTACTTATTCAGACATTATTCGACCCTCAGTTGTTTCAAACTTGTCCGTAACTATTACATATGAGGACACCGAGGTGTTTTTTTGTAATTTGGAGAAGGGGGGGAAATATATATATGTTTTTGTACACAAAGAAAATAAATTACAGGTCAACATCTAAATATTGCTCCCAGCTTTGATCAAAGCTCAGAACGCTTATATTCTTGATCTGACTCATTTATAAAAGCGCCTGAAGTGATTTGTTCGTTATATTTCACCCGAATTTGCCTTTTTTTTTGCAACAAATTCGCCACTCTCTCAAACAGCTAATGCAGCTACTCCGCCCTCTCATTTGAAACGAACTGCCTCAGCTCGCAGTCAGCTCATGTAACTAATGGTGACAGTGTATTTGCGAGATGCTGGACAAAAAGCTATAAAAAAATATCCCGCGACTCCTCCAATGTCTACAGACATCCCCCAAACAAAAACCGATTATTGGAGAATGAGTGCTCAAATGGTAAATAGTTGCTTATAGATACACTATGTATACAAACGTTTGTGGACACCCCATCAAATTAGGGAATTCTGTTATTTCAGCCACAGCAGTTGCTGGCAGGTGTATAAAATCGAGCACACAGCCACGGCCTTACTAAAGAGCTCAGTGACTTTCAAAGTAGCACCTTTCCAACAAGTCAGTTTGTCAAATTCAAATGTCTGCCCTGCTAGAGCTGCCCCATCAAATCAAATCAAATCACATTTAATTTGTCACGTGCACCAAATACAACAGGTGTCTTAGGTATCTCTTTTGGTATTGTTGTTTTGTCTCTCTTGTGGTCTTTGGTCCTATATTTATATTTTATTTATTTGTATTTTTAGTCCCAGCCCCCGTCACCGCAGGAGGTCTTTTGCCTTTTGTTAGGCCGTCATTGTAAATAAGAATTTGTTCTTAACTGACTTGCCTAGTTAAATAAAGGTTAAATAAATACAAATAAATAAATAGACCTTACAGTGAAATCCTTACTTACAAGCCCTAACCAACACTGCAGTTTAAGTAAAATAAGTGTTAGGTAAACAATAGATAAAGAAATTAAAGCTATAAAATACAAGTAAAAATAACAGTAGCAAGGCTTTATACAGGTGGTACCGGTACAGAGTCAATGTTTGGGGGCACCAGTTAGTCGGGCTAATTGAGGTAATATGTACATGTAGGTATAGTTAAAGTGACTAAAAGAGGGGGATAATGCAAATAGTTTGGGTAGCCATTTGATTTCCTGTTCAGGAATGGCTTGGGGGTAGAAGCTGTTGAGACCTAGACTTGGCGCTTCAGTATCGCTTGCCGTGCGGTAGCAGAGAGAACAGTCTATGACTGGGGTGGCTGGAGTCTTTGACAATTTTTAGGGCCTTCCTCTGACACCGCCTGGTATAGAGGTCCTGGATGGCAGGAAGCTTGGCCACAGTGATGTACTGGGACGTACGCATTACCATCTGTAAGTGCTGTTATTGTGAAGTGGAAACTTATAGGAGCAACAACGGCTCAGCCGCGAAGTGGTAGGCCACACAAGCTCACAGAACGGGACCACTGAGTGTTGAAGTGCGTAGCGTGTAAAAAAATGTTTTTGCCTGTCCTCGGTTGCAACACTCACTACCCAGTTCCAAACTGCCTCTGGAAGCAAAGTCAGCACAAGAACTGTTCGTCTGGATCTTCATGAAATGGGTTTCCATGGCCGAGCAGCCTCATACAAGCCTAAGATAACCATGCACAATGTCAAGCTTTGGCTGGAGTGGTGTAAAACTTGACGCCATTGGACACATACTTCTGGAGTGATGAATCAGTCCTACCTGCCCCAATGCATAGTTCCAACTGTAAAGTTTGGTGGAGGAGGAATAATGGTCTGGGGCTGTTTATCATGGTTCGGTCTAGGCCTCTTAGTACCACCTTTGGGAGGCTTTGGAACGCAGACTGCGAGCCAGGCCTAATCGCCAAACATCAGTGCCAGACCTCACTATTGCTCGTGGCTGAATGGAAACAAGTCCCCGCAGCAATGTTCCAACATCTAGAGGAAAGCCTTCCCAGAAGAGTAGAGGCTGTTATATCAGCAAGGGCGGACCAACTCCATATTAATGTCCATAATTTTGGAATGAGATGTTCGACAAGCAAGTGTCCACATACTTTTGGTAATGTCGTGCATGTCAGTCAGTCAGGTGGCTAGCTGCTGGCAGAGACTTACTGTATATTGCAGTAATGTTGAAGGGCTCTGGCTAATAGGCCAATTACTTAGCCAGCTAGAAGGATGAAGTAAGAACCTAACTTTAAACAGATCCTCAGCAGGAGCAAAAAATTGCTGATAATAACTTTGCTTTACAGAGAGTAGGCTACTGAGCCAGACAGTGATGTGGCGCTCAATGGTGAGACTGATGCAGGCTGCAATGCATGCAGGCAGAAACAAAGACAGAGAGAGTGGTTAGTACAATGGTTCCCACACTTGGGGTCAGGGCCCCATGTGGGGACCCCTGAGAAAATCTGTACTAATCTTATTAGAGTTAGGAACTTTAAAAAAAGATAGGTTTCAATATGAACATCTCCACATGGCATATATTCCCAATAGGCCTACATTAAAATGCAAACAATACAGTTCTAAAAAAAGTATGCTATGTGTCAGTGTGAATCATTTCTCATATGTCCCCCCTTTCAGGGGTATACCATTACAATTGTATAGCTAATAGGCTTTGTGTTTGTAGATGGACTGAGGTGAATGAACTGACATCAGCCAAGGTGATAATGGCCAAGGTCATTGTTACCTGTTTTTGCTGTTCTCCAAATAGTATTTTAACATTTTTTTAATACTGGACCTCACGAAAAATCTAACTGGATTTCAAACAAGGTAATAATTATGGCAGCCCCATGTGTACTAAAATGTTTAATGTAGTCTGTACAATCACTTAAAAAACAGAACACATAAATCCCTATGGTAGTTGAATTGATTTACTTAAAAAAAACAAAATAATGTACAATTGCGTTGTAGAGAAGCGCATTGTGCTTGACTTTCAAAGGTAATGTACATTTGAGCAGTCATCCACAGTATTTACTGTGAACTCCGCAAACATCGGGAACATTGTTGACAGTACAATACATGCAACGCACCTTGGCTTGAATCTCTGCCTTTGTGTATTTGTCTATGAGTCAGGTGCTCTTCCATTCAACCTCAACCCTAAGCCTGCCATCACTGGCCTGATTTAAGTCCATTGACCTCTCCGGAGGCCTCTTCTGGGTCTATGGTTTCCTTGGATGCCACAGCAGAGTAATGTTCCTTTGTTACCTTCAGTTCTCCAAGTGACCTTGGCTTGGGTTGGGTTGGACCATGTCAGTCTTGTCTGACTGTTGTTGGTGAACATAATGAAAAAACATGTGCGCTGAACAACAGCGGAGTATGCTGCCACCATTGTTCTTGAAAAGGTCAACTAACTGGCATTGTTTGAATCACTCATTCTAATTCTGTTAGCTAACATAAACAGCTCTATAGACACAATGTGTTCACTAAGTATAAAGTCACTACCACAAAATGCAATGTAGCCCATTATTACATTTGTGGGGAAAATGAATTCAAGTGTAAGTAATGAGTAAATCAAAGTTGTTTAACTTAAAAAGACAGCTGTCCCATTGTTCTGTTGCGGCCTTGCATAAAATTACGTACATTTAAACAATAAAAAATACAAAACTTTACTGAGCATCTGACGAGGAAGAAGAATCACTGGAGGAGCTTGAGGTGCCCCTTACCCCCACTTCCTGCAGGATGACTTCCTCCTGGAGCCTATCACGGGACTCTGCGCTATCATAATGCTGCTCCAGGAGTGTTGTGTCTACCACGTTGTAGCAGCCTTGCCTCCGGCCACTGTTCATTGGTGAGGGGGTAGACAGGCGTGAGACTACCACTGGGTTTCTCTCTAACCGCCGGGAAAGATGGACAGGAGATGAATGTGAGCCGTGGTTGGGATGAACGAAGCGACCGTTTGATGGAGCGCCCATAGGGATGGGCTGAAATGGCAGCGGAGGCTCCATCTTCGCATCCCTCCGCGGCGGCCTTCTCCCCTGCAGGGGTGGGGAAGCCACCCTTACCTGGGTCTCATTGTTTATTCTCACTCGTCCGTGTGAAAGGTCACTGTTTGGGATGCACCTCGAGGTTGGTTTGTCAATGTGACTTTGTCCTCTCTTTAGAACAGTTTTGAGAGTGTTCTGGGTGTACAGGACTTCCATGTCCTCCCTAACCCCTCCATTCATGAACAGTCCACCCTCCTTCTTCAGCTCTTCCCCCTGCTCCTCTCTCCTCCCCTGTGTCACCATGCGCTGCACCGAGCACACCAAGTCTGCCAGACTCAGTAGCAGAGACAAGGAGGCAGCCCCCAGCATGAAGTTGAGCATGATGGTCTTCTCTGTGGGGCTGGATACGTAGCACTCCACCATGGACGTACAGGGGGACTCATAGCACTGGAAGCTCCTGGGGACAGAGAAGCCATAGAGGTAGTACTGGCCAACACTGAATGCTGCCTCCAGTAAGATACGCAGTATCAGGTCCAGGAGGTAAGCACTTAGAAAGTTAGGTGTCCCTTTTGGTAGGGAATGTTGAGGGTTACACAGAGCCCCTGCCGGACTTCTGCTGCCAGGGAAATAGTTCCCTCTGATATGAAGAGCTGACAATACTTTGTGGACTATATAAGAGATGAACATCATGTGAGGGAGACAGAGCATGATCAGTTGGAACAGCCAGAAGCGGAAGAGGGAGAGGGGAGCAAAGCCGTCGAAGCAGACGTTGGTGCAGCCCGGCTGGATGGTGTTGCACACAAAGCGCTCCTGCTCATCTCGGAAGAGGGGATAGCCAGAGAACAGGAGGATGAGGAGTCTCAGGACCACCATCAAGATCAACCATGTCTTCCCTGCATAAAGAGCCAATCAATTAAATATTCACACACACATTATTTTAATGTTAGACACCAATATTGAAAAGAAAGCTATTTGTTAATAACATCAACAATCAAAAGAAGCCCATAACACTCTCCCATAAAAATGTTGTTGGTGCGGAAAAACTGTCAATCTAGATAAGCAAAATGTAATGGGTCTGACTGCACTCAAAAAGATGCTGCATAAAGGCCTGAGTAACATAAACTATAACCTGCATATACCATTTACAGGTCCATTTACATTATGTCCACCTACCCAGGAAAGTGACGTTGTGATTGAAAGTAATAAAGAGCATTTCCATTAGGCACATCTTCTCCATGGTGTAAACAAGCAGCTCAGCCCATATAGGAACAGTCTGTAACTTCCTCCAATCCAGGTTACTCAGAGAGGGTCTATTTCAGTCTAATCAATCATATCCAAATCAATTAAACTCCAACGGTCTCATTTAGTCATAGAGAAGTGGCTCCAGCATAAGTTCCCTAGCAGTTCCCCAGTGTGTGCATGTGTGTTTGTGTGTCCACTAGACTATAGATCTCTCTCAAGTGTTATAAACAGCTCAGTGACAAGAAGCCAGGGTCCTCTCTCTGCGCTATTATAGTCACAACCAAATCATATTACCATCAAAGCATTGCTAGGATATTTCAACAAAATACACTGAGCTAAGACAACTGGTTGGGTCTACATGAATTCAAAGCATAGTGATGTTATTCAAATTGAAGGTTACCAGGTTAAAGATTATAGGGCAATAACGAAAATGTAGCTCTGTGGCCAAATGGTGGTGATCTTATCCATGAACCTCAATATTCATGAACCTCAAGTTTTGTGCGGAAATAGCTGAGTGATTAATGACAGTTGTGTCCGCACCAAATGGCACCCTATTCCCTGTATAGTGCACTACTTTTGACCCTATGGTCCCTTGTCAAAAGGAGTGCACTATATAGGGATTAGGGTGCCATTTGGGATACACCCCTGCTGCTCCATGCTGGATATGTAACATTATAGCTTCTGTCCCTCTACTAGCTGACACAGCTAACTAGCTAACATTTCCATTTGCTACAGCTACACTGGTAATAGGGTGATTTAGTGATACACACTGTCTTTAACAAAATTCTCTACATATAAAAATAAATGAATACAACTGTCGGACAACAAGATCGGAAATAAGTGTATTTAACACTTTGTGTTTCTCAGATTTCTTTGTAGCCTACATTTAACTGTACAAATAGTTAAAGAAAACTATGGCATTTTATTTTATTATAAATATGGATCAACACCCACATATAAATATTTAACAATTAAGTTAATGATCTCATCATTACTTTAATACTTGTTTATACACTGTACAAAGTTGATTAATACTTGTTTATACACTGTACAAAGTTGATTAATACTTGTTTATACACTGTACAAAGTTGATTTGCAAAATAACTCAACTTTAGTGCTTCAGTTGTCAGTAGGGTCTTCTTGAGAAATGATCAAACACAAATAAAAGTTGATCATGAATTTAACAAAATTACAATTTTTAAAAGACAAAACCAAATTGTATAAAGTTTGAAGGAGCTATGACATAGAGATATAAAGTTGGCTCAGGGTTCAGGTTTTTGTTCTTAAAAAAAACATTAAAACATCCAGAGTTCTGAAACAAACACAAGTCATGCTCCCACACAGTGTATCAAGTATGATAACCAATTTCTATCCTTTCATTGGTTGCTTTCTTGTCAACATAACCTACTTTGAATCCTTTGGATAACACATTCACAGTAGCTAAATCACTCACACATAAGAGCTTTCAATTATGAATTTAGCTGGGTATTGGGAGGTACAGTAACTCTACACTAGTGGAAAGGTATTAATATGGTCAACTTGTTTGAACATGAACAAAATAATAGTATTAATTAAGAACTAAATTATTCTGGAATGTGAATGTAGATCTCCAGTAAAAACACCTGCACAGCTAGAAGGCTGATTTACCTGATCAAATACTGTACGTGGGTTTGGTCGGCTGTAGCATTAGGTAGTAAAAACTACCATGAATAATTTTTAAAAATAAAAACCCGTTCACCAAAAGCCACAGAACCATCTTCAAAAAGGCAACCATCTGTCCCGTCATGCCAGGTTGAATAGTCTAGAGACCCATGGTCGTATTCATTAGTGGACACCATAGCAAAACGTTTTGCAACGGCAGTGAAAACACACTTTTCTTATTGGACAAGATCAGGTCGTCCTTCCCCGTTTGTCTGTTTTCGTTTGGTCTGATCCAGGATAAGAGGTCAAATGACATTGACATTTTGTTTTCTGACAACTTCGCTCTTGGTTTGCTGCTATAACATAAAGCTCATGTTGCCACGGTGATCATCTAGCTACTTCTGTCCACAGGAAGCTGTGATGTCATGAGCTCTCTGAACAGTCAAATCTTTATGTTATTTATTAACAGTCAGTGAAGTACCAGTCCTGCTCTGTAGAGAGCTCTTCCCTCTGTGTTACGGGAGCAGCGGCACTGTGAAGGCATCTATCTGTGATGGGGAAAAAGTCTGCCTGTCTGTCTAGATTAGGGTTGCAGAGTTCCGGTAACTTTCCCAAAACTCCCAGAAATCCAGATTGGAGGATTTCTAGAAAACCTGGGAATTTTGGGAAAATTACCAGAAGTTTGCAACCCTACTCTAGGTAAAGACTAGATGTCCCCATGCTGGCCTGGGCCCAGTCTCAGGTCTGGTCTATGTTCCTGGTTGTTAGGAGAGGATGGCAGGGACCCACCGCACCCCTGCCAGGTTGTCCACGCTCGCAGAGCGCTTCTTGGCAGCTCTCCTGGCATCCTTGTACTTGTCGTCACACAACCTCGAGATCGCCTGCAGGAACAAAACAACATGATGAATCGATGAACAAGCTCAGATGTATCGCTTGACCTGAATTGTTGTTGCCCTTCAGGCATGGGCTACATCTTCTAAATCTTCAGGTCCAAATGTTAAAGCAAGAATATTCAGGAGGACCAGCTGCCATCAATTAATCTATCAAATGTATTTATAAAGACATTTTTCAGATCAGCAGTTCTTTACTGTAAAACCACTTTGTGACACCTTCTGATGTAAAAAGGGCTTTGTCAACAATCACATGTATTTATAAACAGTTAGATTGATTGAGTTTGGCCGGTGTAGGCCGTCACTGTAAATGAGAATTTGTTCTTAACTGACTTGCCTAGTTAAATAAAGGTACAAAAACATATTTTAAAAAAATTGAGTGGTGGGCTCACCTCTAGTCTTTGGGCTTTGTCCCGGCTAAGGGGCTCCAGAGGGAAGCTCAGGTTGTTGGTCTCTGACAGTGAGCGCAGGTCAAAGTAATACTTGGCATAAACACTTGACGGAACATTGATGTTGAACTGAAGAAGCTCCAGAAACTGACGCTCTAGCTCGTTCCTGTTCAGAAAAGTGAGAAAATGTTGTTGTTGTTTTCACAACAATTGGTGGCACGGTTACATAGACCGCTCACTGTCCTAGAGATCAAAACCAACATATTAGGGGCACGTATCCAAAACGTTGATGTAAAATGATTTCAAAATAACATAAGTCAGTAAAGCTTTAAGTCTGAGCATTTACCCAGGAAAAAGTGTGTACTTTCAAATGCAAGCAGCAAAACAGCTCAGCTACAATTAGCCAGCAGAAGAGTCCTAGTTGAAAATAACATCCTGAAAATAAAATGTCTCGTGTTCCCATTCCAGTCTTGGACATACACTCTAGACATGTGACATACTTGTGTCTCACCTGTTTGTATCACACACACACAATATATATATAAGTGTAGCAGACTTACATGTTATACACAGGGATGTCTTTGAGGATCTGACAGTAGTCTATGTTCCATATATTGATTGACTGGCTTAACTCACATGTCCTCCACAGTGATGTCTTTGAGGATCTGGCAGTAGTCTACGTTCCACACAGCCTGGTCATCCCAGACCTTAGAGGCCAGCAGGATGGCTCCCAGCACGATACGCTTCCAGTTCCCTGGGCCAATGTCTATCTCTGCATACGTCAGCAGCCTCTCAACGTACACCTGAAAAACACAGTGGGAAAATTAATACTAAAGCCATGAGATAATTGTGATATTGACTGCATCCCAAATGGCACCCTACTCCCTAAATAGTATTTTAATCTCCTGACAATGCTTGGCACACACAGCCATGTTCAAAATCTGACCCATATCTCAAGCTTGAAGCATAGTAACCTCCTGTGAACTCCCCTCAACCCCACTCCTCCTCACCAGAGGCACACCACACACCCCCATCCCTACTCCCGCTCTCACAGCTCCAATCAACCCCCAGGGCGCTCACAGGAGACAGGCCAAGGATGTGTTTAAATTAAAGACAAGGCCACAACATTGGTGCATCGAAATGTCACGTGGTGTGTGGATGGGTTTCTGTGATGCTGACATTAGCTCTTCTCTGCTCTGGCTGCAGACCGTCTGTGTATTCCACAGGCAGTAGAGTAGTAGCCCCAGGCCTCGATAGACATACTGACACAGTAACCAACAGGGCACCAGATGATCAAACATGTCGCTAAAGGGGATAAAAATGACTTGGTGGAGAGGAGTTCTGTCTGACCAGTCGGAGAAGGTGTCTGATGAGCAGTGGTGTAAAGCACTTCAATACAAGAAAAGTGTGCTGTCTGCTTTGCTAAATAATAGGACTTCTACTTAAGTATATTTAAAACCATATACTTTTACTCAAGTAGTATATTAAATGGGTGACTTTCATCCGTACTTGAGTAACTTTCTATTAAAAAGGTATCTTTACTTTTACTCAAGTATGATTTGGTTATTTTTTGGTTATTTTTCCACCACTGCTGATGAGTTGAGAATTCACTTTTCTAAAAAGATAACAGCCTACTGTATAACCCCTCTGATAAAACATTGAGTAAGCTACCTGGTAAAAAAGTAGAGCACTATAGAGGTTATAGGGTGCCATTTGAGATACAAACAATGGAGTCAACCATCCCCCTCCTTTACCAGTGTAACGATGGCACATTCTGCAGTGAGCTGAGCAGCGCTGAAGAGCGTCCGGACGAAGCGGTAGATCGGCTTCTGCTCTGGGTCGTGTTTGTCATAGTCAGAAGGCACTTCTGATTTCTGTGGGAGTAGGAGAACATGGCTTTATGAACAGGGTCACTGTGTAAAAACGAAATGTATAGATTCATGCACGAACAAACACACACACACACACACACACACACACACACAGTGCACTGCTTTGGCTATTACCGAGAGAGGGTGAAGCTTCTCGTCAAAAATGTCTTGCCGCATTCCTCCATCTGTGTCCCTGAAACAGGCAATTCAGGAAATGTCAAAGGTCAAATATTTTGCTGAACTGTTACACTAGCTAGCCAAACTCTCCATTCAAGGCATTGCTTGCTCAAAGTGATAGGGTATTCTTACCGGTTCTTTATATGGTAATATATTGCAAGGGATACACTGTAGAGAAGGAAAAACAGGTAGTTGTTGAGGCACTTGTCATAACAAGGACGTTCAGTCTGTCATAGGTCAACTCATGCAAATGTAACTGGGACATACACTCACCATTTGATTGTGAATTTAAGGTTGGGCTGACTGACAGTGTTGTCATCTAGGAAGATGGAGGAACAGGAGCTGTGTTTTCGTCTCCTTGATCCGTGCTACGATAATGAAATGGAATTACAAATACACATCTATGGCTACAATTATAAAAGCTGACTGATATTAGGAGGGCACCTTGATGCATGAAACAAGGTTTCTACAGTAGGCTACTTCCTCAAATGTAGCAGGCAAAGAACATGCATGACAAATGAAGACATGAAACGCAAATTGTGTATCGGCCATCTAAAGATTGTTAATAATTGATAATAATGCAGATAATTCTTCACTCTGAACAGGTTACCATGAATGATGCAAGCAGGCACTAACTATATGAATTTAACATGTCGTCACATGAGTTGCAATTGAATGGATCCACGGAGGACACATAAATAATGTTGTACATTACATTACCTTTGACTCGTCAATGTGTGTTAACTTGTAAAAAAAACACAAGGAATTATCATGGGCAATTCATACATTATGAATAAGTTACAAAAGACTAACTGTCCGATATCATGAAATAATATATTACTCTATATTTAATACTCACATGATTGATGAAGAGGCTCTTTCTTTTTTCACGGACTAAACACAAAAAGAGAGGCAAAAAGAGAAAGTGTGAGAAAAGCTTTAATCCTTGGCTATAAGCATTGCCCTAGAAAATACCCAAGCAAAAGAAAAAAGCATAATGGTAGATTTGCCAACATGATCAGCAAGACATTCTGCACTAAAACAGCAAGGCTTCTATGGACCCTACATGGAATATTTACGACAAACTGTACAGAGAGAAGCGTTTCAACGTTTTTACAAAGAGGACAACGCAGTTAATATCACATTATCAGAGCTGGTTAGTCCTAACTTCCACATAGGTCAAAATGTAACTTGACATCAATGCATAACTATTAAAGTAAAACATTCACTTAAGTGGAAGATAGGATTCACCCCTAATGCTGGTTAGGCACGGAGAACATTAGCGACAGACTCCACTCTGCAGCTAGGGGGAAGCAGAAGCACTCCGTGACATACAGTAACCTACACTTATACTCACCATTCTTGCTAGGCAACTCCACTGAAAGAGAACCAAAATCCATCTACTTAATTTACCTGTCCAACTCAAAAACGCACAACTATCATTGACTCTCACTTTAATACACAGGTATGTATCAAACGTCACTTTTTCCTGGATAATGGTGTCACTTAACCTGCTCTGCTGCTAGTGCAGTCTTGTTACAGTATAACATAACTAAGCATGACTAAGTTCTTCAAAATCAGTCATAAGCATGTGTTGTAATCTTATCCTTCCTAGTAAAATGCTCATATTTAATCAGAGAAAAACACAGTAATAGTGTAATAGGATGAGAATCCCCAGAGGCTGCTGGTACTGCTAGTGCAAGGCAAACATATATGCATTATAATCTAAAAAGGCAAAACGGCTCCTAGAGCACTCCTACTCTGAGAATCTTTATGAACACTGAAAAACCTTGGGTTTTTATTAATCAGGTCACATGATCAGGAAAACCCTTGGTCTTCCCTAAAAGACCATGTTAAATGCACCAAATATTCTGAGACTCGTTGATTTATTGAGACCAACTCACCATCCGTCTGAGATTTACTAAGGAATATTGTGCTGGCCCGAGGATGGTCAGAGGGGTTGTACTCCATGATCAACTCTGTGAAAACAAAAACAAATCACTTTCAGTTACTGTATGTCATTGTAAGCAATATCAACTACGGTATAAGTCCCAAATGGAACCCAATGTCCTTTGTAGTGCACTGCTCTTTAGGTTCCTGATCAAAAGAAGTGCACTAAATAAATCTAATCAAATCAAAATGTATTTGTCACATGCTTCGTAAACAGACTAACAGTGAAAGGCTTATTTATGGGTCCTTTTCCAACAATGAAGAGTTAAAGACCAAATAAAAAGTGACACAAGGAGTAACTACACAGTGAATAACAATAACATGGCTATATAAAGAGAGTACCAATACAGAGTCGATGTGTACGGGTACGAGGTAAAAGAGGTAGCTATGTACATATAGGTAGGGTTAGGGTAAAGTGACTAGTCAACAGGATACAGTGCCTTCGGAAAGTATTCAGACACCTTGACTTTTTCCACATTTTGTAATGTTACAGCCTTATTCTGAAATAGATTTTTTTCCCCCCTAAATCTACACACACAATACCCCATAATGACCAAGCAAAAACAGGTTTTTAAAAATGTTTGTTAATTTATAAAAAATAATAACTGAATTATCACATAAGTATTCCGACCCTTTACTCAGTACTTTGTTGAAGCACCTTTGGCAGCGATTACAGAATCGGGTCTTCTTGGGTATGACACTACAAGCTTGGCAGACCTGTATTTGGGGAGTTCCTCCCGTTCTTCTCTGTAGATCCTCTCAAGCTCTGTCAGGTTGGATGGGCTTCAATGTACTTAGTAAATGGTCTGAATAATTATGTAAATGTGATATTTCAGTTTTTTTTTTTTTATAGGTTAGCAACCATTTCTACAAACCTGTTTTTGCTTTGTCGTTATAGGGTATTGTGTGTAGATTGATAAGAGGGTGGGGGGGGCGCAACTTAATTCATTTTAGATGAAGGCAGTAAAGTAACAAAATGTGGATAAAGTCAAGGGGTCTGAATACTTTCCGAAGGCACTGTAATAGACTGAACTGTAGCATCAGCGTATGTAGAGCAGTAGCAGCAGCATATGTGGGGAGTGTGAAAGAGTGTGTGTGTGTGTGTGTGTGTGTGTGTGGACACTGACTGTGTGGATAGAGTCAGTGCAAGTAAATCAGTTAAAAAAAAGAGTCAATGCAGATAGCCATTTGGTTAGCTATTTAGCAGCCTTGTTTAACAGTATTATGGCTTGTAGGTAGAAGCTGCTCAGGGTCCTGTTGGTTCCAAACTTGGTGCACTGGTCGCATGCCGAGTGGTACCAGAGAGAACAGTCTATGGCTTGGGTAGCTGGAGTCTAACATTTTATAATTTTTTTTCCCTCTGACACCGCCTGGTATAGAGGTCCTGGATGGCAGGGAGCTCGGCTCCAGTGATGTACGGGGCCGTACGCACCACCCTCTGTAGCGCCTTGTGGTCGGGCGCCTTGCAGTTTCCGTACCAAGTGGTGATGCAGCATGTCAATATGCTCTCAATAGAGCAGCTGTAGAATTTTTAGAGGATCCGAGGTCCCATGCCAAATAGTTTCAGCCTCCTGAGGGGGATCAGGCGTTGTTGTGCCTTCATTACAACTGTGGGGGTGTGTGTTGACCATGTTAATTCCTTAGTGATGTGGACACAAAAGGAACTTGAAGCTCGCGACCCGTTCCAATACAGCCCCATCAATGTGAATAGGGGTGTGCTTGCCCCTCCGTTTCCTGTAGTCCACGATTAGCTCATTTGTCTTGCTGAGTGAGAGGTTGTTGTCCTGGTAACACACTGCCAGGTCTCTGACCTTCTCCCTATAGGCTGCATCATGGGGGAAAGCGTGCCATTTTAAATGCAAACTAAACTATAATCTGTTGAGTAGAACTCAGAAGTGTCAAGTTCTTCAAGTTACAACACAATGTCTTGCAAGAGAGAAAAACACCCTCTTGTTGAATATGAAAACATTTCATTATAGACAAACACATGCAACTGACCCACAAAATGTAGGGGTGAGATGACATTTCAAAAAGGTTACCTTGATACCCTACGTTTTTCTCTCATCCATGCATTGGCCTCATTCAGCCACAGTGAGTATGTCAGCAGACAGACCATAAACATGCCTGATTCAAGATCGGGCCAAACCAAGCCAAGCTGTACTGTCCTGGCCTGATTATGCAACCACGATAGTTCCTGAACGCGTGCTGGAAAGTATAATGTGAAAAGAAAATATCCAAGACAGCACAGTACGGTCCGGCTCTATAGACAGACAGCAGGCCATATGTGTCGTGTGCGCACGGGCACACACACAGTGTAAAGGCAGAGGGCAGCAGAGCACACTAGTGCTGAGAAGGATTACCCGCCGGCCGTGATTAAAACACTAATGAATAGCTTTCCTAGAA
This sequence comes from Thymallus thymallus, assembly GCA_023634145.1. Taxonomy (NCBI): domain Eukaryota; kingdom Metazoa; phylum Chordata; class Actinopteri; order Salmoniformes; family Salmonidae; genus Thymallus; species Thymallus thymallus. Next base: position 18,155,628 of record CM042382.1, on the reverse strand, counting down.
AACACAGGGGACAGTCACACAAGCAGCCTTAACAGTGAAGGACCACAGGTTGCAGCCCATTTCCTACTGGTCAAAGCTGTTTGTTCCATGCTGTACTCCCTAGTACTCTTCCATTCATTTGTTTTTTTCCCCCTCTTCACTCTCAGGAGACATTGGAGCATGATTAACGCTTTGTGATTCAGAGCAAATCTACATCACGGCCTAGGGATATGAGCTATTTCCACCCCAACAAAGAGTATATAGTATAAGCTCTCTATGTCTGACAAGTTGTATGGAGCTGCGGCTCTGAGTATTGTTTCTTCATCCCATGTCATATATTCCTAGTTAATTTAGTTTTTTTTTTTTTCTTCTGTTCAGAGAGTCATTGAAGTTGTTAGGTTTATGTACTATCCTACATCCTGTTAGTGGCAGGTTCTGACCACTAGATGGTGCAGCTTCTGAAAAAATGTTAACCTTTTCACTTGAGTTCCAAATATCTGACGGTCACCCTAGCGAGAGTTTTTTATTTTTATATATAGGACAGTTAAACCGTGCTGCCCTCAAACCAAGGCACACTGCCTGCTAATTATCTATATGCTATGTTTCAACTTGTCAATTTCAAATAATTTTCTAACAGTTTGAATTGAGGTGTGTTATGGCTCATCATTAATTCACATAGAAGTAGCCCATTTTACTGCATTTTACTTACAATTTATGTTTGAGGCTTTACTGAGCCGGACAAACTTCTCTTCCAAGAGAGGCCAAGAACTTCCCCAGTGTTTCCCCAGATTAAGTATGCAGACATTTGCGCATCTCCAGTCAGAACAGGCCTTTCAAAACTTTTCCTCCCTGGCGTCTGCATTGCCTTCATTGTTGTTTTCCTTACAAAATAACTTAGGACATGTGTGCATTCCTATCAAAGTAAGTGCCTTATTTTCTATATATCGTGTTGTCGTTTCTACTGTAGCATACCGTATGTATTGAGCATAATGCATTTAATGTTTTATTCACGTTTTCAAGTACTGGTTACAAATCATGCATTCCGATTCTTGCATAGACTGTAATGGGCACAATATGTACGTAAAATACAGTTTTGAAGGTTGTACTGATTATGATGAGCTAATGCGAAGATTTTGTCAGCTATGTGAGGCGGCATGTTTGTTGAAGTCAAACAATGCAATATGGGTGTCCCGTACACGTCTGTCCAAATATGTTAATAAAAAGATGGTTCACTCAACTTTCGAGTAAACTTCCGGAAGTGAATGATGGTAAAAGACACCCCCTTCAACATGCATACGGCAAACAGACCAAACTCATTGTCTCCTCTTCTCATCTATGGTTGACGCACCAAAAAAATTAAATAATAATATTAAATGGTGGCAAGCACAAACTACCCATTTTCAGATTACTTTTATTTCGATCAATGGTGAGCTCACCCGTGATGTGATAAATTCATATTTTGATTTCTGTCAGCTGAGAGTTAGCCAAATAAGACCGCTTGGGTTACGTCAATCTTTCCTTAGCACTAATGAAGCCTACATTTTCAGTTTCTGTCATAACGTTTTCCAACAGTATTGACGGAATGAATACACCCCTGATCATATTCAATCCCAGTTCACTTTCATAGCAGCCATATACAAACAGCATGATCCTTTTGATCGTTGTAAAATTTATTCTCGCATCTATGCAAAGAAAAAGCCATCTCTCAGACTGGTCAATAAAAATTAAAGCTTAAGATGGGCAAAAGAACAGACACTGGACAGAGGAAGATATGGCTTTTCCTTTGCAACTCTGCCTTGAAGGCTAGCATCCCGGAGTCGCCTCTTCACTGTTAACGTTGAGACTGGTGTTTTTCAGGTACTATTTAAGGAAGCTGCCAGTTGTTTCTCAAACTAGTGTACTTGTCCTCTTGCTCAGTTGTGCACCGGGGCCTCCCACTCCTCTTTCCATTCTGGTTAAAGACTGTTTGTTCTGTGAAGGGAGTAGTACACAGCGTTGTATGAGATCTTCAGTTTCTCGCATGGAATAGCCTTCATTTCTCAGAACAAGAATAGACTGATGATTTTCAGACGAAAGTTCTTTGTTTCTGGCCATTTTGAGCCTGTAATTGAACCCACAAATGCTGATGCTCCAGATATTCAACTAGTCTAAAGAAGGCCAGTTTGATTGCTTCTTTAATCAGCACAAAAGTTTTCAGCTGTGCTAACATAAATGCAAAAGGGTTTTCGAATGATCAATTAGCCTTTTAAAATGATAAATTTGGATTTGCTAAACAAAACGTGCCATTTGGACACAGGAGTGATGGTTGCTGATAATGGGCCTCTGTACGCCTATGTAGATATTCCATAAAAAAAAAAATCAGCCGTTTCCAGCCACAATAGTCATTTAAGACATGAACAATGTCTACACTGTATTTCTGATCAATGTGATGTTGTATTTGTATTTCTTTCAAAAACAAGGACATTTATAAGTGACCCCAAACTTTTGAACAGTAGTGTACCTCTGTTCGGTTGGCGCACAATTGGCCCAGCGTAGTCCGAGTTTGTAGGCAGTCATTTTAAATAAGAATTTGTTCTTAACTGACTTGCCTAGTTAAATAAAGTTTAAATAAAAAAATGTAATAATGAAGATAAGGACAACAAAAACTATTTCATTTAACTGTTGAAAGCAAGGAAGGAATGAAGCAACATAATTTTTCCGGTTTATCGGTTCCTTATATTGAACATCTGCATGTTTATTTACGAATTCATTAATGTATTAACAGGCTTTCATTTTTCAACGTTCGCTCTAAAATATAACATGTTGTGGCACTGTGTCGCTGGAAGATAGCCTTGTACTGACACGGAATACAACGAGTGGAATGGTAGCTAACCCGACTGGTTCCCTGGCTACCTCAGAGCCTTTTTTGGTGAATTCAGAATAAAAAAAAATGCCAGGAATGCAGGGAGGTCCTCTAACTCCCAATCGGCACCCTCTTTCCTATACCAAATGGAATAGGTTGCCATTTGGTATGCATACAGCCCTACTGTATCACTTCCTCTGGTAGGCAGACCCAGACCCAGCCAGTGGATTACAGAGCAAATCACAGACCCAGGCAGTGTATTACAGACCAATACATAACATTACTGGACAACCCCTCCATCTCAATGACAAGCGCCAAAGGAGTTGCTATGAGTGGTGTTAAAATGGAAAAAGATGCTCTCTGCCTTCTCATTTATTCATATGTTTTTCTAATCATGTTTGAATATGGCAAAGGGCTGGTGTGATGGATGGAGAGACCTGGGAGTGCTGATGATGATAATGATGAAGAGGTCTGAGGTGTTTCTCAGCAGCAGAGGGATATGACCTGGCAGCAACCCAGACAGAGGGCATGAGAGGCTGGCTATAGGCCAACTGACGAGGAGGGATGGGCCAGAGCTGACAAAGACCCATTTGGTTAGAATGTCAAGGAGCTAATCTTCATGTCTCTTACTTGCCCATCTCAGGCTTCATTCCATGTTATTGTGGGTGAGAAGCAACAGCACATCACAATACTTTTAGCTGGAAACCAAATTGGGCTAAATGGACTGACAATGTAGATTAGTCTTGCATAAAACACATCCATTTCATAGATTTAGCACACTTATGCAACATAAACACAGGTTATGTCTGAAATGGCATGCTATTCACTGTATAGCGCACTACTTTTGACAAGGGCCAATAACAAATATCTATCTATCTATCTATCTATCTATCTATCTATCTATGGAACAGGGTCCCATTTCGGACAAAGCCTCAGTATCACACTGCAGGAGGTTTACACATTCAGAAATTAAGATCAGGAGGTATTCAGGGGGGGGGGGGGTGAGGTACCAACATATGCCTATTTTCTGGTATAGCAAACCTGTTAAATAGTACACAATACAGTAAATCAATTTGCCTAGATACTGTAAGATTATATACATAATCAATGAATATCAAAAAAGATAATTGACGCCTAATTTCCCCCTATCAAACATGAACTCACTTTGCAGTACACAGTGGGTTGCATCCCAAATGACACCCTATATAGTGCACTACTTTTTACCAGAGCCCTACGGTGCCATTTGGGACACATAACAGTGTAGATTAATTGGCATCATCCCTGACAGCATGCAGACAGGAAGGATATGAGAGCTGAGCCTTTTAATCCATGCCTGCAGGGATGGCCTGCCCACTCATCCCGCAGAGCGCACTACCACAGAGCGCACTACCACAGAGCGCACTACCACAGAGCAAGGGGGGCAATTCCACAGCAACAGAATGATGCTGAGACTCAGATTTTTGTACGTCAAACAAAAACCAATGATTACAAAGTTAAGTTAAACAAACCATACAACTACACAAGGACAACTTAATATATAGCGCTTTTCTACCAACTGAGGTACTCAAAGCTCTTTACATAGTAGGGGGAATGATTAGGTGGCCTTGATGGAATGGGGCAGGTTGGGAATTTCGCCATGACACCAGGGTTAACACCCCTATTATTCCAATAAGAGCATAGGGATGTTTAAGGACCACAGAGAGTCAGGACACCTGTTTAACGTCCCAGCGAAAGACGGCACCCTACGCAAGGCAATGTCCCCTTCACTGCCCTGGGGCATTGGGAACTGGTCAGGTTAGATTTCCTTAGACCAGAGGAAAGAGTGCCTCCTATTGGCCCTCCAACACCACTTCCAGTAGCATCTGGTGTCCCATCCAGGAACCGACAGGACAGATCCTGCTTAACTTCAGAGGCAGGCCAGCAGTGGGATGTAGGGTGGTATTACTTAGATGGAAAGTTTGTGCCGTCATTCCATTACCAAATGTTGCATCTGCACTGTTCAATTAAATGTGTTTTTGTAAAATGTTCTGTGGAAATTGTTTAAAGTCATCCTTGCACATAGTTGTATGGTATTTAACTTTGCAATAATAGTTTTGTTTGGCATACATTTTAAAGAGAAAATTCTAAGTCTCAGCATCAATCTGTTACCGTGGAAATGTCCAGGGGCAGAGAGAGGGGAGCAGCAGCCAATAATATCTTAGAAGATGCAGCCACCCCTTCACTGGGCTCCATGAGAGAGATTCATGGCTCAACATTACTGACAAATTATAGGTCCCTCTGTCTCAATTTGACACTGTCACTCCTTTCTGACAGAGTATGATTCTGCGGTCAGACAGCAGGATATCAGTAGGATCTAGTGCAGTTGAATGCCTGCATGCCATCGGTTAAGAGCGTTGGGCCAGTAACCGAAAGGACGCTGGTTTGAATACCCGAACCAGCAAGATGGAAGAATTTGCTGTTCTGCCCTTGAGCAAGGCACTTAACCCCTAACAACAACTGCTCCTCTCTGATTCAGAGGAGTTTGGGTTAAATGCATTCAGTTAGTGCAACTAACTAGGTATCCCCTTTCCCTATATAGTGCACTACTAGTCATGTGGGCCCTAGTTATAAGTTGTGCACTATATAGGGAAAGGGTGCCATTTGGGATGCCCTACAAAGTTTGGTTATGCTCCCTGCTCAATAAAGGGTGGGGATTTGTGTGTATAGCTTAGAACTGCATGGTCAGTACATGGTTAACAGGAGCGGTTGCCTCTTTATTCTATGTATAGATATATGCATAAGCCAATGTAGCAGTGACATGAGGGGTGAAGAACTATAAAATTACTTTTAAATCGTACTTTGACATCTTTAAAATGTCATACAATCTTATTTTATTTACTACATACATGTCATAGTGCCAGGCAAGACAGGATCCACCACCTACTAGGGCTGGGCGATATATTGAATTAATTACAATGCATGTTTTTGCGCGACATTCCAAATGCCAGTATCACAGAATCAAGATTTTTAGTATTTTTAATGGCCGTTTATGTCTGGTGGTTCTCATGTCTTTTTGGTCTGGTTCTCTCCTTCTGTATAGAGAGATAGATCGAGATAGATAGATACTTTATTGATCCCCAAGGGGGAAATTTCTTTGTCAAGCAGCTACAACACAGGGCAGGTGCAAAATGCCACAACGAAGGTACACAAAGACAGATACACGATACATAGAGCGGCAGTATGAAAAAGTATAGAAATACAAGATATCTGGAGTGCAAAAAAAGCTATAAAAAGACATTGCATAGTATGGGTGGTTGGCTGAATATGTACACTATACATTGGTGGATGTTGGATGGTTAACTATACTATACGGTCGATGGAAGAGAAATACTTCAGTAGCTAAAAATGCATATGATATGAGCGAGGGTAATAATAGTTTACTTAATAGACAGACTGGCCAAATGAACAGGTAAGTGAATATTTTGCCTGGTTAAATTAGCTGTACAGGTAAATATACAGTTATATTTACAGATAAGTGAATACTTGCATGGTTACATAAACTGTACAGGTAAATGACAGGAAGAGAAACTTAAATAGCTAAATGTGTGTATGATATAATTTGGGGTAATAATAGTAATTCCCTTAAAATACAGTCTTTAGTGCGCAGGGTTGAATTACAGATAACTGCACGTATTGCACATTCGATATACTAAAAGCAATGAGAAAAGGTGCAACTGACAGGATACTAATATGCATTCCTGAGTGAATGACTACATAAGTTAGGTCCAAGAATTACTTGCAATATTGCACGTGATATGATATAACAACTGTACATGAGTATGTATATACAGACCTGCATGAATAAATAGGTCCTGAGTGAATGAGTGATTATGGACCAGAGTTAATCACGGATGGATGCAGAATTGTTAAACTAGATACTAACACCCCAACAGTTCCAGGTCTATGTTGCCGACGTCACGGCACCCTGTTGAGGCATTAAATAGTCTAATAGCCGCTGGCAGGAAGGACCTCCTGTAGCTCTCTCTGGCACACCGTGGTGGGATCAGTCTGTGACTGAAAGTGCTCCTCTGCATCAAAACCATGGCATGGTGGGTGACGTTGTCCATGATGGCCAGCAGTTTGGCCAGGATCCATCTCTCCGCCACCTCCTCTAGAGTGTCAAGGCTAATCCCCAGAACAGAGTTAGCTTGCAGTTCTAAGCTGATTAGCTTGTCAGCTGGTCAGCACAGACCCTAAGCACCCTTGGGCTGATGCCATCAGGGCCCGTCGCTTTCCACTGATGTAGTCTCTCCAGCTCTCTCTTCACTTGGTTGGTGGTGAAAGCCAGCCCAGGTGGGGATGTAGCAGGAAGGGAGGTGTTGCAGATCAGTCCAGAGGGAGCGGGTAAGGCGGAGGGGGGGGGGGGGGTTGGGGGGGTGTTGCTGATTGTCTCAGAGGTGTGTGGCTTGGGGAGCTGGACAGGGCCAGTATCAAACCTGTTAAAATCATTGGCTCTGTCCTGGGTCCCCTCCGTCTGCCCACTGTTTGAAGCCAGTGATACCCTTCCACACCTCTCTCACCTGGCTCTGCCTCAGCATGTCCTCCATCTTCTTCTTATACCCCCTCTTCCCCTCAGCAATCCACAACTTCAGCTCCCTCTGGACGCATTTCAATTTGTCCCTGTCCCCCTCCTTGAAGGCCCTCTTCTTCTCATTCAGCAGGGCTTTCAGGTCGCTGGTGACCCAGGGTTTATTATTTGGAAAACAGTGTACCTTCCTGGTGGGTACAGTGTTGTCTACACAAAAATTGATATAGTCCGTTATGCAGTCTAAGTCCATCAATGTCCTCACCATAAGCCTCACAGAGCACATCCCAGTCTGTTGTTTCAAAGCAGTCCTGTAGTGCCTCATTCGCCTCCGGGGAGCATCTCCTAATAGTCCTAGTGGTCGCTGGCTGCTGTTGGACCAAAGGCCTGTAGAGTGGGATGAGGTGGACAAGGTTTTAATCCAATCTCCTGAGGGGAGGGAGTGCAGTGGAGTTGTATACATCCTTCACATTACCATATAACAAGTCCAGAGTTTTATTATTCCTGGTTGGGCACTTCAAACTGTTTGAACGTGGGCAGAGTTGAAGAGAGAGATGCATGGTTAAAATCCCCCGAAATGGCAAATAAGGCACCAAGTATCCCTAGCAGCATTTTAGTCAAATAAAGAGTGTTATACTAGCTGTTATACTAGTTTGTTTTTATAATAAAGCAGAAAACTATTATATAAGGAATAGGCAACTCGTTCTCATTCTGAGAAATCGACAGGCTAGCATGCTGTTCAAACAGTTAGACAGAGAAGGTTGATCCAAGTTGGCTAAACTTGAAATATAAATATTAGCTGGCTACTCACTAGCACGTGGGCTTATGCTTGAGAGATTGTTTAGGAGACCGGTGTTCATTTTCTATAATGCCTGCCACATTATTAGTTGATGTGCATTATGCATGGTTCTGGTTAAATTTGTAACAAAAAGGGTATTGAAAGCCAGGTAAGTGATTATTCAAAAAATTTAAAAAAGTTTTGATGAAACAATTACACTATTATGGTTGTGGAAGCCATACAGTTGAAGTCGGAAGTTTACATACACTTGAAGTCATTTAAACAGATTTTTCAACCACTCCACAGATTTCATGTCAACAAACTATTGTTTTGGCAAGTCGGTTAGGACATCTGCTTTGTGCATGACACATGTAATTCTTCCAACAATTGTTTACAGAGAGATTATTTCACTATATCACAATTCCAGTGGTTTACATACACTAAGTTGACTGTGCCTTTAAACAGCTTGGAAAATTCCAGAAAATGTCATGCTTTAGAAGATTCTGATAGGCTAATTGACATTATTTGAGTTTGTACCTGTGAATGCATTTCAAGGCCTACCTTCAAACTCAGTGCCTCTTTGCTTGACATCTTGGGAAAATAAAAAAAAATCAGCCAAGACCTCAGGAAAAAAAAATGGTAGACCTCCACAAGTCTGGTTCATCCTTGGGAGCAATTTCCAAATGCCTGAAGGTACCACGTTCATCTATACAAACAATAGTACGCAAGTATAAACACCATGGGACCATGCAGCCGTCATACCGCTCAGGAAGGAGATGCGTTCTGTCTCCTAGAGATAAACATACTTTGGTACGAAAAGTGCAAATCAATCCCAGAACCGCATCAAAGGACCTTGTGAAGATGCTGGAGGAAACAGGTACAAAAGTATCTACATCCACAGTAAAACGAGTCCTATATCGACATAACCTGAAAGGCCGATCAGCAAGGAAGAAGCCACTGCTCCAAAACCGCCATAAAAATGGCAGACTACGGTTTGCAAGGAGGCAGCATAATGTTGTGGGGGTGCTTTGCTGCAGGAGGGACTGGTGCACTTCACAAAATAGATGGCATCATGAGGAAGGAAAATTATGTGGATATATTGAAGCAACATCTCAAGACATCAGTCAGGAAGTTAAAGCTTGGTCACAAATGAGTCTTCCAAATGGACAATAGCAGCAAGCATACTTCCAAAGTTGTGGCAAAATGGCTTAAGGACAACAAAGTCAAGGTATTGGAGTGGCCATCACAAAGCCCTGACCTCAATCATATAGAAGATTTGTGGGCAGAACTGAAAAAGTGTGTGCGAGCAAGGAGGTCTACAACCTGACTCAGTTACACCAGTTCTGTCAGGATGAATTGGCCAAAACCTGCAACTCCCGGACAGACTTGGGAGATGCGAAGGTCGAGAGCCATGCATCCTGAGAAACACGACCCTGCCAAGCCGCACCGATTCCTGACACACCGCTCACTTAACCCGGAAGCCAGCCGCACCAATGTGTCGGAAGAAACTGTACAACTGGCGCCCGTGTCAGCGTGCATGCGCCCGGCCCGCCACAGGAGTCGCTAGAGTGCGGTAGGACAAGGACATCCAGGCAGGCCAAACCCTCCCCTAACCCGGACGGCGCTGGGCCAATTGTGCTTCGCCTCATGGGTTTCCCGTCACAGCCGGCTACGACACAGCCCGGGATCGAACCCCGATCTGTAGTGACGCCTCAAGCACTGCCTTAGACCTCTGCGCCACTCGGGAGGCCCCCTAGGCATACTTACACAAGCTTTGAATTAATTAGATTATTGCAGACTGTTTTAAATGCAGTGTATTTTACCATTAAATGTACAACAAAGCTTATTTAGAGAAAACATTTAAAAATCAAGATAGTGAAATCGCCCATAAGTTTGAAAAAAATAGAGATGAGTTTTAGGTCATATCTCCCAGCCCTACCACTAACAGACATGACACATAACTAATTGACGAGGCCATGTCTGAACCACAGGAATCAGAGTACAGCAACCATAGCCCCTGTCCTTCTCCCACCATATCCTTGTAAGGCTGTCATACTGCTATGTGCAAAGACTAACTTCAATCCAGTCCACATCGATCTGCCACTTCAGATCCATTTGCAAATGACCGGTTGTTAAATTATCTTCAGGCAACAGACCAGAAACCCAGCCCTGCATCTGAAACGTCCTAATGAAGGGTGAGGCAGTCAGTGAATCACGCCCCCACCAAATCCCCTTATAGTGCATTTAATATGTCTGTTAAGTTCACACTCCAGCCATTTGCCATTACACACACACACAAAAAATATGGTGTAGTGCTTTTAACCAGGGCCTATAAGTTTCTGGTCAAAAGTAGTGCACTTTATAGGGAATATAGTGCCATTCTTTTATGCATTAGCAGGCTGTAGACAGGACTGGAATATTCTGGTGCCAGGTAGAACTCTGCAGCAGGGAACATATTTAGATTCTGTTTTGAAGCCACCGCACCTCCATCTTGGAAGCTGTAGAAATGCATTTATTAACGTCTACTTTTTTTTTTGCATACGTTTATTCTATTACAGACACCTTAATGCAGGGATGGGCAAAGTTGTAATGTTACTGTCCACATGATATTCCTGGATTACGTGAAGTCTTATGTAACAAATACTAGTCAGTTTAAAAAGTTAATAAACGGTTAAGGGTACAAAACCGTATGTGTCTGTGTTGGCAAAATCTCTACATAACCCATCAATTATTAACTGTAATAATTGATGGGGGGGGGGGGATATTTTCCGACCAAGAGCTTCATTACAGGGCGAACAACGAAAAGCATCATTACATTTCTTTAATTGATTATGGTGAAATACAAAAAACATTAAGGACACTTGTTCTTTTCCATGACAGACTGACCAGGTGAATCCAGGTAAAAGCTATGATCCCTTATTGATGTCACTTGTTAAATCCAACCGGGGAGACCGGTTAAAGAAGGATTGTTAAGCCTGGAGACAATTGAGACATGGATTGTCCATGTGTGCCATTCAGAGGCTGAAAGGACTAGATAAAAGATTAAAAGTGCCTTTGAACGGGGTATGGTAATAGGTGCCAGGCACACCGGTTTGTGTCAAGAACTGCAATGCTGCTAGGTATCACACTCAACAGTTTCCCATGTGTATTAAGAATAGTCCACCACTCAAAGGACATCCAGCCAACTTGACAACTGTGGGAAGCATTGGCGTCAACATGGGTCAGCATCCCTGTCGAACTTTCGATGCTGTTGGTCAAAAGATGGAAGATGTTCCTAATGTTTGGTATACTCAGTAAAATTTGATTTGATTTATATAAGTAGTAAGTCATTGACAAAATGGATTAGACTGTAGAAAAGTAGTGTACATGTCAAGGATAGTACCATTTATGGCCCAGACATTAAGAAACACTAAGACTGAAATCTCATTTTTATCTAATGAGCAACAGAAAAACATGTGCCAATCTGCATTTTCAGTGGTTCTTTAATAGAGTGGAATCCCAGCTTTCCAGTAATGGTGTCAGATGTATTTCTCAACAGTGTCGGTAGAAAGGCGACAACGAGTCAACACCATTAATGCTTAGAGCTAATTAGTTAGCTAGCGAGTATGCCTAGTTATGTTTTGGCTATTTAGTTAGTTTCCCCCTCGAGCTACGGCCCACTTGCACACACACAGATGATGCACACAGAGGCCTAATTTTGATCATGGCTGTCGGTTTTTGATTGATAATATATTTTAAAAGGAAAATATTAAAATTCCATGACTTTTCCAGGATTTTCATGACCGTAAGAACCCTCACACAACGTATTCACAGACTAGCGGAAAATAAACTAACAAAGCAGAATATGAATGCCCACTCTCCATTTCTAGTCAATGCAGAACCCGCCTTCATTATGCTTCGATTCATCTTTTTTTAAACGCAGTGTGAATCTGGGCCAGTGATGGGCCAATTTGTTTTATAGAAGAGCTGGTACGCAATTTCCCCAAAAATTGGAGGTGCCAGTACGGTGCTCCGGCACAAGTCAAGCACTGCTTGTATGTCCAACAAAATTGCTCAGAAACTTTAGGGGACCAAATAAAATCAACCGAGGGCAAAATTCAGCCCGCAAGCCGCCAGTTGCGGAACCCTGTTATAGAACATGTATTTAAGACTGAACTTCAGCATACTTATGAAATGAATTAAATCATGCCAAAGCCAGCACTGCTGATATTGAATATCTAGCACAGCAGGTAAACTTTAACAGACTCGGAGGCTGCGTCCCAAATGGCACCCTATTCGCTTTATAGTGCACTACTTTTGGCCATTTGGGGACGTAGCCTGTATAAGAGGAGAGGGCTATCGGCTAGCAGCCCGTAGTGTAGGTCTGCTGTTCTCTGATAGGCTTTATTAATTGACAATAGTGCTGTTAAAAACAGTTCTGTGAAGTTAAACACACACAGAGGGAGAGACCGAGAGAAACAGAGAGAAAGGGAGAGAGCACAGAGGAGGCTGGGCTTAGCGCAACAAGGGCACATATCACAGTCACATGGTTGTTTGGAAACACTGGCGGCTTGTGGGTGACTGGCCAGGCAGGAGGGAGGGGTCTGGGGAGGATGGTTACAGTAACTTATTATTTACCAGCTCGCTTGTCGGTTGACATATGGAATGGGCCCTTTTGATGTTTCGTATTGTTAAACTTAACAGGGTGGATTTAATGAGTCCCTTCTACAGCAACACATTTTATCAATTGCCAAAACAATGTTTTCAGTGTGATAATATTGTCATTAATATAAATGGGATATTGATAGCCTAGTCAATAAAACAAATTGCTGCCGTTTAATGCTTGTAAAAGCTTTAACTTTTACATATGATCAGCAACAGGTCTTAAGTGAGAGGCAACGATAGAAAATCCCTCAAGAAATAACAACCCGCTTGCTTCCACTTCCCTCGGTCTGTGTGAACTGTTCCCTTTCAAATCACATTACAAGGGATCTCCTAAGGATCTAGGATTGTGATGTCAGAGTATTTTGTTACTGCCATTCTTTGCTCTCCCTCTGCTGAAAAGCTTTGCCTAATAGTACTGACTCTTATTTGCTGTAAACTACTTTGCACATGAATGAACCTTTGAATACAACTGTCAACAGAATCACACTTTCTTTATGAACTACTAAACCCAAAGTGAAACATGCTAATGTCAGAAAAGAGAAAATAACAGCTACTACTCCCAAACTCCTGTCTGTAGCATCCATCCTGTCACTTAGCAAACAGCACCCTATCTCCTATATAGTGCACTACTTTTAAACCAGGCCCATAGGACTCTGGTCAAAAGTAGGGCACTATATAAGGGCAGGGTGCCATTTGGGATGCAGACCTCATCATCAGGCCATTATCCAATCCTCTAATGCTGTTTCAACAGACACACCATTGTAGGGCTACAAATGCTGACTGTAAGAGTGTGGTGGGTCCAGTTTAGACAAAACCCTGAGCTGCTGAGCTCTGTCTGGTAAAGAAAGGGTCTATGTCCCAAATTGCACCCCATTCTCTATATAGTGCACTGTATACAGAATAGGGTGCCTTTGGGACACAAACTGCTCAGCTGTGGTGCTGAGGCATCATTTGAGGAATCCTCTGTCCGGAAGAATACAGCAACAAATCAACGCAAGGTGAGAACTCGGACATCCTCAGTCAGTCTGCTATCTGAGAGGGGAGCCCAAGGCATTAGACAGGGAGATGCACGCACATAATACAATGTCAGAGGACACGCCAGTGTGTGTTCAGGCAAAGCCACTGAATATGAAGAGGCATTCATTTATAGCCACCACATCAGTTCTCACATGGTATATTCTTTATGTTCCAAAGTGATGTTTAAAATGCATACAATTGCAAAGACCTCATCCACTTGAGTGCCAGTGTATATCAAGACATCAAATAAATGAAACTACAATATAGTCCAGACCTAGATACATTTAGATTACACTGGACTAAATTGTTGTTGGATGCAGATCCGGTTCTTTTCTACTTGCAGTAACTCTCCCTGGTTCTAAATTAAGTTATTTCGTATCTGAAAACATTAACTCGCTTGACAATGCTGTAGGTTATGTAACGGTTTGTTACATGCAGTATGCTTTGTGGACTTCACCAGACAAGAGGTTGCTCTATGGTTTTGTGATGAAACAAAAATGTGGTTGAATTTATTCTTCTTATTTTCTGGTCCACCAGATAATTAATTAACTCACCTGGTATGCCAGGTCTAAATCAGTCCCTGATTAGAGATTATTTTTTTTTTACTTAACAAAGCAGTAGAACTGGCTTTGAGGTCCAGAGTTAAACTTAAGGGGTTATAATATGTATATATTTTTTTCCCTTGGCTTGGCTTACGAGGCATAAACCAAATGGCACAGTTCTAAGCAATCTTGTATCTATACCATTTCAAGCAAACCCCATGGCTCCCCATGGCTATTTCATATAGAGGGTTACCTACTGATCATAGCATGTTTGTGTAACAGATGGTGTCTGATCTGAAATCCTGCAGCTGTGGCCTTGGAATGATTCATGTAAATGTCACAAGTTTGATTTTGAAAATGGATCTTACTGTAATTCTGGCTTCTCAAACTAACACAGACATTTTGATAATTACTCTGACTTGGTAAAAACATATATAATGTTTATAGCTCTGACAGAGGTGAGGGTGTCGCCATATTCATAAAGAACAACTTGAATGTTGCTTGTCTATTACCGCCTCTGTCCCCAAGCAATTTGAATGTCTTGTCCTAAAATGTGGGCCTTGGTAATAATGCCCAACTAACTTTGTAACAAACCTGCATAAACCTCACAACCTTGTCAGAAATAAAGAGTATAAAACGTGTTCAGTGCAATCGTGTACAGATAAGAAAAATCATTTGGAGCTCAGCATAAACAAAATAATAATTAAATAAATCAACAACAAATGAATAGTCCTGTCAGAGAAAACATCACATTTTGAAAACCTTTCAATTTAAGATGGCACCTGTGGCTTGGACAGGACTATCCCAAATTGGACAGGCCGCATCCCAAATAGCACCCTATTCTCTTTACAGTGCACTACTTTTGACCAGAGCCCTATGGGCCCTGGTCAAAAGCAATGCACTATATAGGGAATAATGTGCCATTTGGGATGAACCCCTAGAACAACCTAGGGGACCTGGGATATATTCCCCTGCAGGAGGAGGGCCTAATCAATGGACTAACCAATAAATGTCTCTCCGGGGAACATCTTCATTAATGCAATCATCTCTCAGATCAATATGCACTCTTCTTGAAGAGGAGGTACAGTATCAATGAAACCTCCTCATTAGTGAAAAGGATAAATAAAGGGAAATGCTGGGACTCAAGACTATGTAATGTTGAATCTGGCGGTGCTTTTTAGCTCAGTATAGTACTATGGGTGTATAGTATAGTACTATGGGTGTATAGTATAGTACTATGGGTGTATAGTATAGTACTATGGGTGTATAGTATAGTACTATGGGTGTATGTGAACAAATATGAAACTGATTGCTTCAGAGTTCCCTAAGACCATTTCTCTGAATAAACATTCAAAGAATCTTACCCAACATCACACAGGCATGTCAACTCTGATTTGTATAATAGCACTTGACTACAAATCATTGGGCAGTGAAAATCAAATTGCCAGTAAATTATTTCCTCAGAGCACATTATTTACAACCAATGTGACAGATGCTTCTAAAAGGGGTTATTAAAGTGATGAGATGCTCACTGATGGGAGTAAATGACATTACTAGTCAATAAACCAATCAAATCAAACACCTACTCTAGTACGCCTGCAAAGGCTTAATCTGCTTGAAATGATTCATTAGCAGTAAAGGGGGAGACCATAACAGTGGGAATTTAACTGCTCTTCATCTCAAACGTTGGCATTTATTTTTAGACATATCCTCAATGGGTTAGGACTAACCAATTCCAGGTATCCTCAATGAGAGATGATTGGTTTGTAAAAGGTTTTTCCTCTTCAAAACCACAGTTGTGTTTTGAGCTTTCACACAACATATTTTCCCAAAACACCAGGAGGACACGTGACCTTCAAAGACCTGTGTTTATTGGTTGTTATTATTATGCATCCTCCTAGTGGGGCTCAGTGAGAATGAAAGGGATGGTGGGGACAATCTACCCAGCCAGAGGATCTATTTCTACATGCTGTTTATAATTATGTTTATTATGCCGGGATGCTTTGAGCAGCTGAGGAGCAGCTGATGAAAAGGTGGGGGGGGGTCATTGTGTGATGTGAATGGAACTGAAGACTGAAGCGACAGGGGAGGAAAGGAGGATAATATTATCTAAAGGGGGGGGGGGGGTCTGTAGAGGTAAAGGAGCACCATAGGGGATAAACATGCCCATTGAAGTCCAACTCGCTCTCTGGAGAGGGGGTATTAAAAGGAAATAGGACAGCATCTGAGCGTCTCTCACCCTCTCTCATTTGCATAATTTCTGACGAGGCCAGTGTATGCAGACAGAAAAGTAGAGACGAGGAGAAAAGGAGGGAGGAAATAGGGTGTGAGTGATGGAAGAGGAGAAGAAAGAAATGAGGATAAATGGAGTTCAAAGTGGTGGAAAAGAACAGAGAGCTTCATACAGTAGGAGGAACAGGGGCCAGGCAGACTGTACCATAACAGCTTCAAATAATTGTCTAAATTTTACTTGTATATCTCAATAGGCCTGACGCACAGATACCTTGTCTCAGACCACATCACAAGCTAGACATTTGCCTTAAGGCATAAGCAGTAAGAACCATCTTATATCTGAGAATTAAACTGTATTTGAGATGTACATGAATAGTGCCTTCAGAAAGTATTCACACCCCTTGACTTTGTCCACATTTTGTTGTGTTACAGCCCAGATTTAACATTTATTAAATTGAGATTGTGTCACTGGCCTACACACAATACCACATAATGTCAAAGGGGAATTTTGTTTTTAGTTTACAATTAATACATTAAAAACTGAAATGTCTTGAGTATTCAACCCCTTTGTAATAGTTCAGGAGTAAACATTTGCTTAACAAGTTTCATAATAACTTGCATGGAGTCACTGTGTGCAATAACAGTGTTTAACATTATTTTTGAATGACTACCTTCTCTGTACCCCACATACAATTAATTACCTGTAAGGTCCCTCAGTCAAGCAGTGAATTTCAAGCAAAGACCAGGGAGATTTTCCAATGCCTCGCAAAGGGCACCTATTGGTAGATGGGTAATTGAATATCCCTATGAGCGTGGTGAAGTTATTAAATTACACTTTGGATGGTGTATCAATACACCCAGTCACTACACAGATACAAAAGCTTCCTTCCTAACTCAGTTGCCGTAGAGGAAGGAAAAACGCTCAGAAATGTCACTATGAGGCCAATGGCAACATTTATTTTTAAGTAGGCAAGAGTTCAGAACAAATTGACGGCCTACCCCGGCCAAACCTGGAAGACACTGGGCCAAGTGCGCGCCGCCCTATACGACTCCCAAATCACGGCCGGATGTGATACAACCTGGACAAAACAGTTACATAGTTTAATGGCTGTGATAGAAGAAAACTGAAGATGGATTAACAACACTGTAGTTACTCCACAATACTAATTTTTAAAATGGCAGAGTGAAAAGAAGAAAGCCTGTACAAAATAAAATATTCCAAAACATGCATCCTGTTTGCAACAAGAGGTACTCGAGGCGGCCTTCTGGTCCGACTCAAGAAGCGTGCACACCACCCACCACTCCCGAGTATTTTAATTGCTTATGTCCAATCTCTGGATAATAAGGTTGAGAAGCTCAGGGCGAGAGTTGCTTTTCAGCGAGACACCAGAGATTGTAACATACTCTGCTTCACAGAAACATGGCTTTCTGGACATTTTCTGTCTGACTCCATCAAGCCAGTTGGGTTCTCAGTACATCGCGCCGACAAGAAATAAAAAATGTTAAATCTCTCTGTGAAGCAGAAGGGTGGAGGTATACGTTTCATGATTAACGACTTATGGAGCAACTTTGATAATATACAGGAACTCAAGTACTTCTGTTCACCCGACTTAGAATATCTAACAATCCAATGCCGCTTGTTCTAACTCCCGAGGGAATGTTCGGCCATCATTGTGACAGCCGTATATATATGCCCCGTCAAGCAGATACCACGTCGGCCCTCAAAACTTCATTGGACTTTATGTAAACTGGAAACCACATATCCTGAGGCTGCATTTATTGTAGCTGGTGATTTTAACAAAGCAAATTTGAAACAAAAGCTCCCGAAATTATATCAACACATCGACTGTCGTACTCACGGTGCTAACACGCTCGACCATTGTTACACTTCCTTCCAAAACACATATAAGGCCCTCCCCCGCACAACATTCAGCAAATCAGACCACGATTCCATCTTGCGCCTCCCCTCCTATAGGCAGAAACTCAAACAGGATGTACCCGTGGTTAGGTCTATTCAACACTGGACTGACCAATCGGAATCCACGCTTCAAGATTGTTTTGATCACGTGGACTGGGACATGTTCAGGTTAGCTTCAGATACTAATATTGACATATATGCAGACACGGTGCATTAGTTTATAAACAAGTGCATAGGAGATGTTGTACCCACTGTGACTATTAAAACATACCCCAACCAGAATCCGTGGATGGAGGGGAGCATTCGCGCAAAACTGAAAGCACAAACCACCGCATTAAACCAGGGCAAGAAGTCTGGGAATATGGAAAAATACAGTGCAGTGATTTCCTCCGCAATGCAATCAAGCAGGCTAAATGTCGGTTTAGGGATAAAGTTGAGACACGAGACGCATGTGGCAGGGTCTACAGACAATCACGGATTATAAAAGGAAAACCAACCACGACGCAGACACAACATCTTGCTTCCGGACAGGCTGAACACCTTCTTCGCTGGCTTTGAGGATAATACAGTGCCATCGACGCAGCCCGCTACCAAGGACTCTGGGCTCTCCTTCTCAGTGGCTGACGTGAGACATTTAAGAGTGTAAACCCTCGCAAGGCTTCTGGCCCAGATGGTATCCCTAGCCACGTCCTCAGGGCATGCGCAGACCAGCTGGCTGTTGTGTTTACAGATATATTCAATCTCTCCCTATCCCCGTCTGCTGTCCGCACATGCTTCAAGATGACCACCATTGTCCCTGTACCTAAGAAAGCAAAAGGTAACTGAACTAAATGACTATCGCCCCGTAGCACTCACCGATCATCTTGAAGTGCTTTGAGAGACTAGTCAAGGATCATATTACCTCCACCATACCTGCCATCCTAGACCCCCTTCAATTTGCTTACCATCCCAATAGAGCCACAGATTATGCAATCGCCACCACATTACACACTGCCCTATCCCATCTGGATTAGAGACATACCCATGTAAGAATGCGGTTTACTATAGTTCAGCATTCAACACCATAGTACCCTCCAAGCTCATCATCAAGCTCGAGGCCCTGGGTCTGAACCCTGCCCTGTGCAACTGGATCCTGGACTTCCTGACGGGTCACCCCCAGGTGGCGAAGGTAGGAAACAACACCTCCTCGCTGATCCTCAACACTGGGGCCCCACAAGGGTGCATGCTCAGCGAGGAGGTGTTGTTTCCTACCTTCGCCACCAAATCTGGGACCGAGAGACTGCTAAACAGCAATCACTAACACACCAGAGGTGACTGCCTATAGACACTGATAAGAAATCACAGGCCACTTTAAGAAATAGAACACTAGCCACTTTAATAATGTATCCGTATGCATTTTTATATCCGTGTATAAAATGCACTCTACACTATTCTACGGTATCTTAGCCACTCAAATTGTATGTACATATTGCACCACCCATCTCATATGTATATACTGTATTGTACTCTATACTTCACCACCGAATGCTAAACAACCATCTCTAGCACATCAGTGACTGCTGCCTGTAGACAGATTAGAAATCAGCTGCCACTTAAGGAATGAAACACTAGTCCCTTTAATAATGTTTCCATATCTTGCACTACTCATCTCATACAGTTGAAGTCGGAAGTTTACATACACTCATTTTTCAACCACTCCACAGATTTCATGTTAACAAACTATAGTTTTGGCAAGTCGGTTAAGACATCTACTTTGTGCACGACAAGTAATTCTTCCAACAATTGTTTACAGACAGATTTCACTATATCACAATTCCAGTGGGTCAGAAGTTTACATACACTAAGTTGACTGTGCCCTTAATTGTGTCATGGCTTTAGAAGCTTCTGATAGGCTAATAATTTGAGTCAACTGGAGGCCTACCTTCAAATTCAGTGCCTCTTTGCTCGATATCATGCGAAAATCAAAAGAAAACTGCAAAAAAATGTGTAGACCTCCACAAGTCTGGTTCATCCTTGGGAGCAATTTCCAAACGCCTGAAGGTACCACGTCCATCTGTACAAACAATAGTATGCAAGTATAAACACCATGGGACCACGCAGCTGTCATACCGCTCAGGAAGGAGACGTGTTCTGTCTCTTAGTACTTTTGTGTGAAAAGTGCAAATCAATCACAGAACAACAGCAAAGGACCTTGTGAAGATAATGGAGGAAACAGGTACAAAAGTATCTATAGCCACAGTAAAACGAGTCCTATATCGACATGACCTGAAAGGCTGCTCAGCAAGGAAGAAGCCACTGCTCCAAAACCACCATAAAAAAGCCAGACTACGGTTTGCAACTGCACATGGGGACAAAGACTTTTTGGAGAAATTTCCTCTGGTCTGATTAAACAAAAATAGAACTGTTTGGCCATAATGACCATCGTTATGTTTGGAGGAAAAAGGGGGAGGCTTGCAAGCTGAAGAACACCATCCCAACCGTGAAGCACGGTGGTGGCAGCATCATGTTGGGGGTTGCTTTGCTGCAGGAGGGACTGGAGCACTTCACAAAATAGATGGCATCATGAGGAAGGAAAATTATGTGGATATATATACAGACTTTGCCGATCATGGATATTCAAACATGCATGTTGCAGAGCAGACCATTCAATATTTCATCTCTACATGAGTCAGTACAGCTTGAATAGGTTATACCCCTTTAGTAGACACATTCAGAGTGAATGCATCAATTGTAATGCATATTAGCATGCATGTCAATAGAGTGCTATACCATGCCACCGTCTTTCATGCTCAAATTGAAAACAAAGAAGAAGCACAAAGGAGTCTTTCTTTATGAAGAGGATGCCGTCTGCTCTGCTGCACCATGGTTTGCGTCCCAAATGGCACCCTATTCCCTATATATTGCACTACTTTTGACCAGGACCAATAGGGCTCTGGTTAAAAGTAGTGCCCTTTATTGGGAATAGGGTGATATTTGGGGCACAATCCCCTATTTCAACATGTCACATGGGACTGAGAGGCAGACTGGATTCCCATGTTGCCTGCCCCCATGTACAGTAATACCTGTAATAACAACAGCACACATTCAGAAAAACAGGCCTATTAGAAGCATTATAAATCAATCACACAGATCCACTGCAAAGAAGGGAGGACAGAAATCCTAGATAAGGAATATGCTTAGTAATGATTTCTGTATCCATTTGGAAAGAGTCTCAAAGGGAATAAAGAATACAAAACAAATCCAATGTAGGCCCATAATAGTTAAGATAAAATACAGCAAGCATTACAATGTCGCCTGTAAATGCTGCAGAAATGTTATGGCTATAGGCTACTTGGCAAACCAATACAATAAAAATTCAGTGTGAACTTCAAAATGGTTAAGTAGTGTTATTTATCAAAACACTCACCACCATCACACGAGAACATTTAACTTTAGGATAATATGCGTATACATTAGGCTATTATTATGATATGGGCTGGCTAAAATACTTTACCGTCGACATTCTCCCGGTCGCTGATATGTTGCAGGTTGCAACCCGTGTCCTCCCTACTCAACTCCGGCTCCGGGTTGTGCGACTCCAGCCTCGAATGGGCATTTCTCCGGAGCTTCGGGCTCGAAGACACACAGCAAGAGCTCGTGCTTCCCATCTTTACAATCCGGTACAATATTCCTACCTCTTCAAAGAATAATATTAGTCGGTTCCAATTGATATTGAAGAGGGAAGGACGACCAGAGCACCAATGGTGGAACCGCCGCTACAACCAGCCCGTAAATACGCTGTCATTGATAAATCCTCGCACAGTCAACGAGCTAATGAATAGACAGAACATCTGCTGACGCAGCAGAGTAAAATGACAGTTTTACACGGTAAATTGTTGCAGCCAGACCCCCTTCCTCTTAGTTTCCACTGTCTGCCAAGCCCATGCATTGACCACGCTATTGACTGCTATTTAAATCAAACGTGCCTGGGGTGTAAATATTAGTCCAAACAGTTGCATACCGATTTGTAACAGAATGGGCATAATAAACGTCTTGACAGTGGGATATTCATTCAATTGTGTTGCAAAACGTTTCTTAAACGGAAGCAAACGAAACGAAACGGGGAGGTACCTACCTGAATTTGTCCAATAGAAACTCTCGTTTTTCTATGTGCGCTTCCGTTTAGTTGTTAAACGGTAATGGTTAGGTTCTTACGAATGCACCGATTTAAGTGGACAAACGTGACATTTCGGCAAATTTGAAAAAAAATATAGAGATATATATATTGTTTTAATTTAACCTTTATCTAACAAGGCAAGTCAGTTAATAACAAATTATTATTTACAATGACGGCCTACACCGGCCAAACTCAGACGACGCTGGGCCAATTGTGCGCTGCCCTATGGGACTCCCAATCACGGCCGGTTGTGATACAGTCTGGATTCAAACCAGGTTGTCTGTAGTGACACCTCTAGCACTGAGATGCAGTGTTTTAGACCACTACGCCACTTGGGAGTCCACTTGGGAGCAGGGGTCCCAAGTGGACACATCATGGATAAAACCTGTTTTAGCATGCATATTGCCATTGAGGGCTTCCACCATTTTAAAGTAGTCAACTGGGTAGGGTTTCTTATGAGTTGGGAGCAATCAGCTAATAAAGAAGAATAAAATGGACTATGTTAAAATGGAGATAGCCTCAGTGGTGCCTCCCATTCTGTCACAGACGCTATAATGGCACAGATACAAAGAGAGTCCTCTATCTCTATGGCCTGTTGTTCACACACTGGCTACAATGGTCCCATCTGATCGCGCCTCCTCCTGCATTCAATTTATGAGGACATGTATTTTCATTGTTAGAATGGTCACTTGACTATCTTGTCAATATAATAAACAATCTTTGTTTTTTATCAGTCGTAACAGAAACGTAAATGGAGCTCTACTAAGACACATATGATCATGTAAAATGGTTGCTGCTGCCACAATGACAGAGGAAACACAGTTGAGAGAGAGAGAGTGTACAGTGGTGAAATGAGTTCAGGCAGGCACAGTTATCAAGATAAATGTGACATGGCTAGACATGGCTTTGACTGTGGTAGGTAGGTAGGTAGGTGGGTAGAAACTTTATTGATCCGCCAGGGGAAATTACTTTGTCAAGCAGCAACGAAAAACACAGGGCAGGTGCAAAATGCCAGAACGAAAATACACAAAAGACAGATACACGATAAATGATACATAGTGCAGCAGTATGAAAAAGTATAAAAATACAACAAGTATGGAGTGAGGCATTAAATAGTCTGTGCAATGGGCTCTAGAGAGAGCAAGAGACTGACGAATGGGATCTGTCTGACTGTAAGCCACAGAACACAAACCAATGGTGCTTTTCCATCTAGACTTACCCCCACATCAGGGTGTCACCAGTGTTTCATGTTAATGTAAGCTAGTGTTATTAAGCTAGTGTTATTGTGTTTCCATCATGAGTGTGACACTAAAGACTTGTTGCGAGCAGAATCAACAACCTTTGCATCATTCAAAACTGTTGCTTTGTGAGGTGTTAAAGTTCACAGTTAGCCATAGTTATGTAATTGCAAGTCAGAGCAGGTCCGCACAGTGAGATAAGGGTAGATGGAAACAGACACAGAGACAGAGACAGACAGACAGACAGACAGACAGACAGACAGACAGACAGACAGACAGACAGACATACATACATACATACATACATACATACATACATACATACATACATACATACATACATACATACATACATACATACATACATACATACATACATACATACATACATGTTCACATCATCACATCATATACTTTAGAACAACTGGAAGAACGAACTGGTCTTAGTGGCCATGTACTCTTATAATCTCCACCTGGCACAGCCAGAAGAGGACTGGTCACCCCTCTCTAGGTTTCTTCCTAGGTTCCTGCCTATCTAGGGAGTTTTCCTGTCCACCATGCTTCTACATCTGCATTGCTGCTCTTTGGTATTTCAGGCTTCATTTCTGTATAAAGGGGAGAACCTTTGCGGTGGAATAGGGAGCTCTATTTCCTCTGCTCGTCCCATCGTCTCTGGGGTCCCTCAGGGTTCGTGTCTTGGCCCTGTCTTGTTTTCCTTATATTTGCTCCCTCTGGGATTAATCTGTCAAAAGCATGGTGTGGCATACCATTGTTATGCAGATGTCACCCAGTTGTATCTTCCTTTGAAATTGAATGACATCTCAAAATGGTCAGCTTTGCTTGGCTGTCTGGACGAAATAAAGCTGTGGATGGCATCAAGTTTCCTTCAGCTGAACGAATCCAAATTCGAAGTGGTGATTTTTGGCCCACCAAAGCTAGCAAAACAGATTGCACTTGACCTGGGCCCTTTGACCTCTAATGTCAATACTCAGGTGAGGAACCTTGGTGTGATTTTTGATTCCGAACCAAAATTTGATAAACAAGTAAATGCTGTGGTTAAGGGCAGCTTTTTTCAATTAAGGGGCATTGCCAAATTGAAAGGCTTCCTGTCTTTCAAAGACATGGAAACTGTGATCCATGCATTTATCGTCCAGATTGGATTATTGTAATCTTTATTTGGGGTTGTCTAAGAAGTTGCTTTCACGGCTGCAACTGGTCCAGAATGCTGCGGCCAGACTGTTGACTGGCACCAGGAAATGTTCCAGTATCTCTCCGGTGCTGGCTTCTTTGCACTGGCTTCCTGTGGAGTATAGGGTGCATTTCAAGGTCCTCTTAATGGTTTTTAAAGGGTTACATGGGCTTGCCCCTGTATATATCTCTAGTTTGTTACAGCATCATGTTGCTGCTAGACCACTAAGATCATCTCAAAGCTTCATTTTAAATGTTCCAAAATCTCGGTTAATAACCAAGGGAGATCGTGCCTTTGCGGTAGCAGCACCGCGTCTTTGGAATAGTCTCCCATTACACATTAAATCCTGTGATTCCGTCGAGTGTTTTAAATCTAGGCTGAAGACCCATCTCTTCTCTGCTGCTTTTAACTGTTCTTAGCTACATGTGGTTTTATTTGGTGTTTTGTTTTGTTTTATGGTGTATTTGTCTATATGTTTTGTACAGTTGGGTCTGTAAAGCACTTTGGTCAACTCGTGTTGTTTTTAAATGTGCTTTAGAAATAAAAAATGATTGATTGAAATGATTGATAAGCACTTTGTGACATCTGCTGATGTAAAAACTGCTTTACAAATAGATTTTATTTGATTTGATTTTGGCTCAACTATATTACGTTTAGATTTCTATTGTAGAAATATCCTCTGTCCACAAGATGTCAGTCTTGATGAACTATTAGTGAAGGGAGAGACTTCAGGATTATGACTACATTACTGACCGCTCGATGACGCCTTGTCCTGCGGTGGAAATTTCCACTTCAACCACACAGGATGAACTTCAGGAAGATGTTGCAATGCCGCTAATAAAATATTAAATATACACCCACCTCCAGGTGTTTCAACTTCTCAGTTTTGATAGGTCCTATCAAACTGTAAGCTCAAGGGGAGCAAGCCTCATGTACTAAGCATTTTAGGCAAAGCTAAATATACAGTAGCAGTTCATTAATTTGCCATATAACATGACCATGAAACCCTCATCTATGCGTTGGACATACATTTTGAGAGAAGCTAACACGTTGTATTACATAGTAAAGGTTCACAGATTGGCTTTTCAAAAACACAACAGTAAGTAAACACACAGAAGTTGTTATAATGTTTCATTCCAAGGCCTCTGTTTACAGTTCCAACCCATCCCCTTTGCAGTCCTGAAACGGCGAGAGAATGCAAAATACCTTTAAGAGAAACTAGAAATTCAAGGCTTAAAATGAAACTATAAAGCACTACACTGTTATTGTCCTTTAGATAATATACCATATAGACAGTGAAATAATTATGTGACTGATATTCCTTGGGGCATCAAGGGGAGTAAATCTGCTGATTATAGATTACAATCTGATGCTTCGACTATTATAATGAATTTATTTATGATCAAAGGAGCTCAGTCTGAGTGGGGTTTTTAGGTTATTTGCTCTAGCCAACTTTTAAGTTGTGTAACAGACTTCTGTGGAGTAGTCTGTTGTAAAACGTTGTGATGTCAGAGTTAAGGTATGTAAGGAGAAGATAAATTACAGTTGAAGTCAGAAGTTTAAATACACTTAGTTTGAAGTCATTAAAACTTATTTTTCAACCACTCCACAGATTTCATGTTAACAAACTATAGTTTTGGCAAGTCTGTTAGGACATTACACAAGTAATTATTCCAACAATTGTTTACAGACAGATTATTTCACTTATAATTCACTATATCACAATTCCAGTGGGTCAGAAGTTTACAAACACTAAGTTGACTGTGCCTTGGGAAGCTTGGGAAATTCCAGAAAATGATGTAATGGCTTTAGAAGCTTCTGAAATCAGCCAAGACCTCAGAAAGAAAATTGTAGACCTCCACAAGTCTGCTTCACCCTTGGGAGCAATTTCCAAATGCCTGAAGGTACCACGTTCATCTGTACAAATAATAGTACGCAAGTATAAACAGCATACTGCTCAGGAAGGAGACGCATTCTGTCTCCTAGAGATGAACCTACTTTGGTACAAAAAGTGCAAATCAATCCCAGAACAACAGCAAAGGACCTTTTTTACTATATCCACAGTAAAATTAGTCCTATATCGACATAACCTGAAAGGCCGCTCAGCAAGGAAGAAGCCACTGCTCCAAAACCACCATAAAAAAGCCAGACTACAGTTTGCAACTGCACATGGGGACAAAGATTGTACTTTTTGGAGAAATGTCCTCTGGTCTGATAAAACAAAAATAGAACTGTTTGGCCATAATGACCATTGTTATAATTGGAGGTAAAAGGGGGATGCTTGCAAGCCGAAGAACACCATCCCAACCGTGAAGTACGGGGGTGGCAGCATCATAATGTGGGGGTGCTTTGCTGCAGGAGGGACTGGTGCACTTCACAAAATAGATGGCATCATGAGGAAGAAAAATTATGTGGATATATTGAAGCAACATCTCAAGACATCAGTCAGGAAGTTAAAGCTTGATCGCAAATGGGTCTTCCAAATGGACAATGACCCCAAGCATACTTCCAAAGTTGTGGCAAAATGGCTTAAGGACAACAAAGTCAAGGTATTGGTGTGGCCATCACAAAGCCCTGACCTCAAATTTGTGGGAAGAACTGAAAAAGCGTGTGCAAGCAAGGAGGCCTACAAACCTGACTCAGTTACATCAGTTCTGTCAGGAGGAATGGGCCAAAATTCACCCAACTTATTGTGGGAAGCTTGTGGAAGGCTACCCGACACGTTTGACCGAAGTTAAACAAATTAAAGGCAATGCTACCAAATACTAATTGAGTGTATGTAAACTTCTGACCCACAGGGAATGTGATGAAAGAAATAAAATCTGAAATAAATCATTCTCTCTACTATTATTCTGACATTTCACATTCTTAAAATAAAGTGGTGATCCTAACTGACCTAAGACAGGGACATTTTACTAGGATTAAATGTAAGGAATTGTGAAAAACTGAGTTTAAATGTATTTGGCTAAGGTGTATGTAAACTTCCGGCTTCAACTGTAGATGTGGGTTTGTATTTGTGTTCATTATTGTGCTTGTTATTTCTGCAACCTGGACTCAGGATATACGTAACATAGTAAATGTGAATCTGTCTCCCTCCATTTGGTATGATATGTTACATTTCATATGGTTTGTGTTCATTTGTGGATGTCCACCATCCATTTCATATGATATGTTACAAATTGCAATTTGTACAATATGTTATGAATTTGCAATACATATCTCTTATGAATTCCACTCGGTTGTGGCTAAAGTTAGCTAGGTGGCTAATGTTAGGCTAGGAGTAGGGGTTAAGGTTAGGAGTTAGGTTTAGGGATTAAGGCTAGGGTTAGGATTAGCTAACATGCTAAATAGTTGCAAAAAAATTGTAAGTAGTTGGAAAGTAAAAAATTAGCTAAAGTTTGTGATGTAATTCGAACACACAACCATTAGGGTGCTAGAGGTTTGCGATATACGCCTACCCATCCTCATTGATGGTTTAAGTAACATTCTGTCTTATGTAGACATACCAAACCTAACATACACTATATACATTGCATTTGGAAAGTATTCCGACCCCTTCCCTTTTTAAATTAAAGTACCTTTTTTAAATAAGTATTCAGACTCTTTGCTATGAGACTAGAAACTGATCATGCTTGAGATGTTTCTACAACTTGATTGGAGTCCACCTGTGGTAAATTCAATTGATTGCACATGATTTGGAAAGGCACACACTTGTCTATATAAAGTCCCACAGTTGACTGTGCATGTCAGAGCAAAAACCAAGCCATGAGGTCAAAGGAATTGTCTGTAAAGCTCCGAGACAGGATTGTGTCAAGGCACAGATCTGGGGAAGGGCACCAAAACATTTCTGCAGCATTGAAGGTCCCCAAGAACACAATGGCCATCATTCTTAAATGAAAGAAGTTTGGAACTACCAAGACTCTTCCTAGAGTGGCCGACCGGCCAAACTGAGCAATCAGGGGAGAAGGGCCTTGGTCAGGGAGGTGACCAATAACCTGATGGCCACTCAGACTGAGCTCCAGAGTTCCTCTGTGGAGATGGGAGAAACTTCCAGAAGGACAACCATCTCTGCAGCACTCCACCAATCAGGCCTTTATGGTAAAGTGGCCAGACAGAAGCCACTCCTCAGTAAAAGGCAAGAGAGCCCACTAGGAGTTTTCCAAAAGGCACCTAAAGGACTCTCAAAACCATGAGAACCAATATTCTCTGGTCTGATGAAACCAATATTGAACTCTTTGGCATGGGCATGAATACCAAACGTCACGTCTGGAAGAAATCTGACACCATCCCTACGGTGAAGCAAGGTGGTGGCAGCATCATGCTGTGGAGATGTTTTTCAGCTGCAGGGACTGGGAGACTAGTCAGGATCGAGGGAAAGATTAACGGAGCAAAGTACAGAGAGATCCTTGATGACATTTTTAAAATAAGGCTGTAACGTAACAAAATGTAGAAAAAGTAAAGGGGTCTGAGAATGTGGACATCCCTTCAAATTAGTGGACTCAGCTATTTCAGCCACACCCGTGGCACACAGTCATGCAATCTCCATAGACAAACATTGGCAGTAGAACGGCCTTACTGAAGAGCTGTGACTTTCAGCGTGGCACCATCATAGAATGCCACCGTTTCAACAAGTCAGTTCGTAAACATTTTCCCCTGCTAGAGCTGCCCCAGACAACTGTAAGTGCTGTTATTGTGAAGTGGAAACATCTAGGAGCAACAACAGTTCAGCCTGTAAGTGGTAGGCCACACAAGCTCACAGCACGGGACCGCAGAGTGCTGAAGAGCATACAAATCTGTCCTCGGTTGCAACACTCACTACCAAGTTCCAAACTGCCTCTGGAAGCAATGTCAGCACAAGAACTGTTTGTCGGGAGCTCATTTGAGTAGTTGAGTATCTGGAGCATCAACATTTGTGGGTTCAATTACAGGCTCAAAAACAAGAAATGGCCAGAAACAAAAAACGTTCTTCTGAAACTCATCAGTCTATTCTTGTTCTGAGAAATTAAGGCTATTCCATGCGAGAAATTGACAAAAAACTGAAGATCTCGTACAACGCTGTGTACTACTCCCTTCACAGACCAGCGCAAACTGTCTCTAACCAGAATAGAAAGAGGAGTGGGAAGCCCCGGTGCACAACTGAGCAAGAGGACAAGTACATTAGAGTGTCTAGTTTGAGAAACAGACACCTCATAAGTCCTCAACTGGCAGCATAAGTCCTGCAACTCTGTCTAGAAGGCCAGCATCCCGGAGTCTCTTCACTGTTGACGTTGAGACTGGTGTTTTGCGGATACTATTTCATGAAGCTGCCAGTACGCCTATGTAGATATTCCATGAAATATTAGCCATTTCCAGCTACAATAGTCATTTACAACATTAACAATGTCTACACTGTATTTCTGATCAATTTGATGTTATTTTAAAAATGGACAAAAAAATTGCTTTTCTTTAAAAAAAAAACAACTTTTGAACTGTAGTGTATAGTGCCAACTGTAAAGTTTGTTGGAGGAGAAATAATATTTTTCATGCTTCCGGCTAGGCCCCTTAGTTCCAGTGAAGGGAAATCTTAACGCTACAGCATACAATGACATTCTAGACGATTCTGTACTTCCAACTTTGTGGCAACAGTTTGGGGAAGGCCCTTTCCTGTTCAGGCATGACAATGCCCCGGTGCACAAAGCGAGGGCCATAGAAAAATGGTTTGTCGAGATCGGTGTGGAATAACTTGACTGGCCTGCACAGAGCCCTGACCTCAACTCCATCGAACACCTTTGGGATTAATTGGAACGGCGACTGCGAACCAGGCCTAAATCGTCCAACATCAGTGCCCATGGCTGAATGGAAGGAAGTCCCTGCAGCAATGTTCCAACGTCTAGTGGAAAGCCTTCCCAGAAGAGTGGAGGCTGTTATAGCAGCCATGGGGGGGATCAAGTCCATATTAATGCCCATGATTTTGGAATGAGATGTTGGACGCGGTATCCACATACTTTTGGTCTTGTAGTGTATGATAATTTGAGTCTCCGATTAACATTTACTATGTTACTGAGGCCTGGCTGATTTCAGAGTTGAGACGTACAGACTTCAGTCCATCTAGTGTATCGTTTGACTAGGAGGATGAATCTAACGAATAATTTCACTGTAAATTCATACTCTGGTATGAACGTTTTATTAGAAATGGTATATATTCTTTTTACAATTTTCAAACATAGCAGGGATCAATACATGAGCTGAACAACTGGTTTTAATAGCTAACATGTTTCACATACTCTTCAATTCTATCCAAAAGTCACCTGAATTTAATAACCACTGACATGACAACATACAAAAGACATACACATGTAAACGCAAAGAAAGGTTCACAAAATTCAAAGCAAGCGGGAGGCTGCAAAATCACGCAAGCAGAACTGGTGTAAGGAAAGAAAAGTTGCATCATCATCATCATCGTCATGTCTGTGCTCTCATGGACATTCATTGGCAATACCCTTTAAACAGAGCAGTCATGAACACTATTGTATGTCCCAAATGGCACACTATTCAGTGTACTACTTTTGACTACAGCAAGTAATTCACATATAAAGACAGTCATGTGTACAGTAAGCTGGCACAGCACAGTACAAGACAGACAAAGTAGAGAACGATTGGTGAGCCATTCAGTACATGGCAAATGTAGCCATTTTGAAAGTGGCATAGCAGTAGTCATTTCAACATGGCCTTGGTGAGATAAAATTCCTCAAAATGGCTAGAAATATATAATTATTTAATATAAATTCTTCAGAGATGTCATGTTTATTTTTTTATTGAATTGTGCCGTTTGAAAAGAGCACATCAAGTGAAAGGCTTAGTCGCATCCTTGACACTGACACTGGGTTCTGACATTAATGCAAGTGACATAACTATAATAATTATTTCCAAACTGAGGTTGGAATAATAATGTGAAATTGTGAAAATTATGATAACGCCCTTTTAGTGGAAGAGCTGTTTGAAAAGACCGCCTGAAATTTCAGTCTGTTTTGGTGGGATGCAGTTAAGAGTTAATAGACCAGTAAGAAAGAGCGTTCCAAACATCTTTGCCAATAACACCTCAGACCACTCCCAGACAGTCCAAGCTAAATTCTTGTTTGAGAAATAGCTCTTTGCTAAAAAATTATTTGACATTGTGATAAAAACGGTTGCACTGGACCTTTAAGTCATTAAAAAACCCAAATACAGAATTCCGAAACTTAAATGATTCAGAAAGTGTAATTACTAGTCACACTTCGGCCTGAAAGAGGGGGTTAATCTAATTTCACAAAGTAATGAGCAGAGAAGTATAGTAATATAAGAAGAACAACTCTAGCTAGCAGTGACAAGAAAAGATAGGTAGCCTGGTCCAGATCTGTTTGTGCGATTGCCAACTCGATTGCTTTCATTGTCAAGCCAAACATGACAAGAAGTAACAAGGGGTTGGCATGATGGCATAAACAGACTGGCACTTAGGCTAAGGTAGGTTGGCTTGCTGGTGAGTCTGCGTGCACAAACTTGCTGGCTGATAGTGAGGCTCTATCGCAGGTCTTTAGCTTTTGCTTTTCCACTGTGGTGAGTCAGAGGTGGTGAGCAGTGTGCCTTCAGGAAGCACATGTACTTCCTCTTCCTCTGCAGGCTGGAGAGCACAAGCATATGGCAGCCTGACATTCTCCGATGCAGTATCAAAGTGACTGGGCTTGAAAAAGCGGAGTAGACTAGTAACCAAGACAGTGAAAGTAGTTTTTGTTCCAGTCTTTTAGAGAATTCAGTCTATAAACTGCACTATATGTGCCTTTTCAGTAGGATCTCTCTCTCCTGGCACAAGGCTGAGAACAGCTACTGAGCTACTCGTTCTTGTGGCAGTAAATGTCCTTTAGTGCTCGGAGTTCCTCGATGAGGGTCTTGTTTTGGTTTTCCAGCACGCCCACACGGTTCTCCAGACACTTGACATACTCTTTCTTTTTCCTACGGCACTCCCGTGCAGCCTCCCTGGAGAACACAGGGGAAAAGAGATGGTCAGTGGGAGAAATCCGAGCATTAAGCACCAATCAAAAGTGAACAAAAACACCTCAGACGATTCACATAACATCCACTCAACCTTTATAGCTAACCAATTATCAAGGGGGTGCTTTAAAAATCTACAGGAAAGAGAAGAGTATGATTGATTTCGAAATCTGTTCCCCTTTCACAGTTGTTAGCCAAATTCCGAGCTACTAAGTAAAATCTGTGTATGTGTCCCAAAAGGCACCCTACACCCTATAGTGTACTACTTTTGATCAGGGCCTCTGGTCAAATGTAGTCCACTATAAAAGGGAATAGGGTGACATTTGGGATGCAAACTCCGTCTGTCTCACCTGTTCTTCATGAGGCGGACCTCCCTCTTGCGCGTAACCTCCTCAGTGTGCACCGGGGGGCTGTGCATGGACAGGGAGCCTGGGGACGCAGCCATCACCAGGCCCTGGGGCAGGCCCGAGGTGGGCGAACGCAGCTGGTACGCTGGCATATCTCCAGTGGCAGCTAGAGAACACAGACAGAACATCAGTGTTTGATAGTAATTTTCTTAATCAAGTTCATTACTTGCACAGACATCAGAATTAGATGCGATTAAGTCATTTATTCAAGCAAGTTGGTCACTGGAATACACATTCTCACTTGCAATGACCACCTGTAAAAGTGAACAAAAGTGAATTAAACAAAACAAATCTAATTTAAAAACTTTATTTTTCTACAACCAGATTTAAGATCACAGCACAGCTGCCAAATTAGGGAAAGTACTATAGGCCTAAGCACTAATCACAGATCCAGCATTTGTGTGGTTTGAGCTGTTCTGTCAAATCTGGACAGGGAGAGAGGATGCGTCCCAAATGGCATCCCAAATATGGTGCCATTAGGGATGCATACAGAGTGTGATCCGTGACGAGAGCCAGGAACCCTCATCTTTGACCCCTCTGTAACAGATTAACCAATGGCCTGTGACTTAACACAAACAACCAGGATTGATAGACAATCACCTTGCCCAACTCAATTAAAAACCATTGATTGGTTGAAACCTCAGAACAAGCAGTTTATGTAACCAGTGCTGGTCTTTATCAGATTATCAACGTGCACATTGACATTAGAGAGGATACTAGTTTTATAGGGGATAGGGGGCTAATTACTACAATTATGTTATGTTAAGACAATTGTCATCATCTGGTTACTGGGTGGATAACTGCCATCATCTGGTTACTGGGTGGATAACTGCCATCATCTGGTTACTGGGTGGATAACTGCCTTAATCTGGTTACTGGGTGGATAACTGCCATCATCTGGTTACTGGGTGGATAACTGCCCTTATCTGGTTACTGGGTGGATAACTGCCCTTATCTGGTTACTGGGTGGATAACTGCCATCATCTGGTTACTGGGTGGATAACTGCCATCATCTGGTTACTGGGTGGATAACTGCCATCATCTGGTTACTGGGTGGATAACTGCCATCATCTGGTTACTGGGTGGATAACTGCCATCATCTGGTTACTGGGTAGATAACTGCCATCATCTGGTTACTGGGTGGATAACTGCCATCATCTGGTTACTGGGTGGATAACTGCCATTATCTGGTTACTGGGTGGATAACTGCCATTATCTGGTTACTGGGTGGATAACTGCCATCAAAAGAGAAAAGATTAAAAACGATTTTTTCCTGGAGAGCATCGGTTCGATCCCCCATTCCACACTGTATCCCTCATATCTCACCCAAACTACATTTCTGACCTGTATCGGTTAAATAAAAAGTCAAAAAATTAAAAAATAAGTGGAAAAAAAGAATCTGAGAATAACACATGAAAGCGTTAAATACACTTATTTCCAATGTGCTCCTCAGTGTAGAAATAATGTGATCTGATCGCTGGTATGTTGATAAAGACCTTTCTAATATATTCCAATAGTAACTACAGGAGACAAAAAACAAAGATGTTTGACAAACTAGCATCATCCTTACAGTACCTTCAAAAGGTATTCACACTCCTTGACTCTTCCCACATCTTGTTGTTTTACAGCCTGAATTTAAAATTGAGATTTTGTGTCACTGGCCTACACACAATACCCCATAATGTCAAAGTGGAATTATGTTTTCAGAAAAGTTTACAAATTATAAAAAAAATGTAAAGCTAAAATGTCTTGAGTCAATAAGCAAGCCTTGTTATGGCAAGCCTAAATATGTTCAGGAGTAAAAATGTGTGTAACAATTCACATAAGTTACATGGACTCACTCTGTGTGTAATAACAGTGTTTAACATTACTTTTGAATGACTACTTCATCTCTGTACCCAACACATACAATTATCTGTAAGATCCATCAGTCGAGCAGTGAATTTCAAACACAGATTCAACCACAAAGACCAGAGGTTTTTCAATGCCTCCAAGGGCGGCACTTATTGGTAGACGTGTAAAAAAAAAAGTAGTACCTCATAGTAGACATTGAAAATAGTAGACATTGAATATCACTTTGAGCTTGGTGAAGATATTACACTTTGGATGGTGTATCAATACACCCAGTCACTACAAAGATACAGGCGTTCTTCCTAACTAATTTGCCGGAGAGGAAGGAAACCACTCAAGGGTTTCACCATGAGGCCAATGGTGACTTTAAAACTGTTAAGAGTTTAATGGCTACACTATGAGAAAACTGAGGATGGATCAACAACATTGTAGTTACTCCACAATACTTAACTAAATGACATAGTGAAAAGGAAGAAGCCTGTACAGAATAAAAATATTCCAAAACATGAATCCTGTTTGCAATAAGGCGCTAAAGAAAAACGTGTCAAAGAAATGAACTTTGTCCTGAATACAAAGTGTTATGTTTGGGGCAACACTACACGGAGTACTTAATATTTTTAAGCATGGTGGTGGCTGCATGTTATGGGTATGCTGTCATTGGCAAGGACTAGGGAGCTTTCTAGGGTAAAAGACACAGAATGGAGCGAAGCACAGGCAAAATCCTAGAGGAAAAACTGGTTTAATCTGCTTCTACCAGAGACAGGGAGACAAAATTCACGTTTCAGCAGGACAATTGCCTAAAACAAGGCCAAATATACACTGGAGTTGCTAACAAATATGACATTGAATGTTTGTGAGAGGCCAAGTTACAGTTTTGTCTTTAAAAAAACAACAACTTCAAAATGGCTCTACAGCAATGATCAACAACCAACTTGACAGAACTTGAAGATTTTTTTAAATAATAAATGTGAAAATATTGTACAATCCAGGTGTGCAAAGCTCTTAGAGACGTATCCAGAAAGACAGCTGTAGTCACTGCCAGATGTGATTCTAACATGTATTGACTCATGGGTGTGAATACTTATTTCATTTTTCTACAAATATGTAGAAAATACTAAAAACATGTTTTCACTTTGTCATTATTAAACATTGTGTGTAGATGGGTCGGAAAAAAAATATATTTATTCAATTTTGAAGTTGGGCTGTAACAACAAAATGTGGATTAAGTCATTTGAAGGCACCTTGTATGGCAAGAACAAATCAACTATGCTTTCACAAAACAAAATGTAACATTTATGAATTGATAACAGCCCAAATGCTACCACTGCACTAGTGTTATAACGCAAGAATGAGCAAGCATCCGCTTGCAGTTCTGAGGGGCTAGACCAGGCTGAGCTCTTCTCTCTCTGTCGTCATCTAAATGGATTACTAAACTGGTATCGCCGACGCTACTCTCAGAGGGCTCTGTTCTGCTCTGTCTGTAGCCTAATCACAGCATGACTCCCTGCTGACGTCAATGTGCGTCTCACTCGACGCTTGGCATTTTCGTTTCCCTGGCCAGATCTGCTTCCAGGAAACCGGAGTGACGTTAATGCACATCCTAAACACCCCTCCCCCCTCTCCCTTGCTGATCCAGAGAAGTGTTCTGTTTGAGCGTTTCATGGGGCGGGCAGACATCTACCGGCGGATTGTGCAAGCTAACCAAACACTTACCGCCTTGTTCGGTCAGCAGTTATTTCTAGAGTTTCACTACAGGAATGCTGAAATGGTAATTATACAGTACTCTTCAGAAAGAACTGTGGGCAAGATGCCTCTGTAGTAGCAAGCTATTAATCCTCAATTAGTTAGTCAGTGCATGTCTTTCAGTTTGTTATTGGTTTCCTCTGTTCTCTTAAAAACACACTCAGTATCTTGAGAAAATACTCTGAAGACTTGAGTATTCCAAGCGAACTGGTAACTTTGGTAGACAACATATTTTTTTTTTAAATCAATGCTTAAATTCTGTAAAGACATTTAACCAACCCAACTTTAAAGTAATTCCTCACAAAAACAAATGTATAAGAACATGTATGCAAATATATTTGAATTGTACAACAATGCAGCTATACATTTTCAATTACTGTCAGCATGCAACATTTAATTTCTATAAAAATCCAAGTCTGAGAAACACTTAGAAAGGAAAACTTAAAAGATAGTTACATACCCGATTCAGTCTCATCTCCAGTAACAGCCATATCTTTCTATCTGCCTGTGTGTGTCTCGCTCTGCCTGCTCTCTACATGGAGTGGTCACCCATCAACTTTGCACAAAATTACAATTAGGGACATTGACATCACAATGACATCACTGGCCCTGCTGAAGTCAATAATACATTCCGCCTCTAGGCCCCTCCCCCTGCTCTTCTCCTGGATCAAATGCTAAAGTGGAGCAACACAACGCAGCAAGGCGGGGGGGGGGGGGGGGGGGTTTGGGTGCAGGGAGGGAGGGCTAGCTGGATATTTTTAGACCCTATGACGCAATTAGGCAACGTAGTGTGCCCAAATGGCAGAAGCAGTACTAATGTGAGCACCCTGATTGAAGGACTCTTGGCTTTAACTACTTTTTAGGATTTAATGATTTAAATGTTTTTATTTAACCTTTATTTAACTAGGCAAGTCAGTTAAGAACAAATTATTTATAATGACGGCCTACCCTGGCCAAACCCTCCCCTAACCCGGATGACGAACCCGGGTCTGTAGTGACGCTTCTGGCACTGCGATGCAGTGCCTTAGAACGTTGCGCCACTCGGTCAATCCATTTCTCTGGAAAATAAGTTCAGCTGTAAAGAAGTACCCTAATAAAGAGCATTTGTAATTATAAGAAGAGGGAAATGTTTGAGACAGTCATTGGACTCAGAAAATCTTGAAACACAGGGAAACTGACATTTGCTCTGATGAACTAGTCTAAAATCATTAATATATATTCTACTCCTTTGGCCACCATTCCTTCCAGTTCTCTGCTGCCAATGACTGGAACGAACTGCAAAAATCCTTGAAGCTAGAGGTTCCCATCTCCCTCACTACCTTTAAGCATCAGCTGTCAGAGCTGCTTATCGATCACTGCACCTGTATATAGCCCTTCTGTAAATAGCCCATCCTACTACCTCATCCCCATATTTATTATTTTTACTAATTTTGCACTCCAGTATCTCTATTTGCACATCTATCACTCGAGTGTTAATTCTAATTTGTAACTTATTTCGCCACTATGGCCTATTTAGTGTCATACCTTCCTAACCTTACTGCATTTTGCACTACATTTGCACACTCTGTATATAGATGAACTATTGTGTTATTGACTGTACGTTTGTATATTCTCATGTGTAACTCTGTGTTGTTTTTTGTCGCACTGCTTTGCTTTGTCTTGGCCAGGTCGCAGTTGTTCTCAACTGGCCTACCTGGTTAAATAAAGGTGAAAAAAAAAACTGTTAAATCATGACACTGGTTGCATGATACTGTAAATAACATTACAGGGTCAACCAACCATTCTTGACATTTCTTCGAGAAAAACTAGTGATGCTCCAGCCACTTATACCCCTTTTCCACCAAAGCATTTTGAGAGCCGGTTCGAAGCCGGTGCCTACTCGCGAACCAGTTCTTTGTGTTTCGACAGCCAAAGAACCGGTTCTCGGCCAGGAAAATTGGTTCCAAAGCGGCACCAACTCTTTGCTGGACTAGAACCGTTCTTTTACCACGTCATGCTTACGTTGGGGGCTGGGGTTATTGTGACCATAATTACCCTTCTTCTCGAACGTAACCTCCGTCTATAGTAATCCAGACAAGCAGCACAAATGTGTTCTAAACATCTTCTTCTGACCCCAATATAGGATCGCAAAGCCAGGAGAAACATTTGCAGAAAGACGTGTAGTCTGCCATTGTAATTGTTATGCTTGAAGTTGGCGCAAGCGTTTCTGGGAAAGCTAAGACGTATGGCGACGTACACATTGACGTAACGACGTCGTTCACTGGGCTCTCTAGTCAGTGGAAAAACAAACAGGTTCTGAGAAGGTTTGCAAGTTGAACCAACTTTGAACCAGCACCAGTTCCGAACCAGTTCTTTTTTGGTGGAAACAAGGTATTAGAGTGCTTCCGTCTGTTCATCTGCTAAATAAATGCAAACACATGACTTAATGAATCACACTATTTCATTGTAATTTAATGAAATAACTAGGAAGCCTAAGGACAGAAAGACCAGATTGTTATAAAATGGAGACTACATCCAAAATGTGAACCCTATTACCTATGTGCCCTGGTCAAATGTATTGCACTATATAGGGCAGGGTTCCCCGCAGGCGAATTTGGTTTTCAGGTGATTTTATTTGGGCCCCCAAGTTCTAAGCAATTTTTTTTTTAATAGATAAGATATTGTTAATAAAAAACATTTTTGTTGTTGGACATAAAAGACTGAAAACACCAGTTCAAAAGTATTCCCACGCATAATAGAGATATACATTTACCGGCCAGTTTATTAGGTACACCGTTCACCATGCTCCTACAGACAACGAGTCACGTGGCCGTGGCTTTCTATATAAAGCAGGCAGACGGTCATTGAGGCATTCAGTTACTGTACAATTGAACGTTAGAGTGTGCAAAACACCCCAGGTAGCTCAGTCGGTAGAGCATGGCGCTTGAAACGCCAAGGTTGTGGGTTCGATTCCCACAGGGCACCAGTATGAAAATGTATGCACTCACTAATGTAAGTCGCTCTGGATAAGTGTATCTTCTAAATGACTAAAATGTAAATGCAAAATGAGTGACCTAAGCGACTGAGCATGGTATGATAGTCGGTTCCAGGCAAGGCGGATACAGAATCTCAGAAATCTCAGAATCTTTTCACACACAACAGTGTCTAGGGTTTAACGAGAATGGTGCGACAAACAAAAAATATCCATTCAGTTGTAGTCCTGTGGGCGAAAACAGCTCGCTGATGAGA
This sequence comes from Thymallus thymallus, assembly GCA_023634145.1. Classification (NCBI taxonomy): domain Eukaryota; kingdom Metazoa; phylum Chordata; class Actinopteri; order Salmoniformes; family Salmonidae; genus Thymallus; species Thymallus thymallus. Next base: position 18,115,296 of record CM042382.1, on the reverse strand, counting down.
GAGGTCGAAGTAGAATGGAAAGAATCATGCAAGCTAACGGGCGGGCCACAAACAGAAGATGCTATGCGTGATGTACAGTTATTAGATGACATGGTGTCAAACCCTGGGTTGTTCTGAACAGAATGAGCCTAATGTTTGTCTATTGTGAAGAAAATTCACTGTGGAAACCGCACCTGAATGCACTCATGACTCCTTTCTATGCACACCATAATAATGATCAGTTTCTCTGAATTGCCTTGTGAAAGCCTAACACTAAGATTTATTTGATTATTTATCCAGTCATGTTGGCAATAGAACCAGCTTTCAAATAATGCCTACCTGACCCAGACTGTGTTTTTGGATTGCGTAAACAACAACAGTAATAGTGTGATGGCGGGGCTGTGTTCTAAACAAAACAACTACAAGTGTGCTTGCTCTAGTTCCTCAACGCCACAGCTAAAAGAGCTAAACAAAAGCACCTTATAGGTGTGGCCACTTGGAGACACCAGTTAGTCCTCTCACTCAAACCCATTTTTGTGTCCTATGTTGCGTCTACCCCACATTTTCCAGCAATATTGTTACCATGTTACTGAATGTATCCAGAGTATTTTCAGATTTCGTGTTAAACAAATATGTACAGTAAATGTAAATTGCACATAAAATCAACAGCGTAATGTTTGGATTTAGTCAGGTTAACTTGTGTTCTCACCTTTGGTCTAATCATTTTCCCATAATCTCCAAACTGTTCTCTTTCAATTGCTACCATGGTTATACATATGTTTTCCATATTTCTTCTGTAAGAAACATTTTATTTTAGCCGTATCCATATAGGCCAATTCCCACGAATGTTAAGGGTTCAGTACAGTTCTTACCTTGCACAGAGAAGAACTGCTGTCCAGAGTCCCCTGCCTGGGCTGCATACTGCAGGATCTGGGGGGCACCAGAGTTGGGCATGGCCAGAGACTGTAGACCCTGCAGGCCCTCACTGTCTGGGCTGGCTATCTGGATGGCTCCCGCCTGGGTGATGGCAACTGAGGAGGTACACACGTTTTTAGAAGTGAAAGGTGTGAATCTAATTTTGTCTTAAAAACGGTCTCTGACCAAATCATTAATAATACATGTGCAGAGGTAAAATAGTGTGGGTGGGAGTTATTTTTATTTTGTCAACGAGAGACTAAAGTCACATGCAGTTCTGCATTTTTGACCACTGCTACAAAGCTCATTACTGTTATCAGCCGTTTCTAAGCAGCACCTTTTGATCTATTAGATTATATGTTTCAAATATAGAAAAGTACTGTACTTTATGTCAAGTAAGGTTGGGTCAATGGCTTATTGATGCACAACTGTAACCTGGAGAATTTAGCCTCCACAATGAATCCTCAGTTTAAGATCTCTTACACAATAACACAAACTGGATATAGAAATGTATGTCACAATAGTGAGTGCATGTCAACATTTTCACCAGTTGCGCCCCAACTATTACAACCTATTCCCTGTATAGTGCACCACTTTTGACCAGAGCCTAATGAAACTCACTGTATTGGCCGCTGCTGGTCTGATAGACTGAAGTTGGCACTTGGACTGAAGGGACACTGAAGGGTGGAACCTCATCTTCAGCTTTCTCCTCCTCAATTCTAGGAATTGAGGAGGAATCCAATGATAGTTCATTGAGGATTTTTCTGAAGGAAAGAGGAAAGCACTCTGCTTGGATTGCTTTGAAATGTCAATGGTTAAACGTTTTACATTTTTGTCATTTAGTAGACGCTCTTATCCAGATTGACTTACAGGAGCAATGGGTTAAGTGCCTTGCTCAAGAGCACATCGACATATTTTTCACCTAGTCGTCTCGGGTATTCGAACCAGTGACCTTTCGGCTACTGGCCCAACACTCCTAACCGCTACACTACCTGCTGCCCCAAATATATAAACTTACATCCTGTTCCCTTTATAGTGCACTACTTTTAACCAGGGCCCAAAGGTCTCTGGTCAAAAGTAATGCACTATATAGGGAATAAGGTGACCTTAGGGACACAGACAATTTTTATATTTGCAATGTTTTCATGTCTGCCTACCGATAAGATGGCCGTCTTGAGAGAATCTCTCTTCTTTTCTGTGTGTCTGTGACTGCCGACTCCCCGCCTTCAAGTCCAGCTATAGAGGTGATCTGGAGTGACCACAAAAAAACACTGAAGTCTGAAAGTAATGCATCCCCCATTTCAAAATACCTTACTGAATACTGAAAAGAAAAGTTATTCCCAAACAGTATAAATCTCAGGTTGTATCCCAAATAGCACCCCATTGCCCCATGCACAGGGCTCTGGTCAAAGGTAGTGCACTGAAGTGTGTAGTGACTCATTCTTAGTTGGCGGGTGTGATTTTGAGAAAAGGAAAATTAGCATGACATCATGTGCTGATTTGTCTAATGCAAGCAGACAGCGTGTTGCCTAAGAGACTGACAGACACAATACAACAACCGGTGCATGAAGGTTAAACTGATTAGCTTAAATCACAGACAAAGCCAATTAAGAGAGACTGCTGCATTAGAGCCAGACCACTCAACACCCTTTGTTACATCCTTGGGATCACTGGTACACAACATCAGAAACTACTAGCCTGACCCCAAGTATGTTTGTTCTCTTGCTAACTCCATTGCTGTCATTTTCAATGGCATGACAAAGAGTGACAAGACTGGCACTCAGGCTAAAAAACAAACTACAGCTACAAGTACCCAAAACCATTCTGGAATTGTTCTATGGGGAACAAATAACTCCTGAATTACTGTATTGAGCCAAGACTAGTGACTCTTAAGGCTGTATCCCCAATGACACCTATAGACCACTACTTTCAAAAGTAGTGAACTATAGAGAATAAGGTGCAATTTGGGACTCAGCATGAGGGTACAGGGAAGGGATTGAGCTCTAGCAGCTACCTGTACATTCTGCATCTGTGGTGACTGGATGACAGAGGCCTGAGGAGCATGAATGACACCCTGGACTTGAACTGTCTGCTCACCAGGTAACTGCTCCACTGTCATGCCAGCGGAGTCTCCTGTTCCTGAAACCTAGAGTAAGACAAGAGACGTTCAATAATTTTACTAGCCATTTAAACAATATTTGAGAAAGGGATACTCCAGCATCAGTGTGTCTAAATTAGCTTGTTTGTGCTATCATGCCAACTCCTTGTTATTTTTTGTTGTGTTTGGCCTGACAATGAGAGATGGAGTTGGCAAGACAGATCTGGGACCAGGCTATTTAGACCCTGATGCATGTCTGAATAGAAGAGTGATGAGTGATAGTGGCCACAACACACACTTCACAAAGGTTCTACCTGAGTAAGTACAGCAGTGGGTGAGCTGGATTCACTCTGACTTGGTTCTTCATCAGACAGAGAGTCATCAACACTTCCATCCTGCTGTGATGACACAACTGCTGTGTCCATGGTCATCGGACTGGAAATGTCAGGAAATTGAGCACAATTGAAGGGGAAGATCAATTTTTTTAATGTGTCCTTATTTTCACGTAGCTTGTAGTTGATCCCCCAAACTGTTTTTATTTTTTGTATCATTACAGAGGAAATTGGTTGTCACATTTTGCTGAGTCATCATTTGCAATTGACTATAATGCAATAAAGCTTAGAAAGAAAACATTAAAACACTCTACACCAACTCATATCACATCAGAAACCCATTCTAAATGATGTCTCTGCACTCAATAATGAGCCAAAAATTGAATGATGCTGTTTAAAACTACAACAAAAACATGAAAATATGGATTTATGGGACTGTGGGAAACAAATCTAAAATTGAGTGCAGGGTAGTGCTAAGCAATTAACCGAAAATGTTGGTTATTTTTCTGTTTTTAAACAACTAATTGACCAACGTAGGTTCACTTATTTTAATTCCATTTCATTTTTATTTTCTGTGAGCTTGATGCAGTTTCTTTAGAGATATATCAGATCAAGCCCGAACTGTGTGATGTAGTGCGGAGTTGTAGCTTCCAAAAGGCCAATATTCTATGCTAAACTAACTACAATGACCATAATACATTGTGCACCCGCCTACTTGTCCAGTCTGTGGAGCAGACACGGAGGGAGAACGCATTACGGAGAAGGATAGAAAGCAGTTGCTTTGTGAGGTACCTTTACCTGAAAATGCATGATCTAAGTGATTGATAGCTGGTATTCAGCAGTCATAAAAGTATGCCTTATTTACTTTGAAGAATTACTAAAATAGTGATTTTGTCAGACAGCATAGGCAGCAACTCTATAGAGATAACTTGGAATTAAATAAAAGTAATAAAATGTAATATACACAACCAAAATATTTTATTAAAGTACAGTGAATAAAATTATTGTTAATAAGTGATAAGCAGTAATGGGCAGTCACTACCATCATGGGACTTTTATTAATTGTTTTATTTTGTGTTATAGCATTCAATCCACATTAAAAAAATGAATCAAAACCAAAAACCGTGATTAGGTTTCTATAATCGAACCAAAACCCCAAAAAGCACTAATCCCTCTTCATTTGTGCAGACATCATTAAGAATGTAATTCTGTAATATGAGTTGGTTTGGAGTGTTTTGGAGCATGCCACAGCTGCTGAAAAGCACACAAAAGCCACCCCAATAGATGATTAGATAAGAACACATTTCCCTTTGGGAAAATGTAAGTCTAAGTCTATTTCAATATTATCTAATTAGATTAAAGCAATTAATGTTGTCATATGTACTGAACAACTGCCTGATAACTCAAAAACACTGCTGGGTTACTGGACTGCCATACATGAACTGTATTGTGTTAGGGTCCTCCTGTGCTGTAAACATATTGATTCAACTGGGATACATGTTTTAAAGAAAAGAAAGGAATGCCTTTACTGTCGTTGAATGTTGGAGAACATATGCCATCAATTCTGTCACTACAGAACGAACCGCGGCATAACTCCCACGGAGCAAAGACAGACGCCTGCCTGAATTCGAAAGGGGAGGGGTCTAGAGTTTCGAAGCTATTGCTCTGAAATTGTTAGTTTGTAGCGAGCTAGCTTATAACATATGTAACCATATTCAGCACCTAAACAAGATAGACTTAGGGTAAATTTATTAACAGTGCCATTTATTTTTTTCGTTAGGTGTCTAACTACCTTTCCAAAAAGAGAACGCGAATGGAGTTCCGTCATTTATGCAGCTGTAGACAAACGCTCGAGAGAAATGTCGACTTACACCGAAAAGCATGAAAGGTGTATGCCTAACGTTATTTATCATGTGTCTACCTACTGCACGCTTTCTTAAAGTAATACGGACGCTGGCTGGCATACCAATTCACTCTGTCTATGCCAGTTAGTTAGTTAACAAACAAACTGTTCCATTCGTGTCTGTGCATAAAGTTGTTCAGCTGGCTAGCAAACAGGAAGGAGATTGTTCACGTAACCAGAGCTAGCAACTAGCTTTAGCTAACAGTCATTAGCCAGTAGATTCGACTGCCAAATTTAACGTTTGTCCATGCGTCATTTTAAACTGTGAACTTTCGTTTTTGTTGTCGCTCCTTTTTTTTCTGACTGAGTCCCACGACTAGTCTACCGTGTAATAACTTACCAAAGTTTTACGTAGTCAGACTCGTCACTAATTATGGTAGGAGTGGATGGCTCGAGCCTCTGCCCACGTAGTCTCCACGTCAATCTTGATGATGCAGTACTAAATGTCGACCACTTGTCCTCTTCAACTGTATACTACAGGGGAAAAAACTACACAGGGGAGGAGCTTTACAGATTACTGTATATTGAGGACAACCAGTCTAATTTCTCTACAATTGTATGACTCTATAGACATGCACTGCACAAACGACTCATAAAAACATATAATTAATTTATATTGAACCTTTTTGACACCGTACATTAAAACCAATAGGTTAAAGACAACAAAGTAAAAAAAAATACGTTTAAAGAGTAGGCCAAACATTCTGTAATTATCTCATCCATTCCACAGTACACTAAATAGTTTAACATTTATATATATGGCTAATTTTTTCAGATCATGTTGGAGGACTAACCTTTAATGTACAGTATTTAAATCTTACCGAAATGTGCCATCTAGTGGTTGTAAATTAGAAGAAAACACTGCATTGGAAATGTAGGCTACTACGCCGAAAATAAGGTCAGTGAACACAGGTTTATGAGATCGTATACGTTTCATGAGATCATCTATATCAGCGAACGTCACTTTGTGAATGGAAGAATTTATGTAATAACATATCACATACAGGATTCATAAGGGTCATGTTAACTGACTGCTATTAACTTATAGAACAACACGTATAAAATGTCCAAAACCTGATAAACTCAGACCTTATTTTCGGCGTTTATTCCAAAACCCTATTCTTTCCCAATAATGTATTAACATAGGTATGGTTGAACGGAACCAGAGGTAACTTATTTACGGGTTTTAGGACTACATGCTGGCGAGCTCTATGGTACTATTAGCACAGAACACTAAATATAATGTTTGGATACATCTGATTTTGACCTCAAAGTAGGCCCATAGTTTATTTTACTTAATAACAGCTCTTATGTACCTAACTGGCTCTGGATTGAACTGTTTCTCTCATTCACCCAGTGCTACTATTGTACTGACAGTCAATAAAATGGGCTAGATTGAAATGTAGACTATTCACGTTGTCATTGATAGCATTGGTGCTCCCAACTTCAAAAAGGTAGGAGCACCAGAAATATAGATTAGGCTTGAATGAATCCTGCCTTAGTTTGAAAACACATCTCCAGCCCATTTCCTTTATTCCAGTGACAATTTAAACCATATGGACAAGGTACCAGGAATTCGTTTTTGGGTGGACCTGCAGACATTTGGGTGGATGAACAAAAATATAAACATCATGACAACAATTTCAAATATTTCTGAGTTAGTTTATATAAGGAAATCAGTCAATTTAAATAAATTCATTAGGCCCTAATCCTATTGATTTAATTTGACTGGGAATACAGATACACATCTGTTGGTCACAGATTTATATATATTTTTTAAAGGTAGGGGGAGTGGATCAGAAAACCAGTCAGTATCTGGTGTGACCACCATTTGCCTCATGCAGCGCAACACATCTCCTTCGCATATAGTTGATCAGGCTGTTAATTGTGGCCTGTAGAATGTGGTCCCACTCCAATGACTGCGAAATTGGCGGGAACTGGAACACGCTGTCGTACACGTTGATCCAGAGCATCCCGAACATGCTCAATGGGTAGTGACATGCAGCGCTTGACTTGGACTGAAATAGGTGCCGGTACTCATTTTGGGTGCCATTTCTGTTTATATTTAGGTGCAGGAGCTCCACAATACTTTTGAGCAGGAGCTCAAGCAGTAGAACATTTGAGGTGCCACTACTCAGCTCCAGTGAACTCCTGCCCAAGTCAAGCACTGGTTGTATGCAGGCCATGGAAGAACTGGGACATTTTCAGCTTTCAGGAATTGTGTACAGATCCTTGCGACATGAGGCTGTGCATTATATTATCATGCTGAAACATGAGGTGATGGCGGTGGATGAATGGCACGACAATGGGATTTAGGATCTCGTCCCGGTATCTTTGTGCATTCAAATTGCCATCGATATAATTCAATTGTGTTCGTTGCCCGTAACTTATGCCTGCCCATACCATAACCCCACTGCCACCATGGGGCGCTCTTGTTCACAACGTTGACATCAGCAAACTGCCATCTGCCAAGTACAGTTGAAACCTGAATTAATCCGTGAAAAGCACACTTCTCCAGCGTGCCAGTGGCCATCGAAGGTAAGCAGTTGCCCACTGAAGTCAGTTATGACGCCGAATTGCAGTCAGGTCAAGACCCTGGTGAGGACGACGAGCACGCAGATGAGCTTCCCTGAGACGGTTTCTGACAGTTTGTGCAGAAATTATTCAGTTGTGCAAACCACAGTTTAATCAGCTGTCCGGGTGGCTGGTCTCAGACGATCCCCCAGGTGAAGAAGACGAATGTGGAGGTCCTGGGCTGGCATGGTTACGCCTGGTCTGAGGTTGTGAGGCCGGTTGGACGTACTGGCAAATTCCCTAAAACGTTGGAGGCGGCTTTAAATTAACATTAAATTATCTGGCAACAGCTCTGGTGGACATTCCTGCAGTCAGCATGATACATCTGTGCCATTGTGTTGTGTGACAAAACTGCACATTTTAGAGTGGCACCTGTGTAATGATCATGTTGTTTAATCAGCTTCCTGATATACCACACCTGTCAGGTGGATGGATTATCGTGTGAAAGGAGAAATGCTCACTAACAGAGATTTGTTTGAGAGAAATAATATTTTTGTGCATATGGAAAATGTCAGGGATCTCTTATTTCAGCTCATGAAACACTTTACATGTTGCGTTTATATTTTTGCTAAAGTCAATCTAACGACATCACAATGATGACAAAAGTTGTCCTACTAATTATTTGTTCCCTTCTGAAATGTCACCGTGTTTCCAAGCCACTATAATCCAAATTAGACAATCCTCATCAGTTTCAATTAGGTAGAATTAAGTACAACGTTTAGTCGGGCACCAGTGCTCAAGAGAATCTTCATAACAACCCATGAATTTGTAAAAAAATGTTTTAAAAATCGGAATTAAAAAAATAAAGTGTCTATATATATATGACATGTAATAGTGCTATAATTGTGGACCAATATAGCGTCTGTAGCACAGGGAAATAGGTTTTTCAACACCCACCAAACTACTTCCCATGGCTACGCCCATTTTAGCATTTGTCCTAACACTGCACATCTGATTCAAATTATAAAAGCTAGATGATTAGTTGATTATTTGAATTGGTTAAAGGACGTGAGAGAGGAAAAAGAGAGGGAGGGGTCTGACTGAATGGGTCCTTAAAAAGGAGAGGAGGGACCAGGTAGAACGCAACTCACATACAGGACAGAGCGAGCGACGGACTCAGTGTAGACCGCTGAAACGACGAGATTGCAGACGGTGAGGTCAACATATTCATCTAGTACTGTATCTGCTGTCATCCCAAATTGTTCCCTATCTAGTGCCCTACTTTTGACCAGGGCCCATAGGCCATATGTGACCCTCATCAAATGTAGTGCATTATATGGGGCAGGGGTCTCCAACGGGTTCAAGTAACTCGCCGCCCAACCATGAGTAGTAGTTAGCCAAACAATTCTGAAAGTACATGAAATTTTCACGTGTTCACACTGCAAGCTCACAGGTACTATATAATCAACGCGACTTGACGTTATTCCACCCTTGGTTAGCCACTATTGGCTTAAAACGCCAAATGTAACACTATCTGCTAAGTAATTTCCAGCAATATTGCCCATGTGTGGTGCGCCTTTGTCGAGCACTTCGTGCGTAGCCCGTTGATGTGATAACCGTCTTGTGGGTTGACCGATTCTTTCCTCAAAACCTTCTCAATTAAATGTTAACTGCGAAGTATACTTACCTAGCAGAGGTGTATATATCGTTATTTGCGAACTTTTCCATGAAATCAGCAACAGCGGTAAAGAACCATCGCTAGACTGGCGCATTAGACCACACATTGATTTCTCACTGGATAGATTGTGCAATTAAAGGGACATTAGCTAAGTGTTTTCTTCTAGACCTAAAACTAATGTGATTTAAGCATTGACAAGTACTCAGAAAATCACATGTAGTTTTCAATTGTAATTGAGTGGAAAAATGCATGTCAAACCAGAAAATTTAACTGAACTTTTGAGAATGTTTTTTTTTTTTTTTTTAATTGAGGGGGTTGCAGCTTTTATAGGGCCCCCTTAGTAGTTTATTAACCTTTTTTTTTACCAGGTCTTGACAACTGTGCATTACTTTCCCTTGTACACTAAGGACCCAAGGAAGAGTTGCAGTAGAGTATTATAAAACAAGTACCTTAATTTTAAGTAGCTCATGCTAGAAAAGTTGTCTCCTGTTCTAGAATAATCTACTTTACTAGCTAATTGCCTTTACAAAGGTGTGTCACGCATCTGGCTTTGAACTGGGTTAGTTAACTAGGGTGCTGTTTTTGGGTGTGCCCCCTGAATTCAAGAGTGTGTAGACTTAATTTGAAGTAGTTGGTGAATCTCAGCCAAGATATTAATGCTTTCCATTCCCTATGTAGTGCACTAGGGGAATAGGGTGCCACTTGAGTCAGACATTCCTGTGTGCCAGGCTAATCTACTCTATGTCGCAAGAGATGATATCTGGTATTCCTTAGCCCTTCATTAGTTGAATGTGGTAGTACTAGAATACGTGAGAAGTGGACTTGCTGGGGTACTCAAGGAGAGATTAGGGGAAACGTTGCACTGAATTGGTTTTGATGGCTTCTCATTGTCTTTCTCTCCTCTTGCTCAGGAGACTATCACCATGGTGACATTGAGCATTCTTCTGCTTCTCAGCACTCACTTTGCACTGGGTGACAACAGAATGACTGCGATTAAAGCAGGTAAGGGTCAGCCTCACACTTTACATCAGGCTTGTCAAACTCATTCTTTGGAGTACCTAGTAACTGCAGGTTTTTGGTCTTCCTTTCAATGAAGACTTAGACAACCAGGTGAGGGGAGTTCTTTACTAATTGGTGACCTAAACTTGAAAGGATTTGGCGCTGCCCGGTGTGGTCGCCTGTTAAGCAGCTCCTGTTCGTGCATAAATTGTTAATGTTTGTTTTTAGGTCTATTTTTTGCAACAGTTGAACTATAATAGTTCAGGATTATGGAGTGCTACGGTTTTACGAAGCTTTTAACGGTCCTTTTTATCACTGAGGGACTTTTTATTTTTCTCACAGCTGAATGTCTACAGGAGTCTTCCATTATTTACAACAGAGCCCAGATCCTGGATTTAGCACACGCAGCGCTGCTGCACCCCAGGGAAAAGTTTGATATTCCGGATGAGTTGAAAAGGCGACGGCGTGGACGTAGGGCAGGATTGAAGTGTAAGGCAAAGCTGAGGAAGTACAAGCCAGCTATACAGTCTATCATTGTGGGCAATGTGAGATCGCTGCATAACAAGATCGACGAATTTGAGGGTCTTGTCCGTGGGCAAAGGGACTATTGGGAAGCGAGCCTAATGTTTTTTTTTACTGAGACTTGGCTGAACGATAACATCCCCATGGAGAACGTCACTATCGGCGGGTTCCGGACCATCAGAGCAGACGGGGATAGTGTTTCTTCTGGTAAGAGCAAGGGTGGGGGGGGCTGGCTTTATTAGTTAACAGATGGTGTAATCCGAGCCATATTATTCTTAAGGAAGAGTTTTGTAGCCCGTACATTGAGCCGTTCGCCTGAGACCCTACTATTTGCTGAGGGAATTCACGGCGGCTATTGTTTACATCCCGCCCTCCGCTGACGCAAACACAGCGTGTGACGTCATCCACTCTTATCGCGAGGTTAGACAGCGCATCCCAGTGCTTTCTTTGCCATTTCGGGGGATTTTAACCATGCATCTCTCTCCAACGCTGCCCACGTTCAAACAGTTTGTGAAGTACCCAACCAGGGATAATACAACTGGATATGCTAATGTGAAGGACGCATACAACTCCACTGCACTCCCTCCCCACGATAGATTGGATCACAACCTTGTCCACCTCACTCCACTCTACAGGCCTTTGGTCCAACAGCAGCCTGCGACCACTAGGACCATTAGGAGATGGTCCCCGGAGGCGAATGAGGCCCTACAGGACTGTTTTGAAACCAGACTGGGATGTGCTCTGTGAGGCTCATGGGGAGGACATCGATGGACTGACTGCATAACGGATTATATCAATTTTTGTGTAGACAACACTTTACCCACCAGGAAGGTATGCTGTTTTCCAAATAATAAACCCTGGGTCACCAGCGACCTGAAGGCCCTGCTGAATGAGAAGAGGGCCTTCAAGGAGAGGGACAAGGACAAATTGAAATGCATCTAGAGGGAGCTGAAGTTGCAGATTGCTGAGGAGAAGATGGGGTTTAAGGAGAAGATGGTGGACAAGCTTAGGTAGAGGTGTGGAAAGGTATGAGAAATATCACTGGCTTCAAACAGTGGGCAGACGGAGGGGACCCAGGACAGCTAATGAGCTGAACCAATTTTTTTAACAGGTTTGTTACTGTCCCTGTCCAGCTCCCCAGGCCACACACCCTCACGGCTGTCCCACCCCCACTTTGCTCACAACACCTCTGAGAGAATCAGCGACCCCACCTCTACCCCTGCTCCCTCTGGACTGATCCTCAACACCCCCCCCCCCCCCCCCACCTGGGCTGGCTTTCACCAACAACTAAGTGGAGAGACTACATCAGTGGAAAGCGGTGGGCCCTGATGGCATCAGCCCAAGTGTGCTTAGGGTCTGTGCTGTCCAACTGTGTGGAATACTCCAGCGTCTCTTCAACCTTTGCCTGAGCCTAGAAAGGGTCCCTGTGCTGTGGAAAACATCCTGCCTCGTCCCAGTGCCCAAGAAGGCACACCCCACTGTCCTGAATGACTTCAGACCTGTAGCGCTAACATCCCACATCATGAAGACCCTGGAAAGGTTAGTCCTCGCTCACCTCAGACCCCTGGTGTGTACATCACTAGACCCCCTGCAGTTCGCATACCAGCGCAACATCGGGGTGGATGATGCTATCTACCTTCTGCAGAGGGCCTATTCTCACCTGGACAACGCAGGTTGCACTGTGAGGGCTATGTTTTTTGACTTCTCCAGTGCCTTCAACACCATTCAGCCCCTGCTACTGGGTGAGAAGATGAGGATGAGGATGAAAGTGGAAGCACCCTTAGTCTCCTGGGTCACGGACTACCTGACCGGTAGGCCACAATTTGTGCGACTACAGAGCTGTGTCAGAACGGGCAGTGAGCAACACAGGGGCCCCCCAGGGAACGGTCCTGTCCCCCTTCCCGTTCACCCTCTACACCTCGGACTTCAGATATAACTCTGAAACATGCCACCTACAGAAGTTCTCGTGTGACTCCGCAATTGTAGGGTGCATCAGGGGTGGGCAGGAGGAGGAGTACAGGAGCGTATTCAGTGACTTTGTGGTGTGAGCAGAACCACCTTCAGCTCAACATCAGCAAAACAAAGGAGATGGTGGTGGACTTCAGGAGAACCAAGGCAAAATTGACTGCAGTGTCCCTATACAGCGGATGGATGTGGAAATGGTTGGGTCATACAAGTTCCTGGGAGTCCATATGGAGAATGGGCTTGTAACACCGGGGCCCTGTACAAAAACGATTCTACTTTCTGAGGAGGCTCCGGTCCTTCAACGTGTGCAGTAAACTACTGCATACCTTCTACCAGTGTGGTGGCCAGTGCCATCTTTTTTGCTGTGGAGCCAACATTAAAGCTGGTGATGCTTCTCGGGTAAATATGTTGATCAGGAAGGCTAGCTCTGTCCTGGGGATGAGCCTTGACACTCTAGAGGAGGTGGCGGAGATGGATCCTGGCCAAACTGCTGGCCATCATGGACAACGTCACCCACCCTCTGCATGCCATGGTTATGACGCAGAGGAGCACCTTCAGTCACAGACTGATCCTACCACGGTGTGCTACAGGAGGTCCTTCCTGCCGGTGGCTATTAGACTAAATGCCTCACCGGGGTGCCGTGCCGTCGGCAACACAGACCTGGAACTGTTGGTGTTAGGACCTAGCTTAACAATTGTGCATCCATCCGTGAGTATCTCTGGTCCGTATTCACTCAGGATTTATTCATTCAGGTCTGTATATACTTACTTATGTACAGTTGTTATATCATATCATCTGCAATATTGCAAGTAATTCTTGGACTTCACTCAGGTATGCATTTTAGTATCCTGTCAGTTGTATCTTATTTTTTTCATGCTTTTAGTATATCAAATGTGTAATACGTGCAGTTATCTGTAATTAAACCCTGCACACTAATGACTATTTTAAGGAAATTACTATTACCCCAAATTATATCATACACACTTAGCTATTTAAGTATCTCTTCTTGTCATTTACCTGTACAGTTGATGTAACATGCTAAATTTTCACTTACATGTTCATTTAACCAGTATGTCTAAGTAAACTATTACCCTCATCATATGCATTTTTAGCTATTGGAGTATTTCTCTGCCATCAAGCTGTATAGTTAACCATGCACCATCCGCCCATGTATAGTGTACATATTCATCAAAGCACCCATACTATGCAATGTCTTTTATAGCTTTTTTTAGCACTCCAGACAACTTGTATTTCTATACTTTTTCATACTGACGCTCTATGTATCGTGTATCTGTCTTTTGTGTATTTTCATTCTGGCATTTTGCACCTGCCCTATGTTTTGTAGCTGCTTGACAAATTTCCCCCCCAGGGATCAATAAAGTATATCTAGGGAGGAATGAGAACCTGTAGACACTTGGCCATTTGTGGAATGAGTTTGCTTCACATTCAATTATTTGTTTGTTTGTAGTGTGGAATGACTGATCTACAAATAATATTCAGTAGTTATTTATAATGAATGGTTATTTGCAGATCAGTCAGTCTCGACTATCCAGATCAGTCAGTCTGCTGCAATTTCGAACACGCCCTGTCTTCTCCTTTCAGATGAATTGGTGAAATTTGCAGCCAACAAAAGAAACCTATGCCCCACAGGCTGGTTCCAATTTAATTCAAGCTGCTTCATGTTTGTTGCAACTCGAAGGACATGGGCCAAAGCAGAGGTATAACGCTACTGTGAATTAAAGAAGTTCAATTGAAATTAACTTTTTTTTTTTTTTAGGTTATTTGGCCTCATGTGAAATACTGAACCTCTACTTATTATGTAACTTAAATTTTCTATAGGCTTTGCAGTAGTTATTTAATGTCTTGTATATTAGAACCCTCGTAGGTTTAGATGGCACTGAACTAATATCTCTAAGTGCCTGTTTAATAGGATATTAGTTCTGATGGCCAATATTTGATTGTGAGTCCAGAAGATGAGTTCTCAGACTGGACAACTGACTAATACTTCCATTATGACATGTCTCTGTCTACTGCTTTCTCTAGCGCCACTGTATGCTCCTTGGAGAAAAACTGAAGCCTGTGCAGAACACTGTAAAGTACCTTGGCCCAAACCTGGCATCTGTGCACAGCTCTAAAGAGTCCCAATTTCTAGAGGCGGTGGTGTTTCTCAAGACTGAGAGTTCCCCTCTTACCTGGATTGGAGGATTTGATCATGAAGCAGTGGAAAAGGTACCCAATTGTCATACTTGAGTAAAAGTGAAGATTCCTTAATAGAAATGACTGAAGTGAAACAGGTAAGATCTTTAGTATACTCATCAATATGTCGAATCCCGTAGCCGAAAAGTTCCTAGGAATCCTGTTACCTGTTTCAAGACAAATAAAACATCAGCTCTGAGTAGGTTTCAGGATGTTAAGACCATGCTCTGTGCCAGGAGTAAAATCAACTCCACCGTTTCTCAGCTGGTAATGACAACAGTTTGAGGTACCGCAAAGGAAAGATGGTGATGACGCTCATTGACATGTTGCGAAGAACGTGGAATAGCCAATCGCCATAAGGCGCCGCCAGCTGTGAACTCTATAGCACTCTTGGGACTACCACAGCAAATGTGACTAAATTATATGTTACAATGGTAAAACATTTAAGAATTTTTGCTTGACACCACCTCGTTACATATTCTTACCTAATGTTGGCGTGCATATCCACTTTTTTAAATTGTAATGTGCATATTGCACAGACTCATACAGTATGATGGCTGTTAAAAGCGGAATGTTGATATTACCATTATATCCACACTCGTCACTCCCGTTTTAACAATTCTAAATTGCTTTGGCACAGTAGGCATGAAGTAACTTGCCGACGTTTGAAAGGGCAATAACTTTTACCAATCACTATTCACGTTAACATTGCCCCTAGATGCTTTCAATTGCCTAATGTATAGGCAAGCCCAATTTAGGCATAACGTGAAATTAACACTATGTAGGTTAATGAGATAATCAAAAGAGAAAATTGATTATTTATTAGCCTAGTGGCTAAAGTATTTAGGTGTATTGTGTAAAATCATTGTCAAAAGGGAAAGAATTACTGTTGCATGTAGGTCTAAAACTGTCTTTCAACAACTCTAAAGAAATTGACTGTCTATTGCCACAGATTATCCATTATATTGACCAGATACTCCATTGGCCACTCTAACAATGTAAAGAAGAGTCTTAAATGCAAGGCAGGTGGGACATTCTAGCCTATGAGAGGGCAGATTCGATATAAATGTATTTCTCAAAGTTGTCGGGATGTCGTGTGTGCTACTTGTAGCAGTACTCTCATAACACCTAAGCATTACAACTTTTATTCGCTCAAATAAGCCATTACATTTTTTGTTGACGAAATTCAACATCTTATTGACTGCCAAGCCTCTCAGGGTCAGGACCTTGCAAAAGTGATTTACAAATGTCTCAGGATTTTGATACTCTGTACTTTGAGTACCTTAATGGGTTATGAAATAATTTACTACAAAACAGTTCTGGGATGTAAAGACTTCGATGCTCAGTAGGACCTGCCGGTAACTCTTAAATGGTTAGGCCTGCTTATGAGGTCTCCTAAATATCTGTCGACTAGGTGGGACTCTTATGAAGTCTTCATGCTTAGCTTTCATTTTTACCCATAAGAGTAGGTGTAAAATGTGTGTTCTGCACTTTCTACTGAGACGCTTTGTGGATATGGACCCTTGTCTAGGTTTGGAAGATCTTATAGATGTACAAGATAATGCCCATTGCAGTATCCACTGACACATAGTGGGCTAGAGTGTACTATAGCATATACATTTCAATGTTTTGTAGCAGTGATTTCAGTTTAGAATGTTGAAGCCTGCATTCTGCCATGAAATGACTGTGGATAGAACAAGCTTTATAGTTTCTAAAGTATGAGTGGTAGCAAAAAGCTGTGACTAAGATGAGTCAGTCTGCACATTTCCATGTTAGTAGCTTAAATGGTTAAAGCGCAGTGGTAAATCCAAATGCTTCCCATTTAAGCCTATGGATCTTTTATGCAAATTTAAAACTGTTATAGTTCAAAGTATAAATGGTATCAAAAGGCAACCTATTCCAGAACAGTCTGCCTTTTTATTTTTATTTTAAATTGTATGTTTTTAAAATCTGGAATCCTTAATGGTGCTGTTTCCCCATAATGCAGATTTGGTTGTACACTAGTTGACCCTTTTCACCACTCAGGTCTATGGCCATTGAAATGCTTTGGGATTTTTATAAATGTGGTTTGTAATTTGAGGTGTGTGTGTGTGTGTGTGTGTATATATATATATATATATGCAGTGCATGTTTTTAAAGTTGGTTTGGTAGTGGTAGCTTTTACGGTTTTGGTGCTACAGGTGGACGAAACACCATGAGTACGTTGACTTTTAGAAATTGTTCTTGCTTTCAGCAAGCACAGATACTGAGACCTCACTACTTCCCCACAGGACAGACTATGGTTCTGGAGTGACGGCTCCAAATTTGATCACGAGAACTGGGCAGAAGACAAGCCGAGTAACAATGGTGCCAGAAAGCAATGTATTCAGATGAACTTTGGAGGTACAGTAAGGCCATTATCATTCATAAAATTAATATTTTTCATATTAAGTTTAACACATCTGACATACTTTTTCCATTTGTGTGCATCGGAGTTGTTTCAAGAGGTAACTTCTGTTCTGTTTCCTCTGAAGATGAAAACGGCTGGACAGATGAATCCTGTTTAAGGCGTTATCCCTCGTTGTGCTCCATAAGAACCTGTGAAATCCGTCACACGATCGAATGACACCAAATGCTTCTCCGTGTAGGCATCCTAACTGAAAATGTTGAAGTCAATTATTTTGAAGACATTTGTTGCTGTAAAATAAGTTTTACTTGTTCTACCTAAATGTTGAATTATTTTGTGGCTTGTTGAAAAAAACAAAACAAACGGGTAGGCATTTAATCTCATGAGTCATTATTAAACATGAATGATATTACCATAATTGATTCACTTTGTTTCTTGACCATAGTCTAGGATCATGGAGTTGATGTAGGAAATGTAATTGTAACATTTGACCACTAGGTGTCTAATATGAATGGTTTCTTAAGGTTTTACGACAGGTCATACGGAGGTTGGCGGCAGTTGGTAATAGATGCTTGTATATAAAAAAAATGACTAGTTCAAAGCTAGCTATTCAATACTTATCAATGACTCATCGAAGTATATGAATGGTACCAGGAGTGGTAATTGAAGTGAAAATCTGCTAGGAGAAACAAATACTTTCTTACAGATATCAAACTAAAGGCAGTCATGCAATCTTTCTGATTTGAAGTCTATGATTTGTGATCAAATTGTTTTTGGTATACGTGATACAAAAGTGAGTCTCTTGAGAGAAACTGAACTGATATTGGAGGGTGCTATTAAAATATGCCATGCCAGTGAGCTAGCTCAACAGCACGCTAAGGCGTTCAGTCAAGGTCATAATGGCGGGTGCCAAATACTTCACAACTTGATGCCTCTCAAGGATGCTGGCAGCTCAGGTTAGAGGAAGAAAGCACAATACTGTACTTTCAACACCATTTGGCCAGTACTGTTTTCTCAGAATGCCCTTTGGCATAGTGTCTGCATCTGAGGTTTTTCATCAAGCAATGGAAAACCTAATAGAAGGAGTAAGGGTCTACGTGGATTTTGTAGTGGTCTGGGGTTCAACAATGCATTAACACAATGAGACTTACTAAAGTGCTACAGAGGATCAGGAAAAAATTGACAAGTGTCGGTTTGGTGTACAGGAAGTCACATTCCTAGGAGAAGCTGTCAGCTCAAGGAGTTGAGCCAGACGAGCAAGATTGACGCCATACTTGATATGCCCCGTCCAACAGACGAGTGCTACGCGTCTTGGGAATGATAACTTAATTGGGAAGTTTGTTCCCAATCTGTCAGCCAAAACAGCCGGACTGCGAGACCTACACAAAGAAAATGATTTTGCATGGACAGTGAACCATGAATGAGAGTGGACAAAACTCAAAACGACACTGACCACCACACCTGTACTCACCTTTGACCCTACCATGAAAATCAAGGTGTCAACGGATGCATCAAAAGATGGCCTCGGCGCAGTTTTACTACAAGCGGAAGGAGAGGATTGGTAGCCATTATAAAGAACTTAAATGAGATGTCACCAAGGATTCAACGCCTCATGATGAAGCTGCAACGTTATGATTTTAATCTAATCTACACACCAGGCAAATACATAGTGTTAGCAGATGCACTATCCAGAGCGCCCACAGGGAGTCACGTAAGCTCTACAGAAGACTACGTTGATGCTCATGTGACTATGGTCACTGCTTCACTACCTGTATCAGACTCGAAATCAAAACTGATAGCAGAACAGACAAAAGACAGAGTTACAAACAGTGATTGTGAACATGCATCACGGATGGCCTAAAGGGTCCTGTCCAGAATACTACCACATCAGGTCAGAACTGAGTGTTGCAAATGGGCTACTACTACGACAGAACAGAATAGTAATTCCACAGACTCTAGGCCAAGATATGCTCGCAAGGATTCACGAGGGTCACCTTGGAATTGAGAAATGCAAAAGAAGAGCGAGAGACAGTGTACTGGCCTGGCATCAACCAGGACATTGAAAGAATGATAAACAAATGTGGAACATGCCAGAAATATCCAAATAAGCAAGCAAAAGAGCCAATGAAGGTTGCAGACCTACCAACTGCACCATGGCAAAAGGTTGGCATGGATCTCTTTCATCTGAAAGGTAAAGACTATTTAATAGTGATCGACTACTACTCGAACTTTCCGGAAATGGCGCTGCTCTCAAGCATAACAGCATGCAGTGTCATAACACATGTCCAATCTATCTTTGCCAGACATGGCATTCCAGTTTGCAGCACACTATGACTTTCAGCATATCACATCTAGTCCCTTGTATGCTCAATCCAATGGCAAAGCTGAGAAAGGTGTCCATATTCTCAAACAGCTGCTCAAGAAAGCTGCTGACAGCAAGTCTGATCCTATCTTGCTCTGTTAGCTTACCTGGCAACACCTCTGGACTGTGGCTCATTACCTGCTGAACTTTTAATGGGACGCAAGCTGCGCACAACTCTACCCTGTCGTGTCAAAGGAAAACAACAAACAGGACTGAGACAGAGATTCAAACTGCTGAAGCTGAAACAGAAATTGTAGTATGACAAGTCATCAAAAAGTCTCAAGCCATTGACAAAAGATTTAGGATCTCGTCCCGGTATCTTTGTGCATTCAAATTGCCATCGATATAATTCAATTGTGTTCGTTGCCCGTAACTTATGCCTGCCCATACCATAACCCCACTGCCACCATGGGGCGCTCTTGTTCACAACGTTGACATCAGCAAACTGCCATCTGCCAAGTACAGTTGAAACCTGAATTAATCCGTGAAAAGCACACTTCTCCAGCGTGCCAGTGGCCATCGAAGGTAAGCAGTTGCCCACTGAAGTCAGTTATGACGCCGAATTGCAGTCAGGTCAAGACCCTGGTGAGGACGACGAGCACGCAGATGAGCTTCCCTGAGACGGTTTCTGACAGTTTGTGCAGAAATTATTCAGTTGTGCAAACCACAGTTTAATCAGCTGTCCGGGTGGCTGGTCTCAGACGATCCCCCAGGTGAAGAAGACGAATGTGGAGGTCCTGGGCTGGCATGGTTACGCCTGGTCTGAGGTTGTGAGGCCGGTTGGACGTACTGGCAAATTCCCTAAAACGTTGGAGGCGGCTTTAAATTAACATTAAATTATCTGGCAACAGCTCTGGTGGACATTCCTGCAGTCAGCATGATACATCTGTGCCATTGTGTTGTGTGACAAAACTGCACATTTTAGAGTGGCACCTGTGTAATGATCATGTTGTTTAATCAGCTTCCTGATATACCACACCTGTCAGGTGGATGGATTATCGTGTGAAAGGAGAAATGCTCACTAACAGAGATTTGTTTGAGAGAAATAATATTTTTGTGCATATGGAAAATGTCAGGGATCTCTTATTTCAGCTCATGAAACACTTTACATGTTGCGTTTATATTTTTGCTAAAGTCAATCTAACGACATCACAATGATGACAAAAGTTGTCCTACTAATTATTTGTTCCCTTCTGAAATGTCACCGTGTTTCCAAGCCACTATAATCCAAATTAGACAATCCTCATCAGTTTCAATTAGGTAGAATTAAGTACAACGTTTAGTCGGGCACCAGTGCTCAAGAGAATCTTCATAACAACCCATGAATTTGTAAAAAAATGTTTTAAAAATCGGAATTAAAAAAATAAAGTGTCTATATATATATGACATGTAATAGTGCTATAATTGTGGACCAATATAGCGTCTGTAGCACAGGGAAATAGGTTTTTCAACACCCACCAAACTACTTCCCATGGCTACGCCCATTTTAGCATTTGTCCTAACACTGCACATCTGATTCAAATTATAAAAGCTAGATGATTAGTTGATTATTTGAATTGGTTAAAGGACGTGAGAGAGGAAAAAGAGAGGGAGGGGTCTGACTGAATGGGTCCTTAAAAAGGAGAGGAGGGACCAGGTAGAACGCAACTCACATACAGGACAGAGCGAGCGACGGACTCAGTGTAGACCGCTGAAACGACGAGATTGCAGACGGTGAGGTCAACATATTCATCTAGTACTGTATCTGCTGTCATCCCAAATTGTTCCCTATCTAGTGCCCTACTTTTGACCAGGGCCCATAGGCCATATGTGACCCTCATCAAATGTAGTGCATTATATGGGGCAGGGGTCTCCAACGGGTTCAAGTAACTCGCCGCCCAACCATGAGTAGTAGTTAGCCAAACAATTCTGAAAGTACATGAAATTTTCACGTGTTCACACTGCAAGCTCACAGGTACTATATAATCAACGCGACTTGACGTTATTCCACCCTTGGTTAGCCACTATTGGCTTAAAACGCCAAATGTAACACTATCTGCTAAGTAATTTCCAGCAATATTGCCCATGTGTGGTGCGCCTTTGTCGAGCACTTCGTGCGTAGCCCGTTGATGTGATAACCGTCTTGTGGGTTGACCGATTCTTTCCTCAAAACCTTCTCAATTAAATGTTAACTGCGAAGTATACTTACCTAGCAGAGGTGTATATATCGTTATTTGCGAACTTTTCCATGAAATCAGCAACAGCGGTAAAGAACCATCGCTAGACTGGCGCATTAGACCACACATTGATTTCTCACTGGATAGATTGTGCAATTAAAGGGACATTAGCTAAGTGTTTTCTTCTAGACCTAAAACTAATGTGATTTAAGCATTGACAAGTACTCAGAAAATCACATGTAGTTTTCAATTGTAATTGAGTGGAAAAATGCATGTCAAACCAGAAAATTTAACTGAACTTTTGAGAATGTTTTTTTTTTTTTTTTTAATTGAGGGGGTTGCAGCTTTTATAGGGCCCCCTTAGTAGTTTATTAACCTTTTTTTTTACCAGGTCTTGACAACTGTGCATTACTTTCCCTTGTACACTAAGGACCCAAGGAAGAGTTGCAGTAGAGTATTATAAAACAAGTACCTTAATTTTAAGTAGCTCATGCTAGAAAAGTTGTCTCCTGTTCTAGAATAATCTACTTTACTAGCTAATTGCCTTTACAAAGGTGTGTCACGCATCTGGCTTTGAACTGGGTTAGTTAACTAGGGTGCTGTTTTTGGGTGTGCCCCCTGAATTCAAGAGTGTGTAGACTTAATTTGAAGTAGTTGGTGAATCTCAGCCAAGATATTAATGCTTTCCATTCCCTATGTAGTGCACTAGGGGAATAGGGTGCCACTTGAGTCAGACATTCCTGTGTGCCAGGCTAATCTACTCTATGTCGCAAGAGATGATATCTGGTATTCCTTAGCCCTTCATTAGTTGAATGTGGTAGTACTAGAATACGTGAGAAGTGGACTTGCTGGGGTACTCAAGGAGAGATTAGGGGAAACGTTGCACTGAATTGGTTTTGATGGCTTCTCATTGTCTTTCTCTCCTCTTGCTCAGGAGACTATCACCATGGTGACATTGAGCATTCTTCTGCTTCTCAGCACTCACTTTGCACTGGGTGACAACAGAATGACTGCGATTAAAGCAGGTAAGGGTCAGCCTCACACTTTACATCAGGCTTGTCAAACTCATTCTTTGGAGTACCTAGTAACTGCAGGTTTTTGGTCTTCCTTTCAATGAAGACTTAGACAACCAGGTGAGGGGAGTTCTTTACTAATTGGTGACCTAAACTTGAAAGGATTTGGCGCTGCCCGGTGTGGTCGCCTGTTAAGCAGCTCCTGTTCGTGCATAAATTGTTAATGTTTGTTTTTAGGTCTATTTTTTGCAACAGTTGAACTATAATAGTTCAGGATTATGGAGTGCTACGGTTTTACGAAGCTTTTAACGGTCCTTTTTATCACTGAGGGACTTTTTATTTTTCTCACAGCTGAATGTCTACAGGAGTCTTCCATTATTTACAACAGAGCCCAGATCCTGGATTTAGCACACGCAGCGCTGCTGCACCCCAGGGAAAAGTTTGATATTCCGGATGAGTTGAAAAGGCGACGGCGTGGACGTAGGGCAGGATTGAAGTGTAAGGCAAAGCTGAGGAAGTACAAGCCAGCTATACAGTCTATCATTGTGGGCAATGTGAGATCGCTGCATAACAAGATCGACGAATTTGAGGGTCTTGTCCGTGGGCAAAGGGACTATTGGGAAGCGAGCCTAATGTTTTTTTTTACTGAGACTTGGCTGAACGATAACATCCCCATGGAGAACGTCACTATCGGCGGGTTCCGGACCATCAGAGCAGACGGGGATAGTGTTTCTTCTGGTAAGAGCAAGGGTGGGGGGGGCTGGCTTTATTAGTTAACAGATGGTGTAATCCGAGCCATATTATTCTTAAGGAAGAGTTTTGTAGCCCGTACATTGAGCCGTTCGCCTGAGACCCTACTATTTGCTGAGGGAATTCACGGCGGCTATTGTTTACATCCCGCCCTCCGCTGACGCAAACACAGCGTGTGACGTCATCCACTCTTATCGCGAGGTTAGACAGCGCATCCCAGTGCTTTCTTTGCCATTTCGGGGGATTTTAACCATGCATCTCTCTCCAACGCTGCCCACGTTCAAACAGTTTGTGAAGTACCCAACCAGGGATAATACAACTGGATATGCTAATGTGAAGGACGCATACAACTCCACTGCACTCCCTCCCCACGATAGATTGGATCACAACCTTGTCCACCTCACTCCACTCTACAGGCCTTTGGTCCAACAGCAGCCTGCGACCACTAGGACCATTAGGAGATGGTCCCCGGAGGCGAATGAGGCCCTACAGGACTGTTTTGAAACCAGACTGGGATGTGCTCTGTGAGGCTCATGGGGAGGACATCGATGGACTGACTGCATAACGGATTATATCAATTTTTGTGTAGACAACACTTTACCCACCAGGAAGGTATGCTGTTTTCCAAATAATAAACCCTGGGTCACCAGCGACCTGAAGGCCCTGCTGAATGAGAAGAGGGCCTTCAAGGAGAGGGACAAGGACAAATTGAAATGCATCTAGAGGGAGCTGAAGTTGCGGATTGCTGAGGAGAAGATGGGGTTTAAGGAGAAGATGGTGGACAAGCTTAGGTAGAGGTGTGGAAAGGTATGAGAAATATCACTGGCTTCAAACAGTGGGCAGACGGAGGGGACCCAGGACAGCTAATGAGCTGAACCAATTTTTTTAACAGGTTTGTTACTGTCCCTGTCCAGCTCCCCAGGCCACACACCCTCACGGCTGTCCCACCCCCACTTTGCTCACAACACCTCTGAGAGAATCAGCGACCCCACCTCTACCCCTGCTCCCTCTGGACTGATCCTCAACACCCCCCCCCCCCCCCCCCCACCTGGGCTGGCTTTCACCAACAACTAAGTGGAGAGACTACATCAGTGGAAAGCGGTGGGCCCTGATGGCATCAGCCCAAGTGTGCTTAGGGTCTGTGCTGTCCAACTGTGTGGAATACTCCAGCGTCTCTTCAACCTTTGCCTGAGCCTAGAAAGGGTCCCTGTGCTGTGGAAAACATCCTGCCTCGTCCCAGTGCCCAAGAAGGCACACCCCACTGTCCTGAATGACTTCAGACCTGTAGCGCTAACATCCCACATCATGAAGACCCTGGAAAGGTTAGTCCTCGCTCACCTCAGACCCCTGGTGTGTACATCACTAGACCCCCTGCAGTTCGCATACCAGCGCAACATCGGGGTGGATGATGCTATCTACCTTCTGCAGAGGGCCTATTCTCACCTGGACAACGCAGGTTGCACTGTGAGGGCTATGTTTTTTGACTTCTCCAGTGCCTTCAACACCATTCAGCCCCTGCTACTGGGTGAGAAGATGAGGATGAGGATGAAAGTGGAAGCACCCTTAGTCTCCTGGGTCACGGACTACCTGACCGGTAGGCCACAATTTGTGCGACTACAGAGCTGTGTCAGAACGGGCAGTGAGCAACACAGGGGCCCCCCAGGGAACGGTCCTGTCCCCCTTCCCGTTCACCCTCTACACCTCGGACTTCAGATATAACTCTGAAACATGCCACCTACAGAAGTTCTCGTGTGACTCCGCAATTGTAGGGTGCATCAGGGGTGGGCAGGAGGAGGAGTACAGGAGCGTATTCAGTGACTTTGTGGTGTGAGCAGAACCACCTTCAGCTCAACATCAGCAAAACAAAGGAGATGGTGGTGGACTTCAGGAGAACCAAGGCAAAATTGACTGCAGTGTCCCTATACAGCGGATGGATGTGGAAATGGTTGGGTCATACAAGTTCCTGGGAGTCCATATGGAGAATGGGCTTGTAACACCGGGGCCCTGTACAAAAACGATTCTACTTTCTGAGGAGGCTCCGGTCCTTCAACGTGTGCAGTAAACTACTGCATACCTTCTACCAGTGTGGTGGCCAGTGCCATCTTTTTTGCTGTGGAGCCAACATTAAAGCTGGTGATGCTTCTCGGGTAAATATGTTGATCAGGAAGGCTAGCTCTGTCCTGGGGATGAGCCTTGACACTCTAGAGGAGGTGGCGGAGATGGATCCTGGCCAAACTGCTGGCCATCATGGACAACGTCACCCACCCTCTGCATGCCATGGTTATGACGCAGAGGAGCACCTTCAGTCACAGACTGATCCTACCACGGTGTGCTACAGGAGGTCCTTCCTGCCGGTGGCTATTAGACTAAATGCCTCACCGGGGTGCCGTGCCGTCGGCAACACAGACCTGGAACTGTTGGTGTTAGGACCTAGCTTAACAATTGTGCATCCATCCGTGAGTATCTCTGGTCCGTATTCACTCAGGATTTATTCATTCAGGTCTGTATATACTTACTTATGTACAGTTGTTATATCATATCATCTGCAATATTGCAAGTAATTCTTGGACTTCACTCAGGTATGCATTTTAGTATCCTGTCAGTTGTATCTTATTTTTTTCATGCTTTTAGTATATCAAATGTGTAATACGTGCAGTTATCTGTAATTAAACCCTGCACACTAATGACTATTTTAAGGAAATTACTATTACCCCAAATTATATCATACACACTTAGCTATTTAAGTATCTCTTCTTGTCATTTACCTGTACAGTTGATGTAACATGCTAAATTTTCACTTACATGTTCATTTAACCAGTATGTCTAAGTAAACTATTACCCTCATCATATGCATTTTTAGCTATTGGAGTATTTCTCTGCCATCAAGCTGTATAGTTAACCATGCACCATCCGCCCATGTATAGTGTACATATTCATCAAAGCACCCATACTATGCAATGTCTTTTATAGCTTTTTTTAGCACTCCAGACAACTTGTATTTCTATACTTTTTCATACTGACGCTCTATGTATCGTGTATCTGTCTTTTGTGTATTTTCATTCTGGCATTTTGCACCTGCCCTATGTTTTGTAGCTGCTTGACAAATTTCCCCCCCAGGGATCAATAAAGTATATCTAGGGAGGAATGAGAACCTGTAGACACTTGGCCATTTGTGGAATGAGTTTGCTTCACATTCAATTATTTGTTTTGTTGTAGTGTGGAATGACTGATCTACAAATAATATTCAGTAGTTATTTATAATGAATGGTTATTTGCAGATCAGTCAGTCTCGACTATCCAGATCAGTCAGTCTGCTGCAATTTCGAACACGCCCTGTCTTCTCCTTTCAGATGAATTGGTGAAATTTGCAGCCAACAAAAGAAACCTATGCCCCACAGGCTGGTTCCAATTTAATTCAAGCTGCTTCATGTTTGTTGCAACTCGAAGGACATGGGCCAAAGCAGAGGTATAACGCTACTGTGAATTAAAGAAGTTCAATTGAAATTAACTTTTTTTTTTTTTTAGGTTATTTGGCCTCATGTGAAATACTGAACCTCTACTTATTATGTAACTTAAATTTTCTATAGGCTTTGCAGTAGTTATTTAATGTCTTGTATATTAGAACCCTCGTAGGTTTAGATGGCACTGAACTAATATCTCTAAGTGCCTGTTTAATAGGATATTAGTTCTGATGGCCAATATTTGATTGTGAGTCCAGAAGATGAGTTCTCAGACTGGACAACTGACTAATACTTCCATTATGACATGTCTCTGTCTACTGCTTTCTCTAGCGCCACTGTATGCTCCTTGGAGAAAAACTGAAGCCTGTGCAGAACACTGTAAAGTACCTTGGCCCAAACCTGGCATCTGTGCACAGCTCTAAAGAGTCCCAATTTCTAGAGGCGGTGGTGTTTCTCAAGACTGAGAGTTCCCCTCTTACCTGGATTGGAGGATTTGATCATGAAGCAGTGGAAAAGGTACCCAATTGTCATACTTGAGTAAAAGTGAAGATTCCTTAATAGAAATGACTGAAGTGAAAGGTATGCTCTACCTGAACAGGTAAGATCTTTAGTATACTCATCAATATGTCGAATCCCGTAGCCGAAAAGTTCCTAGGAATCCTGTTACCTGTTTCAAGACAAATAAAACATCAGCTCTGAGTAGGTTTCAGGATGTTAAGACCATGCTCTGTGCCAGGAGTAAAATCAACTCCACCGTTTCTCAGCTGGTAATGACAACAGTTTGAGGTACCGCAAAGGAAAGATGGTGATGACGCTCATTGACATGTTGCGAAGAACGTGGAATAGCCAATCGCCATAAGGCGCCGCCAGCTGTGAACTCTATAGCACTCTTGGGACTACCACAGCAAATGTGACTAAATTATATGTTACAATGGTAAAACATTTAAGAATTTTTGCTTGACACCACCTCGTTACATATTCTTACCTAATGTTGGCGTGCATATCCACTTTTTTAAATTGTAATGTGCATATTGCACAGACTCATACAGTATGATGGCTGTTAAAAGCGGAATGTTGATATTACCATTATATCCACACTCGTCACTCCCGTTTTAACAATTCTAAATTGCTTTGGCACAGTAGGCATGAAGTAACTTGCCGACGTTTGAAAGGGCAATAACTTTTACCAATCACTATTCACGTTAACATTGCCCCTAGATGCTTTCAATTGCCTAATGTATAGGCAAGCCCAATTTAGGCATAACGTGAAATTAACACTATGTAGGTTAATGAGATAATCAAAAGAGAAAATTGATTATTTATTAGCCTAGTGGCTAAAGTATTTAGGTGTATTGTGTAAAATCATTGTCAAAAGGGAAAGAATTACTGTTGCATGTAGGTCTAAAACTGTCTTTCAACAACTCTAAAGAAATTGACTGTCTATTGCCACAGATTATCCATTATATTGACCAGATACTCCATTGGCCACTCTAACAATGTAAAGAAGAGTCTTAAATGCAAGGCAGGTGGGACATTCTAGCCTATGAGAGGGCAGATTCGATATAAATGTATTTCTCAAAGTTGTCGGGATGTCGTGTGTGCTACTTGTAGCAGTACTCTCATAACACCTAAGCATTACAACTTTTATTCGCTCAAATAAGCCATTACATTTTTTGTTGACGAAATTCAACATCTTATTGACTGCCAAGCCTCTCAGTGTCAGGACCTTGCAAAAGTGATTTACAAATGTCTCAGGATTTTGATACTCTGTACTTTGAGTACCTTAATGGGTTATGAAATAATTTACTACAAAACAGTTCTGGGATGTAAAGACTTCGATGCTCAGTAGGACCTGCCGGTAACTCTTAAATGGTTAGGCCTGCTTATGAGGTCTCCTAAATATCTGTCGACTAGGTGGGACTCTTATGAAGTCTTCATGCTTAGCTTTCATTTTTACCCATAAGAGTAGGTGTAAAATGTGTGTTCTGCACTTTCTACTGAGACGCTTTGTGGATATGGACCCTTGTCTAGGTTTGGAAGATCTTATAGATGTACAAGATAATGCCCATTGCAGTATCCACTGACACATAGTGGGCTAGAGTGTACTATAGCATATACATTTCAATGTTTTGTAGCAGTGATTTCAGTTTAGAATGTTGAAGCCTGCATTCTGCCATGAAATGACTGTGGATAGAACAAGCTTTATAGTTTCTAAAGTATGAGTGGTAGCAAAAAGCTGTGACTAAGATGAGTCAGTCTGCACATTTCCATGTTAGTAGCTTAAATGGTTAAAGCGCAGTGGTAAATCCAAATGCTTCCCATTTAAGCCTATGGATCTTTTATGCAAATTTAAAACTGTTATAGTTCAAAGTATAAATGGTATCAAAAGGCAACCTATTCCAGAACAGTCTGCCTTTTTATTTTTATTTTAAATTGTATGTTTTTAAAATCTGGAATCCTTAATGGTGCTGTTTCCCCATAATGCAGATTTGGTTGTACACTAGTTGACCCTTTTCACCACTCAGGTCTATGGCCATTGAAATGCTTTGGGATTTTTATAAATGTGGTTTGTAATTTGAGGTGTGTGTGTGTGTGTGTGTGTGTGTGTATATATATATATATATATATGCAGTGCATGTTTTTAAAGTTGGTTTGGTAGTGGTAGCTTTTACGGTTTTGGTGCTACAGGTGGACGAAACACCATGAGTACGTTGACTTTTAGAAATTGTTCTTGCTTTCAGCAAGCACAGATACTGAGACCTCACTACTTCCCCACAGGACAGACTATGGTTCTGGAGTGACGGCTCCAAATTTGATCACGAGAACTGGGCAGAAGACAAGCCGAGTAACAATGGTGCCAGAAAGCAATGTATTCAGATGAACTTTGGAGGTACAGTAAGGCCATTATCATTCATAAAATTAATATTTTTCATATTAAGTTTAACACATCTGACATACTTTTTCCATTTGTGTGCATCGGAGTTGTTTCAAGAGGTAACTTCTGTTCTGTTTCCTCTGAAGATGAAAACGGCTGGACAGATGAATCCTGTTTAAGGCGTTATCCCTCGTTGTGCTCCATAAGAACCTGTGAAATCCGTCACACGATCGAATGACACCAAATGCTTCTCCGTGTAGGCATCCTAACTGAAAATGTTGAAGTCAATTATTTTGAAGACATTTGTTGCTGTAAAATAAGTTTTACTTGTTCTACCTAAATGTTGAATTATTTTGTGGCTTGTTGAAAAAAACAAAACAAACGGGTAGGCATTTAATCTCATGAGTCATTATTAAACATGAATGATATTACCATAATTGATTCACTTTGTTTCTTGACCATAGTCTAGGATCATGGAGTTGATGTAGGAAATGTAATTGTAACATTTGACCACTAGGTGTCTAATATGAATGGTTTCTTAAGGTTTTACGACAGGTCATACGGAGGTTGGCGGCAGTTGGTAATAGATGCTTGTATATAAAAAAAATGACTAGTTCAAAGCTAGCTATTCAATACTTATCAATGACTCATCGAAGTATATGAATGGTACCAGGAGTGGTAATTGAAGTGAAAATCTGCTAGGAGAAACAAATACTTTCTTACAGATATCAAACTAAAGGCAGTCATGCAATCTTTCTGATTTGAAGTCTATGATTTGTGATCAAATTGTTTTTGGTATACGTGATACAAAAGTGAGTCTCTTGAGAGAAACTGAACTGATATTGGAGGGTGCTATTAAAATATGCCATGCCAGTGAGCTAGCTCAACAGCACGCTAAGGCGTTCAGTCAAGGTCATAATGGCGGGTGCCAAATACTTCACAACTTGATGCCTCTCAAGGATGCTGGCAGCTCAGGTTAGAGGAAGAAAGCACAATACTGTACTTTCAACACCATTTGGCCAGTACTGTTTTCTCAGAATGCCCTTTGGCATAGTGTCTGCATCTGAGGTTTTTCATCAAGCAATGGAAAACCTAATAGAAGGAGTAAGGGTCTACGTGGATTTTGTAGTGGTCTGGGGTTCAACAATGCATTAACACAATGAGACTTACTAAAGTGCTACAGAGGATCAGGAAAAAATTGACAAGTGTCGGTTTGGTGTACAGGAAGTCACATTCCTAGGAGAAGCTGTCAGCTCAAGGAGTTGAGCCAGACGAGCAAGATTGACGCCATACTTGATATGCCCCGTCCAACAGACGAGTGCTACGCGTCTTGGGAATGATAACTTAATTGGGAAGTTTGTTCCCAATCTGTCAGCCAAAACAGCCGGACTGCGAGACCTACACAAAGAAAATGATTTTGCATGGACAGTGAACCATGAATGAGAGTGGACAAAACTCAAAACGACACTGACCACCACACCTGTACTCACCTTTGACCCTACCATGAAAATCAAGGTGTCAACGGATGCATCAAAAGATGGCCTCGGCGCAGTTTTACTACAAGCGGAAGGAGAGGATTGGTAGCCATTATAAAGAAGAACTTAAATGAGATGTCACCAAGGATTCAACGCCTCATGATGAAGCTGCAACGTTATGATTTTAATCTAATCTACACACCAGGCAAATACATAGTGTTAGCAGATGCACTATCCAGAGCGCCCACAGGGAGTCACGTAAGCTCTACAGAAGACTACGTTGATGCTCATGTGACTATGGTCACTGCTTCACTACCTGTATCAGACTCGAAATCAAAACTGATAGCAGAACAGACAAAAGACAGAGTTACAAACAGTGATTGTGAACATGCATCACGGATGGCCTAAAGGGTCCTGTCCAGAATACTACCACATCAGGTCAGAACTGAGTGTTGCAAATGGGCTACTACTACGACAGAACAGAATAGTAATTCCACAGACTCTAGGCCAAGATATGCTCGCAAGGATTCACGAGGGTCACCTTGGAATTGAGAAATGCAAAAGAAGAGCGAGAGACAGTGTACTGGCCTGGCATCAACCAGGACATTGAAAGAATGATAAACAAATGTGGAACATGCCAGAAATATCCAAATAAGCAAGCAAAAGAGCCAATGAAGGTTGCAGACCTACCAACTGCACCATGGCAAAAGGTTGGCATGGATCTCTTTCATCTGAAAGGTAAAGACTATTTAATAGTGATCGACTACTACTCGAACTTTCCGGAAATGGCGCTGCTCTCAAGCATAACAGCATGCAGTGTCATAACACATGTCCAATCTATCTTTGCCAGACATGGCATTCCAGTTTGCAGCACACTATGACTTTCAGCATATCACATCTAGTCCCTTGTATGCTCAATCCAATGGCAAAGCTGAGAAAGGTGTCCATATTCTCAAACAGCTGCTCAAGAAAGCTGCTGACAGCAAGTCTGATCCTATCTTGCTCTGTTAGCTTACCTGGCAACACCTCTGGACTGTGGCTCATTACCTGCTGAACTTTTAATGGGACGCAAGCTGCGCACAACTCTACCCTGTCGTGTCAAAGGAAAACAACAAACAGGACTGAGACAGAGATTCAAACTGCTGAAGCTGAAACAGAAATTGTAGTATGACAAGTCATCAAAAAGTCTCAAGCCATTGACAAAAGATTTAGGATCTCGTCCCGGTATCTTTGTGCATTCAAATTGCCATCGATATAATTCAATTGTGTTCGTTGCCCGTAACTTATGCCTGCCCATACCATAACCCCACTGCCACCATGGGGCGCTCTTGTTCACAACGTTGACATCAGCAAACTGCCATCTGCCAAGTACAGTTGAAACCTGAATTAATCCGTGAAAAGCACACTTCTCCAGCGTGCCAGTGGCCATCGAAGGTAAGCAGTTGCCCACTGAAGTCAGTTATGACGCCGAATTGCAGTCAGGTCAAGACCCTGGTGAGGACGACGAGCACGCAGATGAGCTTCCCTGAGACGGTTTCTGACAGTTTGTGCAGAAATTATTCAGTTGTGCAAACCACAGTTTAATCAGCTGTCCGGGTGGCTGGTCTCAGACGATCCCCCAGGTGAAGAAGACGAATGTGGAGGTCCTGGGCTGGCATGGTTACGCCTGGTCTGAGGTTGTGAGGCCGGTTGGACGTACTGGCAAATTCCCTAAAACGTTGGAGGCGGCTTTAAATTAACATTAAATTATCTGGCAACAGCTCTGGTGGACATTCCTGCAGTCAGCATGATACATCTGTGCCATTGTGTTGTGTGACAAAACTGCACATTTTAGAGTGGCACCTGTGTAATGATCATGTTGTTTAATCAGCTTCCTGATATACCACACCTGTCAGGTGGATGGATTATCGTGTGAAAGGAGAAATGCTCACTAACAGAGATTTGTTTGAGAGAAATAATATTTTTGTGCATATGGAAAATGTCAGGGATCTCTTATTTCAGCTCATGAAACACTTTACATGTTGCGTTTATATTTTTGCTAAAGTCAATCTAACGACATCACAATGATGACAAAAGTTGTCCTACTAATTATTTGTTCCCTTCTGAAATGTCACCGTGTTTCCAAGCCACTATAATCCAAATTAGACAATCCTCATCAGTTTCAATTAGGTAGAATTAAGTACAACGTTTAGTCGGGCACCAGTGCTCAAGAGAATCTTCATAACAACCCATGAATTTGTAAAAAAATGTTTTAAAAATCGGAATTAAAAAAATAAAGTGTCTATATATATATGACATGTAATAGTGCTATAATTGTGGACCAATATAGCGTCTGTAGCACAGGGAAATAGGTTTTTCAACACCCACCAAACTACTTCCCATGGCTACGCCCATTTTAGCATTTGTCCTAACACTGCACATCTGATTCAAATTATAAAAGCTAGATGATTAGTTGATTATTTGAATTGGTTAAAGGACGTGAGAGAGGAAAAAGAGAGGGAGGGGTCTGACTGAATGGGTCCTTAAAAAGGAGAGGAGGGACCAGGTAGAACGCAACTCACATACAGGACAGAGCGAGCGACGGACTCAGTGTAGACCGCTGAAACGACGAGATTGCAGACGGTGAGGTCAACATATTCATCTAGTACTGTATCTGCTGTCATCCCAAATTGTTCCCTATCTAGTGCCCTACTTTTGACCAGGGCCCATAGGCCATATGTGACCCTCATCAAATGTAGTGCATTATATGGGGCAGGGGTCTCCAACGGGTTCAAGTAACTCGCCGCCCAACCATGAGTAGTAGTTAGCCAAACAATTCTGAAAGTACATGAAATTTTCACGTGTTCACACTGCAAGCTCACAGGTACTATATAATCAACGCGACTTGACGTTATTCCACCCTTGGTTAGCCACTATTGGCTTAAAACGCCAAATGTAACACTATCTGCTAAGTAATTTCCAGCAATATTGCCCATGTGTGGTGCGCCTTTGTCGAGCACTTCGTGCGTAGCCCGTTGATGTGATAACCGTCTTGTGGGTTGACCGATTCTTTCCTCAAAACCTTCTCAATTAAATGTTAACTGCGAAGTATACTTACCTAGCAGAGGTGTATATATCGTTATTTGCGAACTTTTCCATGAAATCAGCAACAGCGGTAAAGAACCATCGCTAGACTGGCGCATTAGACCACACATTGATTTCTCACTGGATAGATTGTGCAATTAAAGGGACATTAGCTAAGTGTTTTCTTCTAGACCTAAAACTAATGTGATTTAAGCATTGACAAGTACTCAGAAAATCACATGTAGTTTTCAATTGTAATTGAGTGGAAAAATGCATGTCAAACCAGAAAATTTAACTGAACTTTTGAGAATGTTTTTTTTTTTTTTTTTAATTGAGGGGGTTGCAGCTTTTATAGGGCCCCCTTAGTAGTTTATTAACCTTTTTTTTTACCAGGTCTTGACAACTGTGCATTACTTTCCCTTGTACACTAAGGACCCAAGGAAGAGTTGCAGTAGAGTATTATAAAACAAGTACCTTAATTTTAAGTAGCTCATGCTAGAAAAGTTGTCTCCTGTTCTAGAATAATCTACTTTACTAGCTAATTGCCATTACAAAGGTGTGTCACGCATCTGGCTTTGAACTGGGTTAGTTAACTAGGGTGCTGTTTTTGGGTGTGCCCCCTGAATTCAAGAGTGTGTAGACTTAATTTGAAGTAGTTGGTGAATCTCAGCCAAGATATTAATGCTTTCCATTCCCTATGTAGTGCACTAGGGGAATAGGGTGCCACTTGAGTCAGACATTCCTGTGTGCCAGGCTAATCTACTCTATGTCGCAAGAGATGATATCTGGTATTCCTTAGCCCTTCATTAGTTGAATGTGGTAGTACTAGAATACGTGAGAAGTGGACTTGCTGGGGTACTCAAGGAGAGATTAGGGGAAACGTTGCACTGAATTGGTTTTGATGGCTTCTCATTGTCTTTCTCTCCTCTTGCTCAGGAGACTATCACCATGGTGACATTGAGCATTCTTCTGCTTCTCAGCACTCACTTTGCACTGGGTGACAACAGAATGACTGCGATTAAAGCAGGTAAGGGTCAGCCTCACACTTTACATCAGGCTTGTCAAACTCATTCTTTGGAGTACCTAGTAACTGCAGGTTTTTGGTCTTCCTTTCAATGAAGACTTAGACAACCAGGTGAGGGGAGTTCTTTACTAATTGGTGACCTAAACTTGAAAGGATTTGGCGCTGCCCGGTGTGGTCGCCTGTTAAGCAGCTCCTGTTCGTGCATAAATTGTTAATGTTTGTTTTTAGGTCTATTTTTTGCAACAGTTGAACTATAATAGTTCAGGATTATGGAGTGCTACGGTTTTACGAAGCTTTTAACGGTCCTTTTTATCACTGAGGGACTTTTTATTTTTCTCACAGCTGAATGTCTACAGGAGTCTTCCATTATTTACAACAGAGCCCAGATCCTGGATTTAGCACACGCAGCGCTGCTGCACCCCAGGGAAAAGTTTGATATTCCGGATGAGTTGAAAAGGCGACGGCGTGGACGTAGGGCAGGATTGAAGTGTAAGGCAAAGCTGAGGAAGTACAAGCCAGCTATACAGTCTATCATTGTGGGCAATGTGAGATCGCTGCATAACAAGATCGACGAATTTGAGGGTCTTGTCCGTGGGCAAAGGGACTATTGGGAAGCGAGCCTAATGTTTTTTTTTACTGAGACTTGGCTGAACGATAACATCCCCATGGAGAACGTCACTATCGGCGGGTTCCGGACCATCAGAGCAGACGGGGATAGTGTTTCTTCTGGTAAGAGCAAGGGTGGGGGGGGCTGGCTTTATTAGTTAACAGATGGTGTAATCCGAGCCATATTATTCTTAAGGAAGAGTTTTGTAGCCCGTACATTGAGCCGTTCGCCTGAGACCCTACTATTTGCTGAGGGAATTCACGGCGGCTATTGTTTACATCCCGCCCTCCGCTGACGCAAACACAGCGTGTGACGTCATCCACTCTTATCGCGAGGTTAGACAGCGCATCCCAGTGCTTTCTTTGCCATTTCGGGGGATTTTAACCATGCATCTCTCTCCAACGCTGCCCACGTTCAAACAGTTTGTGAAGTACCCAACCAGGGATAATACAACTGGATATGCTAATGTGAAGGACGCATACAACTCCACTGCACTCCCTCCCCACGATAGATTGGATCACAACCTTGTCCACCTCACTCCACTCTACAGGCCTTTGGTCCAACAGCAGCCTGCGACCACTAGGACCATTAGGAGATGGTCCCCGGAGGCGAATGAGGCCCTACAGGACTGTTTTGAAACCAGACTGGGATGTGCTCTGTGAGGCTCATGGGGAGGACATCGATGGACTGACTGCATAACGGATTATATCAATTTTTGTGTAGACAACACTTTACCCACCAGGAAGGTATGCTGTTTTCCAAATAATAAACCCTGGGTCACCAGCGACCTGAAGGCCCTGCTGAATGAGAAGAGGGCCTTCAAGGAGAGGGACAAGGACAAATTGAAATGCATCTAGAGGGAGCTGAAGTTGCGGATTGCTGAGGAGAAGATGGGGTTTAAGGAGAAGATGGTGGACAAGCTTAGGTAGAGGTGTGGAAAGGTATGAGAAATATCACTGGCTTCAAACAGTGGGCAGACGGAGGGGACCCAGGACAGCTAATGAGCTGAACCAATTTTTTTAACAGGTTTGTTACTGTCCCTGTCCAGCTCCCCAGGCCACACACCCTCACGGCTGTCCCACCCCCACTTTGCTCACAACACCTCTGAGAGAATCAGCGACCCCACCTCTACCCCTGCTCCCTCTGGACTGATCCTCAACACCCCCCCCCCCCCCCACCTGGGCTGGCTTTCACCAACAACTAAGTGGAGAGACTACATCAGTGGAAAGCGGTGGGCCCTGATGGCATCAGCCCAAGTGTGCTTAGGGTCTGTGCTGTCCAACTGTGTGGAATACTCCAGCGTCTCTTCAACCTTTGCCTGAGCCTAGAAAGGGTCCCTGTGCTGTGGAAAACATCCTGCCTCGTCCCAGTGCCCAAGAAGGCACACCCCACTGTCCTGAATGACTTCAGACCTGTAGCGCTAACATCCCACATCATGAAGACCCTGGAAAGGTTAGTCCTCGCTCACCTCAGACCCCTGGTGTGTACATCACTAGACCCCCTGCAGTTCGCATACCAGCGCAACATCGGGGTGGATGATGCTATCTACCTTCTGCAGAGGGCCTATTCTCACCTGGACAACGCAGGTTGCACTGTGAGGGCTATGTTTTTTGACTTCTCCAGTGCCTTCAACACCATTCAGCCCCTGCTACTGGGTGAGAAGATGAGGATGAGGATGAAAGTGGAAGCACCCTTAGTCTCCTGGGTCACGGACTACCTGACCGGTAGGCCACAATTTGTGCGACTACAGAGCTGTGTCAGAACGGGCAGTGAGCAACACAGGGGCCCCCCAGGGAACGGTCCTGTCCCCCTTCCCGTTCACCCTCTACACCTCGGACTTCAGATATAACTCTGAAACATGCCACCTACAGAAGTTCTCGTGTGACTCCGCAATTGTAGGGTGCATCAGGGGTGGGCAGGAGGAGGAGTACAGGAGCGTATTCAGTGACTTTGTGGTGTGAGCAGAACCACCTTCAGCTCAACATCAGCAAAACAAAGGAGATGGTGGTGGACTTCAGGAGAACCAAGGCAAAATTGACTGCAGTGTCCCTATACAGCGGATGGATGTGGAAATGGTTGGGTCATACAAGTTCCTGGGAGTCCATATGGAGAATGGGCTTGTAACACCGGGGCCCTGTACAAAAACGATTCTACTTTCTGAGGAGGCTCCGGTCCTTCAACGTGTGCAGTAAACTACTGCATACCTTCTACCAGTGTGGTGGCCAGTGCCATCTTTTTTGCTGTGGAGCCAACATTAAAGCTGGTGATGCTTCTCGGGTAAATATGTTGATCAGGAAGGCTAGCTCTGTCCTGGGGATGAGCCTTGACACTCTAGAGGAGGTGGCGGAGATGGATCCTGGCCAAACTGCTGGCCATCATGGACAACGTCACCCACCCTCTGCATGCCATGGTTATGACGCAGAGGAGCACCTTCAGTCACAGACTGATCCTACCACGGTGTGCTACAGGAGGTCCTTCCTGCCGGTGGCTATTAGACTAAATGCCTCACCGGGGTGCCGTGCCGTCGGCAACACAGACCTGGAACTGTTGGTGTTAGGACCTAGCTTAACAATTGTGCATCCATCCGTGAGTATCTCTGGTCCGTATTCACTCAGGATTTATTCATTCAGGTCTGTATATACTTACTTATGTACAGTTGTTATATCATATCATCTGCAATATTGCAAGTAATTCTTGGACTTCACTCAGGTATGCATTTTAGTATCCTGTCAGTTGTATCTTATTTTTTTCATGCTTTTAGTATATCAAATGTGTAATACGTGCAGTTATCTGTAATTAAACCCTGCACACTAATGACTATTTTAAGGAAATTACTATTACCCCAAATTATATCATACACACTTAGCTATTTAAGTATCTCTTCTTGTCATTTACCTGTACAGTTGATGTAACATGCTAAATTTTCACTTACATGTTCATTTAACCAGTATGTCTAAGTAAACTATTACCCTCATCATATGCATTTTTAGCTATTGGAGTATTTCTCTGCCATCAAGCTGTATAGTTAACCATGCACCATCCGCCCATGTATAGTGTACATATTCATCAAAGCACCCATACTATGCAATGTCTTTTATAGCTTTTTTTAGCACTCCAGACAACTTGTATTTCTATACTTTTTCATACTGACGCTCTATGTATCGTGTATCTGTCTTTTGTGTATTTTCATTCTGGCATTTTGCACCTGCCCTATGTTTTGTAGCTGCTTGACAAATTTCCCCCCCAGGGATCAATAAAGTATATCTAGGGAGGAATGAGAACCTGTAGACACTTGGCCATTTGTGGAATGAGTTTGCTTCACATTCAATTATTTGTTTTGTTGTAGTGTGGAATGACTGATCTACAAATAATATTCAGTAGTTATTTATAATGAATGGTTATTTGCAGATCAGTCAGTCTCGACTATCCAGATCAGTCAGTCTGCTGCAATTTCGAACACGCCCTGTCTTCTCCTTTCAGATGAATTGGTGAAATTTGCAGCCAACAAAAGAAACCTATGCCCCACAGGCTGGTTCCAATTTAATTCAAGCTGCTTCATGTTTGTTGCAACTCGAAGGACATGGGCCAAAGCAGAGGTATAACGCTACTGTGAATTAAAGAAGTTCAATTGAAATTAACTTTTTTTTTTTTTAGGTTATTTGGCCTCATGTGAAATACTGAACCTCTACTTATTATGTAACTTAAATTTTCTATAGGCTTTGCAGTAGTTATTTAATGTCTTGTATATTAGAACCCTCGTAGGTTTAGATGGCACTGAACTAATATCTCTAAGTGCCTGTTTAATAGGATATTAGTTCTGATGGCCAATATTTGATTGTGAGTCCAGAAGATGAGTTCTCAGACTGGACAACTGACTAATACTTCCATTATGACATGTCTCTGTCTACTGCTTTCTCTAGCGCCACTGTATGCTCCTTGGAGAAAAACTGAAGCCTGTGCAGAACACTGTAAAGTACCTTGGCCCAAACCTGGCATCTGTGCACAGCTCTAAAGAGTCCCAATTTCTAGAGGCGGTGGTGTTTCTCAAGACTGAGAGTTCCCCTCTTACCTGGATTGGAGGATTTGATCATGAAGCAGTGGAAAAGGTACCCAATTGTCATACTTGAGTAAAAGTGAAGATTCCTTAATAGAAATGACTGAAGTGAAAGGTATGCTCTACCTGAACAGGTAAGATCTTTAGTATACTCATCAATATGTCGAATCCCGTAGCCGAAAAGTTCCTAGGAATCCTGTTACCTGTTTCAAGACAAATAAAACATCAGCTCTGAGTAGGTTTCAGGATGTTAAGACCATGCTCTGTGCCAGGAGTAAAATCAACTCCACCGTTTCTCAGCTGGTAATGACAACAGTTTGAGGTACCGCAAAGGAAAGATGGTGATGACGCTCATTGACATGTTGCGAAGAACGTGGAATAGCCAATCGCCATAAGGCGCCGCCAGCTGTGAACTCTATAGCACTCTTGGGACTACCACAGCAAATGTGACTAAATTATATGTTACAATGGTAAAACATTTAAGAATTTTTGCTTGACACCACCTCGTTACATATTCTTACCTAATGTTGGCGTGCATATCCACTTTTTTAAATTGTAATGTGCATATTGCACAGACTCATACAGTATGATGGCTGTTAAAAGCGGAATGTTGATATTACCATTATATCCACACTCGTCACTCCCGTTTTAACAATTCTAAATTGCTTTGGCACAGTAGGCATGAAGTAACTTGCCGACGTTTGAAAGGGCAATAACTTTTACCAATCACTATTCACGTTAACATTGCCCCTAGATGCTTTCAATTGCCTAATGTATAGGCAAGCCCAATTTAGGCATAACGTGAAATTAACACTATGTAGGTTAATGAGATAATCAAAAGAGAAAATTGATTATTTATTAGCCTAGTGGCTAAAGTATTTAGGTGTATTGTGTAAAATCATTGTCAAAAGGGAAAGAATTACTGTTGCATGTAGGTCTAAAACTGTCTTTCAACAACTCTAAAGAAATTGACTGTCTATTGCCACAGATTATCCATTATATTGACCAGATACTCTAACAATGTAAAGAAGAGTCTTAAATGCAAGGCAGGTGGG
This sequence comes from Thymallus thymallus, assembly GCA_023634145.1. NCBI lineage: Eukaryota > Metazoa > Chordata > Actinopteri > Salmoniformes > Salmonidae > Thymallus > Thymallus thymallus. Next base: position 18,073,914 of record CM042382.1, on the reverse strand, counting down.
ACATTCTAGCCTATGAGAGGGCAGATTCGATATAAATGTATTTCTCAAAGTTGTCGGGATGTCGTGTGTGCTACTTGTAGCAGTACTCTCATAACACCTAAGCATTACAACTTTTATTCGCTCAAATAAGCCATTACATTTTTTGTTGACGAAATTCAACATCTTATTGACTGCCAAGCCTCTCAGTGTCAGGACCTTGCAAAAGTGATTTACAAATGTCTCAGGATTTTGATACTCTGTACTTTGAGTACCTTAATGGGTTATGAAATAATTTACTACAAAACAGTTCTGGGATGTAAAGACTTCGATGCTCAGTAGGACCTGCCGGTAACTCTTAAATGGTTAGGCCTGCTTATGAGGTCTCCTAAATATCTGTCGACTAGGTGGGACTCTTATGAAGTCTTCATGCTTAGCTTTCATTTTTACCCATAAGAGTAGGTGTAAAATGTGTGTTCTGCACTTTCTACTGAGACGCTTTGTGGATATGGACCCTTGTCTAGGTTTGGAAGATCTTATAGATGTACAAGATAATGCCCATTGCAGTATCCACTGACACATAGTGGGCTAGAGTGTACTATAGCATATACATTTCAATGTTTTGTAGCAGTGATTTCAGTTTAGAATGTTGAAGCCTGCATTCTGCCATGAAATGACTGTGGATAGAACAAGCTTTATAGTTTCTAAAGTATGAGTGGTAGCAAAAAGCTGTGACTAAGATGAGTCAGTCTGCACATTTCCATGTTAGTAGCTTAAATGGTTAAAGCGCAGTGGTAAATCCAAATGCTTCCCATTTAAGCCTATGGATCTTTTATGCAAATTTAAAACTGTTATAGTTCAAAGTATAAATGGTATCAAAAGGCAACCTATTCCAGAACAGTCTGCCTTTTTATTTTTATTTTAAATTGTATGTTTTTAAAATCTGGAATCCTTAATGGTGCTGTTTCCCCATAATGCAGATTTGGTTGTACACTAGTTGACCCTTTTCACCACTCAGGTCTATGGCCATTGAAATGCTTTGGGATTTTTATAAATGTGGTTTGTAATTTGAGGTGTGTGTGTGTGTGTGTGTGTGTGTGTATATATATATATATATATATGCAGTGCATGTTTTTAAAGTTGGTTTGGTAGTGGTAGCTTTTACGGTTTTGGTGCTACAGGTGGACGAAACACCATGAGTACGTTGACTTTTAGAAATTGTTCTTGCTTTCAGCAAGCACAGATACTGAGACCTCACTACTTCCCCACAGGACAGACTATGGTTCTGGAGTGACGGCTCCAAATTTGATCACGAGAACTGGGCAGAAGACAAGCCGAGTAACAATGGTGCCAGAAAGCAATGTATTCAGATGAACTTTGGAGGTACAGTAAGGCCATTATCATTCATAAAATTAATATTTTTCATATTAAGTTTAACACATCTGACATACTTTTTCCATTTGTGTGCATCGGAGTTGTTTCAAGAGGTAACTTCTGTTCTGTTTCCTCTGAAGATGAAAACGGCTGGACAGATGAATCCTGTTTAAGGCGTTATCCCTCGTTGTGCTCCATAAGAACCTGTGAAATCAGTCACACGATCGAATGACACCAAATGCTTCTCCGTGTAGGCATCCTAACTGAAAATGTTGAAGTCAATTATTTTGAAGACATTTGTTGCTGTAAAATAAGTTTTACTTGTTCTACCTAAATGTTGAATTATTTTGTGGCTTGTTGAAAAAAACAAAACAAACGGGTAGGCATTTAATCTCATGAGTCATTATTAAACATGAATGATATTACCATAATTGATTCACTTTGTTTCTTGACCATAGTCTAGGATCATGGAGTTGATGTAGGAAATGTAATTGTAACATTTGACCACTAGGTGTCTAATATGAATGGTTTCTTAAGGTTTTACGACAGGTCATACGGAGGTTGGCGGCAGTTGGTAATAGATGCTTGTATATAAAAAAAATGACTAGTTCAAAGCTAGCTATTCAATACTTATCAATGACTCATCGAAGTATATGAATGGTACCAGGAGTGGTAATTGAAGTGAAAATCTGCTAGGAGAAACAAATACTTTCTTACAGATATCAAACTAAAGGCAGTCATGCAATCTTTCTGATTTGAAGTCTATGATTTGTGATCAAATTGTTTTTGGTATACGTGATACAAAAGTGAGTCTCTTGAGAGAAACTGAACTGATATTGGAGGGTGCTATTAAAATATGCCATGCCAGTGAGCTAGCTCAACAGCACGCTAAGGCGTTCAGTCAAGGTCATAATGGCGGGTGCCAAATACTTCACAACTTGATGCCTCTCAAGGATGCTGGCAGCTCAGGTTAGAGGAAGAAAGCACAATACTGTACTTTCAACACCATTTGGCCAGTACTGTTTTCTCAGAATGCCCTTTGGCATAGTGTCTGCATCTGAGGTTTTTCATCAAGCAATGGAAAACCTAATAGAAGGAGTAAGGGTCTACGTGGATTTTGTAGTGGTCTGGGGTTCAACAATGCATTAACACAATGAGACTTACTAAAGTGCTACAGAGGATCAGGAAAAAATTGACAAGTGTCGGTTTGGTGTACAGGAAGTCACATTCCTAGGAGAAGCTGTCAGCTCAAGGAGTTGAGCCAGACGAGCAAGATTGACGCCATACTTGATATGCCCCGTCCAACAGACGAGTGCTACGCGTCTTGGGAATGATAACTTAATTGGGAAGTTTGTTCCCAATCTGTCAGCCAAAACAGCCGGACTGCGAGACCTACACAAAGAAAATGATTTTGCATGGACAGTGAACCATGAATGAGAGTGGACAAAACTCAAAACGACACTGACCACCACACCTGTACTCACCTTTGACCCTACCATGAAAATCAAGGTGTCAACGGATGCATCAAAAGATGGCCTCGGCGCAGTTTTACTACAAGCGGAAGGAGAGGATTGGTAGCCATTATAAAGAAGAACTTAAATGAGATGTCACCAAGGATTCAACGCCTCATGATGAAGCTGCAACGTTATGATTTTAATCTAATCTACACACCAGGCAAATACATAGTGTTAGCAGATGCACTATCCAGAGCGCCCACAGGGAGTCACGTAAGCTCTACAGAAGACTACGTTGATGCTCATGTGACTATGGTCACTGCTTCACTACCTGTATCAGACTCGAAATCAAAACTGATAGCAGAACAGACAAAAGACAGAGTTACAAACAGTGATTGTGAACATGCATCACGGATGGCCTAAAGGGTCCTGTCCAGAATACTACCACATCAGGTCAGAACTGAGTGTTGCAAATGGGCTACTACTACGACAGAACAGAATAGTAATTCCACAGACTCTAGGCCAAGATATGCTCGCAAGGATTCACGAGGGTCACCTTGGAATTGAGAAATGCAAAAGAAGAGCGAGAGACAGTGTACTGGCCTGGCATCAACCAGGACATTGAAAGAATGATAAACAAATGTGGAACATGCCAGAAATATCCAAATAAGCAAGCAAAAGAGCCAATGAAGGTTGCAGACCTACCAACTGCACCATGGCAAAAGGTTGGCATGGATCTCTTTCATCTGAAAGGTAAAGACTATTTAATAGTGATCGACTACTACTCGAACTTTCCGGAAATGGCGCTGCTCTCAAGCATAACAGCATGCAGTGTCATAACACATGTCCAATCTATCTTTGCCAGACATGGCATTCCAGTTTGCAGCACACTATGACTTTCAGCATATCACATCTAGTCCCTTGTATGCTCAATCCAATGGCAAAGCTGAGAAAGGTGTCCATATTCTCAAACAGCTGCTCAAGAAAGCTGCTGACAGCAAGTCTGATCCTATCTTGCTCTGTTAGCTTACCTGGCAACACCTCTGGACTGTGGCTCATTACCTGCTGAACTTTTAATGGGACGCAAGCTGCGCACAACTCTACCCTGTCGTGTCAAAGGAAAACAACAAACAGGACTGAGACAGAGATTCAAACTGCTGAAGCTGAAACAGAAATTGTAGTATGACAAGTCATCAAAAAGTCTCAAGCCATTGACAAAAGATTTAGGATCTCGTCCCGGTATCTTTGTGCATTCAAATTGCCATCGATATAATTCAATTGTGTTCGTTGCCCGTAACTTATGCCTGCCCATACCATAACCCCACTGCCACCATGGGGCGCTCTTGTTCACAACGTTGACATCAGCAAACTGCCATCTGCCAAGTACAGTTGAAACCTGAATTAATCCGTGAAAAGCACACTTCTCCAGCGTGCCAGTGGCCATCGAAGGTAAGCAGTTGCCCACTGAAGTCAGTTATGACGCCGAATTGCAGTCAGGTCAAGACCCTGGTGAGGACGACGAGCACGCAGATGAGCTTCCCTGAGACGGTTTCTGACAGTTTGTGCAGAAATTATTCAGTTGTGCAAACCACAGTTTAATCAGCTGTCCGGGTGGCTGGTCTCAGACGATCCCCCAGGTGAAGAAGACGAATGTGGAGGTCCTGGGCTGGCATGGTTACGCCTGGTCTGAGGTTGTGAGGCCGGTTGGACGTACTGGCAAATTCCCTAAAACGTTGGAGGCGGCTTTAAATTAACATTAAATTATCTGGCAACAGCTCTGGTGGACATTCCTGCAGTCAGCATGATACATCTGTGCCATTGTGTTGTGTGACAAAACTGCACATTTTAGAGTGGCACCTGTGTAATGATCATGTTGTTTAATCAGCTTCCTGATATACCACACCTGTCAGGTGGATGGATTATCGTGTGAAAGGAGAAATGCTCACTAACAGAGATTTGTTTGAGAGAAATAATATTTTTGTGCATATGGAAAATGTCAGGGATCTCTTATTTCAGCTCATGAAACACTTTACATGTTGCGTTTATATTTTTGCTAAAGTCAATCTAACGACATCACAATGATGACAAAAGTTGTCCTACTAATTATTTGTTCCCTTCTGAAATGTCACCGTGTTTCCAAGCCACTATAATCCAAATTAGACAATCCTCATCAGTTTCAATTAGGTAGAATTAAGTACAACGTTTAGTCGGGCACCAGTGCTCAAGAGAATCTTCATAACAACCCATGAATTTGTAAAAAAATGTTTTAAAAATCGGAATTAAAAAAATAAAGTGTCTATATATATATGACATGTAATAGTGCTATAATTGTGGACCAATATAGCGTCTGTAGCACAGGGAAATAGGTTTTTCAACACCCACCAAACTACTTCCCATGGCTACGCCCATTTTAGCATTTGTCCTAACACTGCACATCTGATTCAAATTATAAAAGCTAGATGATTAGTTGATTATTTGAATTGGTTAAAGGACGTGAGAGAGGAAAAAGAGAGGGAGGGGTCTGACTGAATGGGTCCTTAAAAAGGAGAGGAGGGACCAGGTAGAACGCAACTCACATACAGGACAGAGCGAGCGACGGACTCAGTGTAGACCGCTGAAACGACGAGATTGCAGACGGTGAGGTCAACATATTCATCTAGTACTGTATCTGCTGTCATCCCAAATTGTTCCCTATCTAGTGCCCTACTTTTGACCAGGGCCCATAGGCCATATGTGACCCTCATCAAATGTAGTGCATTATATGGGGCAGGGGTCTCCAACGGGTTCAAGTAACTCGCCGCCCAACCATGAGTAGTAGTTAGCCAAACAATTCTGAAAGTACATGAAATTTTCACGTGTTCACACTGCAAGCTCACAGGTACTATATAATCAACGCGACTTGACGTTATTCCACCCTTGGTTAGCCACTATTGGCTTAAAACGCCAAATGTAACACTATCTGCTAAGTAATTTCCAGCAATATTGCCCATGTGTGGTGCGCCTTTGTCGAGCACTTCGTGCGTAGCCCGTTGATGTGATAACCGTCTTGTGGGTTGACCGATTCTTTCCTCAAAACCTTCTCAATTAAATGTTAACTGCGAAGTATACTTACCTAGCAGAGGTGTATATATCGTTATTTGCGAACTTTTCCATGAAATCAGCAACAGCGGTAAAGAACCATCGCTAGACTGGCGCATTAGACCACACATTGATTTCTCACTGGATAGATTGTGCAATTAAAGGGACATTAGCTAAGTGTTTTCTTCTAGACCTAAAACTAATGTGATTTAAGCATTGACAAGTACTCAGAAAATCACATGTAGTTTTCAATTGTAATTGAGTGGAAAAATGCATGTCAAACCAGAAAATTTAACTGAACTTTTGAGAATGTTTTTTTTTTTTTTTTTAATTGAGGGGGTTGCAGCTTTTATATGGCCCCCTTAGTAGTTTATTAACCTTTTTTTTTACCAGGTCTTGACAACTGTGCATTACTTTCCCTTGTACACTAAGGACCCAAGGAAGAGTTGCAGTAGAGTATTATAAAACAAGTACCTTAATTTTAAGTAGCTCATGCTAGAAAAGTTGTCTCCTGTTCTAGAATAATCTACTTTACTAGCTAATTGCCTTTACAAAGGTGTGTCACGCATCTGGCTTTGAACTGGGTTAGTTAACTAGGGTGCTGTTTTTGGGTGTGCCCCCTGAATTCAAGAGTGTGTAGACTTAATTTGAAGTAGTTGGTGAATCTCAGCCAAGATATTAATGCTTTCCATTCCCTATGTAGTGCACTAGGGGAATAGGGTGCCACTTGAGTCAGACATTCCTGTGTGCCAGGCTAATCTACTCTATGTCGCAAGAGATGATATCTGGTATTCCTTAGCCCTTCATTAGTTGAATGTGGTAGTACTAGAATACGTGAGAAGTGGACTTGCTGGGGTACTCAAGGAGAGATTAGGGGAAACGTTGCACTGAATTGGTTTTGATGGCTTCTCATTGTCTTTCTCTCCTCTTGCTCAGGAGACTATCACCATGGTGACATTGAGCATTCTTCTGCTTCTCAGCACTCACTTTGCACTGGGTGACAACAGAATGACTGCGATTAAAGCAGGTAAGGGTCAGCCTCACACTTTACATCAGGCTTGTCAAACTCATTCTTTGGAGTACCTAGTAACTGCAGGTTTTTGGTCTTCCTTTCAATGAAGACTTAGACAACCAGGTGAGGGGAGTTCTTTACTAATTGGTGACCTAAACTTGAAAGGATTTGGCGCTGCCCGGTGTGGTCGCCTGTTAAGCAGCTCCTGTTCGTGCATAAATTGTTAATGTTTGTTTTTAGGTCTATTTTTTGCAACAGTTGAACTATAATAGTTCAGGATTATGGAGTGCTACGGTTTTACGAAGCTTTTAACGGTCCTTTTTATCACTGAGGGACTTTTTATTTTTCTCACAGCTGAATGTCTACAGGAGTCTTCCATTATTTACAACAGAGCCCAGATCCTGGATTTAGCACACGCAGCGCTGCTGCACCCCAGGGAAAAGTTTGATATTCCGGATGAGTTGAAAAGGCGACGGCGTGGACGTAGGGCAGGATTGAAGTGTAAGGCAAAGCTGAGGAAGTACAAGCCAGCTATACAGTCTATCATTGTGGGCAATGTGAGATCGCTGCATAACAAGATCGACGAATTTGAGGGTCTTGTCCGTGGGCAAAGGGACTATTGGGAAGCGAGCCTAATGTTTTTTTTTACTGAGACTTGGCTGAACGATAACATCCCCATGGAGAACGTCACTATCGGCGGGTTCCGGACCATCAGAGCAGACGGGGATAGTGTTTCTTCTGGTAAGAGCAAGGGTGGGGGGGGCTGGCTTTATTAGTTAACAGATGGTGTAATCCGAGCCATATTATTCTTAAGGAAGAGTTTTGTAGCCCGTACATTGAGCCGTTCGCCTGAGACCCTACTATTTGCTGAGGGAATTCACGGCGGCTATTGTTTACATCCCGCCCTCCGCTGACGCAAACACAGCGTGTGACGTCATCCACTCTTATCGCGAGGTTAGACAGCGCATCCCAGTGCTTTCTTTGCCATTTCGGGGGATTTTAACCATGCATCTCTCTCCAACGCTGCCCACGTTCAAACAGTTTGTGAAGTACCCAACCAGGGATAATACAACTGGATATGCTAATGTGAAGGACGCATACAACTCCACTGCACTCCCTCCCCACGATAGATTGGATCACAACCTTGTCCACCTCACTCCACTCTACAGGCCTTTGGTCCAACAGCAGCCTGCGACCACTAGGACCATTAGGAGATGGTCCCCGGAGGCGAATGAGGCCCTACAGGACTGTTTTGAAACCAGACTGGGATGTGCTCTGTGAGGCTCATGGGGAGGACATCGATGGACTGACTGCATAACGGATTATATCAATTTTTGTGTAGACAACACTTTACCCACCAGGAAGGTATGCTGTTTTCCAAATAATAAACCCTGGGTCACCAGCGACCTGAAGGCCCTGCTGAATGAGAAGAGGGCCTTCAAGGAGAGGGACAAGGACAAATTGAAATGCATCTAGAGGGAGCTGAAGTTGCGGATTGCTGAGGAGAAGATGGGGTTTAAGGAGAAGATGGTGGACAAGCTTAGGTAGAGGTGTGGAAAGGTATGAGAAATATCACTGGCTTCAAACAGTGGGCAGACGGAGGGGACCCAGGACAGCTAATGAGCTGAACCAATTTTTTTAACAGGTTTGTTACTGTCCCTGTCCAGCTCCCCAGGCCACACACCCTCACGGCTGTCCCACCCCCACTTTGCTCACAACACCTCTGAGAGAATCAGCGACCCCACCTCTACCCCTGCTCCCTCTGGACTGATCCTCAACACCCCCCCCCCCCCCCACCTGGGCTGGCTTTCACCAACAACTAAGTGGAGAGACTACATCAGTGGAAAGCGGTGGGCCCTGATGGCATCAGCCCAAGTGTGCTTAGGGTCTGTGCTGTCCAACTGTGTGGAATACTCCAGCGTCTCTTCAACCTTTGCCTGAGCCTAGAAAGGGTCCCTGTGCTGTGGAAAACATCCTGCCTCGTCCCAGTGCCCAAGAAGGCACACCCCACTGTCCTGAATGACTTCAGACCTGTAGCGCTAACATCCCACATCATGAAGACCCTGGAAAGGTTAGTCCTCGCTCACCTCAGACCCCTGGTGTGTACATCACTAGACCCCCTGCAGTTCGCATACCAGCGCAACATCGGGGTGGATGATGCTATCTACCTTCTGCAGAGGGCCTATTCTCACCTGGACAACGCAGGTTGCACTGTGAGGGCTATGTTTTTTGACTTCTCCAGTGCCTTCAACACCATTCAGCCCCTGCTACTGGGTGAGAAGATGAGGATGAGGATGAAAGTGGAAGCACCCTTAGTCTCCTGGGTCACGGACTACCTGACCGGTAGGCCACAATTTGTGCGACTACAGAGCTGTGTCAGAACGGGCAGTGAGCAACACAGGGGCCCCCCAGGGAACGGTCCTGTCCCCCTTCCCGTTCACCCTCTACACCTCGGACTTCAGATATAACTCTGAAACATGCCACCTACAGAAGTTCTCGTGTGACTCCGCAATTGTAGGGTGCATCAGGGGTGGGCAGGAGGAGGAGTACAGGAGCGTATTCAGTGACTTTGTGGTGTGAGCAGAACCACCTTCAGCTCAACATCAGCAAAACAAAGGAGATGGTGGTGGACTTCAGGAGAACCAAGGCAAAATTGACTGCAGTGTCCCTATACAGCGGATGGATGTGGAAATGGTTGGGTCATACAAGTTCCTGGGAGTCCATATGGAGAATGGGCTTGTAACACCGGGGCCCTGTACAAAAACGATTCTACTTTCTGAGGAGGCTCCGGTCCTTCAACGTGTGCAGTAAACTACTGCATACCTTCTACCAGTGTGGTGGCCAGTGCCATCTTTTTTGCTGTGGAGCCAACATTAAAGCTGGTGATGCTTCTCGGGTAAATATGTTGATCAGGAAGGCTAGCTCTGTCCTGGGGATGAGCCTTGACACTCTAGAGGAGGTGGCGGAGATGGATCCTGGCCAAACTGCTGGCCATCATGGACAACGTCACCCACCCTCTGCATGCCATGGTTATGACGCAGAGGAGCACCTTCAGTCACAGACTGATCCTACCACGGTGTGCTACAGGAGGTCCTTCCTGCCGGTGGCTATTAGACTAAATGCCTCACCGGGGTGCCGTGCCGTCGGCAACACAGACCTGGAACTGTTGGTGTTAGGACCTAGCTTAACAATTGTGCATCCATCCGTGAGTATCTCTGGTCCGTATTCACTCAGGATTTATTCATTCAGGTCTGTATATACTTACTTATGTACAGTTGTTATATCATATCATCTGCAATATTGCAAGTAATTCTTGGACTTCACTCAGGTATGCATTTTAGTATCCTGTCAGTTGTATCTTATTTTTTTCATGCTTTTAGTATATCAAATGTGTAATACGTGCAGTTATCTGTAATTAAACCCTGCACACTAATGACTATTTTAAGGAAATTACTATTACCCCAAATTATATCATACACACTTAGCTATTTAAGTATCTCTTCTTGTCATTTACCTGTACAGTTGATGTAACATGCTAAATTTTCACTTACATGTTCATTTAACCAGTATGTCTAAGTAAACTATTACCCTCATCATATGCATTTTTAGCTATTGGAGTATTTCTCTGCCATCAAGCTGTATAGTTAACCATGCACCATCCGCCCATGTATAGTGTACATATTCATCAAAGCACCCATACTATGCAATGTCTTTTATAGCTTTTTTTAGCACTCCAGACAACTTGTATTTCTATACTTTTTCATACTGACGCTCTATGTATCGTGTATCTGTCTTTTGTGTATTTTCATTCTGGCATTTTGCACCTGCCCTATGTTTTGTAGCTGCTTGACAAATTTCCCCCCCAGGGATCAATAAAGTATATCTAGGGAGGAATGAGAACCTGTAGACACTTGGCCATTTGTGGAATGAGTTTGCTTCACATTCAATTATTTGTTTTGTTGTAGTGTGGAATGACTGATCTACAAATAATATTCAGTAGTTATTTATAATGAATGGTTATTTGCAGATCAGTCAGTCTCGACTATCCAGATCAGTCAGTCTGCTGCAATTTCGAACACGCCCTGTCTTCTCCTTTCAGATGAATTGGTGAAATTTGCAGCCAACAAAAGAAACCTATGCCCCACAGGCTGGTTCCAATTTAATTCAAGCTGCTTCATGTTTGTTGCAACTCGAAGGACATGGGCCAAAGCAGAGGTATAACGCTACTGTGAATTAAAGAAGTTCAATTGAAATTAACTTTTTTTTTTTTTTAGGTTATTTGGCCTCATGTGAAATACTGAACCTCTACTTATTATGTAACTTAAATTTTCTATAGGCTTTGCAGTAGTTATTTAATGTCTTGTATATTAGAACCCTCGTAGGTTTAGATGGCACTGAACTAATATCTCTAAGTGCCTGTTTAATAGGATATTAGTTCTGATGGCCAATATTTGATTGTGAGTCCAGAAGATGAGTTCTCAGACTGGACAACTGACTAATACTTCCATTATGACATGTCTCTGTCTACTGCTTTCTCTAGCGCCACTGTATGCTCCTTGGAGAAAAACTGAAGCCTGTGCAGAACACTGTAAAGTACCTTGGCCCAAACCTGGCATCTGTGCACAGCTCTAAAGAGTCCCAATTTCTAGAGGCGGTGGTGTTTCTCAAGACTGAGAGTTCCCCTCTTACCTGGATTGGAGGATTTGATCATGAAGCAGTGGAAAAGGTACCCAATTGTCATACTTGAGTAAAAGTGAAGATTCCTTAATAGAAATGACTGAAGTGAAAGGTATGCTCTACCTGAACAGGTAAGATCTTTAGTATACTCATCAATATGTCGAATCCCGTAGCCGAAAAGTTCCTAGGAATCCTGTTACCTGTTTCAAGACAAATAAAACATCAGCTCTGAGTAGGTTTCAGGATGTTAAGACCATGCTCTGTGCCAGGAGTAAAATCAACTCCACCGTTTCTCAGCTGGTAATGACAACAGTTTGAGGTACCGCAAAGGAAAGATGGTGATGACGCTCATTGACATGTTGCGAAGAACGTGGAATAGCCAATCGCCATAAGGCGCCGCCAGCTGTGAACTCTATAGCACTCTTGGGACTACCACAGCAAATGTGACTAAATTATATGTTACAATGGTAAAACATTTAAGAATTTTTGCTTGACACCACCTCGTTACATATTCTTACCTAATGTTGGCGTGCATATCCACTTTTTTAAATTGTAATGTGCATATTGCACAGACTCATACAGTATGATGGCTGTTAAAAGCGGAATGTTGATATTACCATTATATCCACACTCGTCACTCCCGTTTTAACAATTCTAAATTGCTTTGGCACAGTAGGCATGAAGTAACTTGCCGACGTTTGAAAGGGCAATAACTTTTACCAATCACTATTCACGTTAACATTGCCCCTAGATGCTTTCAATTGCCTAATGTATAGGCAAGCCCAATTTAGGCATAACGTGAAATTAACACTATGTAGGTTAATGAGATAATCAAAAGAGAAAATTGATTATTTATTAGCCTAGTGGCTAAAGTATTTAGGTGTATTGTGTAAAATCATTGTCAAAAGGGAAAGAATTACTGTTGCATGTAGGTCTAAAACTGTCTTTCAACAACTCTAAAGAAATTGACTGTCTATTGCCACAGATTATCCATTATATTGACCAGATACTCCATTGGCCACTCTAACAATGTAAAGAAGAGTCTTAAATGCAAGGCAGGTGGGACATTCTAGCCTATGAGAGGGCAGATTCGATATAAATGTATTTCTCAAAGTTGTCGGGATGTCGTGTGTGCTACTTGTAGCAGTACTCTCATAACACCTAAGCATTACAACTTTTATTCGCTCAAATAAGCCATTACATTTTTTGTTGACGAAATTCAACATCTTATTGACTGCCAAGCCTCTCAGTGTCAGGACCTTGCAAAAGTGATTTACAAATGTCTCAGGATTTTGATACTCTGTACTTTGAGTACCTTAATGGGTTATGAAATAATTTACTACAAAACAGTTCTGGGATGTAAAGACTTCGATGCTCAGTAGGACCTGCCGGTAACTCTTAAATGGTTAGGCCTGCTTATGAGGTCTCCTAAATATCTGTCGACTAGGTGGGACTCTTATGAAGTCTTCATGCTTAGCTTTCATTTTTACCCATAAGAGTAGGTGTAAAATGTGTGTTCTGCACTTTCTACTGAGACGCTTTGTGGATATGGACCCTTGTCTAGGTTTGGAAGATCTTATAGATGTACAAGATAATGCCCATTGCAGTATCCACTGACACATAGTGGGCTAGAGTGTACTATAGCATATACATTTCAATGTTTTGTAGCAGTGATTTCAGTTTAGAATGTTGAAGCCTGCATTCTGCCATGAAATGACTGTGGATAGAACAAGCTTTATAGTTTCTAAAGTATGAGTGGTAGCAAAAAGCTGTGACTAAGATGAGTCAGTCTGCACATTTCCATGTTAGTAGCTTAAATGGTTAAAGCGCAGTGGTAAATCCAAATGCTTCCCATTTAAGCCTATGGATCTTTTATGCAAATTTAAAACTGTTATAGTTCAAAGTATAAATGGTATCAAAAGGCAACCTATTCCAGAACAGTCTGCCTTTTTATTTTTATTTTAAATTGTATGTTTTTAAAATCTGGAATCCTTAATGGTGCTGTTTCCCCATAATGCAGATTTGGTTGTACACTAGTTGACCCTTTTCACCACTCAGGTCTATGGCCATTGAAATGCTTTGGGATTTTTATAAATGTGGTTTGTAATTTGAGGTGTGTGTGTGTGTGTGTGTGTATATATATATATATATATGCAGTGCATGTTTTTAAAGTTGGTTTGGTAGTGGTAGCTTTTACGGTTTTGGTGCTACAGGTGGACGAAACACCATGAGTACGTTGACTTTTAGAAATTGTTCTTGCTTTCAGCAAGCACAGATACTGAGACCTCACTACTTCCCCACAGGACAGACTATGGTTCTGGAGTGACGGCTCCAAATTTGATCACGAGAACTGGGCAGAAGACAAGCCGAGTAACAATGGTGCCAGAAAGCAATGTATTCAGATGAACTTTGGAGGTACAGTAAGGCCATTATCATTCATAAAATTAATATTTTTCATATTAAGTTTAACACATCTGACATACTTTTTCCATTTGTGTGCATCGGAGTTGTTTCAAGAGGTAACTTCTGTTCTGTTTCCTCTGAAGATGAAAACGGCTGGACAGATGAATCCTGTTTAAGGCGTTATCCCTCGTTGTGCTCCATAAGAACCTGTGAAATCCGTCACACGATCGAATGACACCAAATGCTTCTCCGTGTAGGCATCCTAACTGAAAATGTTGAAGTCAATTATTTTGAAGACATTTGTTGCTGTAAAATAAGTTTTACTTGTTCTACCTAAATGTTGAATTATTTTGTGGCTTGTTGAAAAAAACAAAACAAACGGGTAGGCATTTAATCTCATGAGTCATTATTAAACATGAATGATATTACCATAATTGATTCACTTTGTTTCTTGACCATAGTCTAGGATCATGGAGTTGATGTAGGAAATGTAATTGTAACATTTGACCACTAGGTGTCTAATATGAATGGTTTCTTAAGGTTTTACGACAGGTCATACGGAGGTTGGCGGCAGTTGGTAATAGATGCTTGTATATAAAAAAAATGACTAGTTCAAAGCTAGCTATTCAATACTTATCAATGACTCATCGAAGTATATGAATGGTACCAGGAGTGGTAATTGAAGTGAAAATCTGCTAGGAGAAACAAATACTTTCTTACAGATATCAAACTAAAGGCAGTCATGCAATCTTTCTGATTTGAAGTCTATGATTTGTGATCAAATTGTTTTTGGTATACGTGATACAAAAGTGAGTCTCTTGAGAGAAACTGAACTGATATTGGAGGGTGCTATTAAAATATGCCATGCCAGTGAGCTAGCTCAACAGCACGCTAAGGCGTTCAGTCAAGGTCATAATGGCGGGTGCCAAATACTTCACAACTTGATGCCTCTCAAGGATGCTGGCAGCTCAGGTTAGAGGAAGAAAGCACAATACTGTACTTTCAACACCATTTGGCCAGTACTGTTTTCTCAGAATGCCCTTTGGCATAGTGTCTGCATCTGAGGTTTTTCATCAAGCAATGGAAAACCTAATAGAAGGAGTAAGGGTCTACGTGGATTTTGTAGTGGTCTGGGGTTCAACAATGCATTAACACAATGAGACTTACTAAAGTGCTACAGAGGATCAGGAAAAAATTGACAAGTGTCGGTTTGGTGTACAGGAAGTCACATTCCTAGGAGAAGCTGTCAGCTCAAGGAGTTGAGCCAGACGAGCAAGATTGACGCCATACTTGATATGCCCCGTCCAACAGACGAGTGCTACGCGTCTTGGGAATGATAACTTAATTGGGAAGTTTGTTCCCAATCTGTCAGCCAAAACAGCCGGACTGCGAGACCTACACAAAGAAAATGATTTTGCATGGACAGTGAACCATGAATGAGAGTGGACAAAACTCAAAACGACACTGACCACCACACCTGTACTCACCTTTGACCCTACCATGAAAATCAAGGTGTCAACGGATGCATCAAAAGATGGCCTCGGCGCAGTTTTACTACAAGCGGAAGGAGAGGATTGGTAGCCATTATAAAGAAGAACTTAAATGAGATGTCACCAAGGATTCAACGCCTCATGATGAAGCTGCAACGTTATGATTTTAATCTAATCTACACACCAGGCAAATACATAGTGTTAGCAGATGCACTATCCAGAGCGCCCACAGGGAGTCACGTAAGCTCTACAGAAGACTACGTTGATGCTCATGTGACTATGGTCACTGCTTCACTACCTGTATCAGACTCGAAATCAAAACTGATAGCAGAACAGACAAAAGACAGAGTTACAAACAGTGATTGTGAACATGCATCACGGATGGCCTAAAGGGTCCTGTCCAGAATACTACCACATCAGGTCAGAACTGAGTGTTGCAAATGGGCTACTACTACGACAGAACAGAATAGTAATTCCACAGACTCTAGGCCAAGATATGCTCGCAAGGATTCACGAGGGTCACCTTGGAATTGAGAAATGCAAAAGAAGAGCGAGAGACAGTGTACTGGCCTGGCATCAACCAGGACATTGAAAGAATGATAAACAAATGTGGAACATGCCAGAAATATCCAAATAAGCAAGCAAAAGAGCCAATGAAGGTTGCAGACCTACCAACTGCACCATGGCAAAAGGTTGGCATGGATCTCTTTCATCTGAAAGGTAAAGACTATTTAATAGTGATCGACTACTACTCGAACTTTCCGGAAATGGCGCTGCTCTCAAGCATAACAGCATGCAGTGTCATAACACATGTCCAATCTATCTTTGCCAGACATGGCATTCCAGTTTGCAGCACACTATGACTTTCAGCATATCACATCTAGTCCCTTGTATGCTCAATCCAATGGCAAAGCTGAGAAAGGTGTCCATATTCTCAAACAGCTGCTCAAGAAAGCTGCTGACAGCAAGTCTGATCCTATCTTGCTCTGTTAGCTTACCTGGCAACACCTCTGGACTGTGGCTCATTACCTGCTGAACTTTTAATGGGACGCAAGCTGCGCACAACTCTACCCTGTCGTGTCAAAGGAAAACAACAAACAGGACTGAGACAGAGATTCAAACTGCTGAAGCTGAAACAGAAATTGTAGTATGACAAGTCATCAAAAAGTCTCAAGCCATTGACAAAAGATTTAGGATCTCGTCCCGGTATCTTTGTGCATTCAAATTGCCATCGATATAATTCAATTGTGTTCGTTGCCCGTAACTTATGCCTGCCCATACCATAACCCCACTGCCACCATGGGGCGCTCTTGTTCACAACGTTGACATCAGCAAACTGCCATCTGCCAAGTACAGTTGAAACCTGAATTAATCCGTGAAAAGCACACTTCTCCAGCGTGCCAGTGGCCATCGAAGGTAAGCAGTTGCCCACTGAAGTCAGTTATGACGCCGAATTGCAGTCAGGTCAAGACCCTGGTGAGGACGACGAGCACGCAGATGAGCTTCCCTGAGACGGTTTCTGACAGTTTGTGCAGAAATTATTCAGTTGTGCAAACCACAGTTTAATCAGCTGTCCGGGTGGCTGGTCTCAGACGATCCCCCAGGTGAAGAAGACGAATGTGGAGGTCCTGGGCTGGCATGGTTACGCCTGGTCTGAGGTTGTGAGGCCGGTTGGACGTACTGGCAAATTCCCTAAAACGTTGGAGGCGGCTTTAAATTAACATTAAATTATCTGGCAACAGCTCTGGTGGACATTCCTGCAGTCAGCATGATACATCTGTGCCATTGTGTTGTGTGACAAAACTGCACATTTTAGAGTGGCACCTGTGTAATGATCATGTTGTTTAATCAGCTTCCTGATATACCACACCTGTCAGGTGGATGGATTATCGTGTGAAAGGAGAAATGCTCACTAACAGAGATTTGTTTGAGAGAAATAATATTTTTGTGCATATGGAAAATGTCAGGGATCTCTTATTTCAGCTCATGAAACACTTTACATGTTGCGTTTATATTTTTGCTAAAGTCAATCTAACGACATCACAATGATGACAAAAGTTGTCCTACTAATTATTTGTTCCCTTCTGAAATGTCACCGTGTTTCCAAGCCACTATAATCCAAATTAGACAATCCTCATCAGTTTCAATTAGGTAGAATTAAGTACAACGTTTAGTCGGGCACCAGTGCTCAAGAGAATCTTCATAACAACCCATGAATTTGTAAAAAAATGTTTTAAAAATCGGAATTAAAAAAATAAAGTGTCTATATATATATGACATGTAATAGTGCTATAATTGTGGACCAATATAGCGTCTGTAGCACAGGGAAATAGGTTTTTCAACACCCACCAAACTACTTCCCATGGCTACGCCCATTTTAGCATTTGTCCTAACACTGCACATCTGATTCAAATTATAAAAGCTAGATGATTAGTTGATTATTTGAATTGGTTAAAGGACGTGAGAGAGGAAAAAGAGAGGGAGGGGTCTGACTGAATGGGTCCTTAAAAAGGAGAGGAGGGACCAGGTAGAACGCAACTCACATACAGGACAGAGCGAGCGACGGACTCAGTGTAGACCGCTGAAACGACGAGATTGCAGACGGTGAGGTCAACATATTCATCTAGTACTGTATCTGCTGTCATCCCAAATTGTTCCCTATCTAGTGCCCTACTTTTGACCAGGACCCATAGGCCATATGTGACCCTCATCAAATGTAGTGCATTATATGGGGCAGGGGTCTCCAACGGGTTCAAGTAACTCGCCGCCCAACCATGAGTAGTAGTTAGCCAAACAATTCTGAAAGTACATGAAATTTTCACGTGTTCACACTGCAAGCTCACAGGTACTATATAATCAACGCGACTTGACGTTATTCCACCCTTGGTTAGCCACTATTGGCTTAAAACGCCAAATGTAACACTATCTGCTAAGTAATTTCCAGCAATATTGCCCATGTGTGGTGCGCCTTTGTCGAGCACTTCGTGCGTAGCCCGTTGATGTGATAACCGTCTTGTGGGTTGACCGATTCTTTCCTCAAAACCTTCTCAATTAAATGTTAACTGCGAAGTATACTTACCTAGCAGAGGTGTATATATCGTTATTTGCGAACTTTTCCATGAAATCAGCAACAGCGGTAAAGAACCATCGCTAGACTGGCGCATTAGACCACACATTGATTTCTCACTGGATAGATTGTGCAATTAAAGGGACATTAGCTAAGTGTTTTCTTCTAGACCTAAAACTAATGTGATTTAAGCATTGACAAGTACTCAGAAAATCACATGTAGTTTTCAATTGTAATTGAGTGGAAAAATGCATGTCAAACCAGAAAATTTAACTGAACTTTTGAGAATGTTTTTTTTTTTTTTTTTAATTGAGGGGGTTGCAGCTTTTATAGGGCCCCCTTAGTAGTTTATTAACCTTTTTTTTTACCAGGTCTTGACAACTGTGCATTACTTTCCCTTGTACACTAAGGACCCAAGGAAGAGTTGCAGTAGAGTATTATAAAACAAGTACCTTAATTTTAAGTAGCTCATGCTAGAAAAGTTGTCTCCTGTTCTAGAATAATCTACTTTACTAGCTAATTGCCTTTACAAAGGTGTGTCACGCATCTGGCTTTGAACTGGGTTAGTTAACTAGGGTGCTGTTTTTGGGTGTGCCCCCTGAATTCAAGAGTGTGTAGACTTAATTTGAAGTAGTTGGTGAATCTCAGCCAAGATATTAATGCTTTCCATTCCCTATGTAGTGCACTAGGGGAATAGGGTGCCACTTGAGTCAGACATTCCTGTGTGCCAGGCTAATCTACTCTATGTCGCAAGAGATGATATCTGGTATTCCTTAGCCCTTCATTAGTTGAATGTGGTAGTACTAGAATACGTGAGAAGTGGACTTGCTGGGGTACTCAAGGAGAGATTAGGGGAAACGTTGCACTGAATTGGTTTTGATGGCTTCTCATTGTCTTTCTCTCCTCTTGCTCAGGAGACTATCACCATGGTGACATTGAGCATTCTTCTGCTTCTCAGCACTCACTTTGCACTGGGTGACAACAGAATGACTGCGATTAAAGCAGGTAAGGGTCAGCCTCACACTTTACATCAGGCTTGTCAAACTCATTCTTTGGAGTACCTAGTAACTGCAGGTTTTTGGTCTTCCTTTCAATGAAGACTTAGACAACCAGGTGAGGGGAGTTCTTTACTAATTGGTGACCTAAACTTGAAAGGATTTGGCGCTGCCCGGTGTGGTCGCCTGTTAAGCAGCTCCTGTTCGTGCATAAATTGTTAATGTTTGTTTTTAGGTCTATTTTTTGCAACAGTTGAACTATAATAGTTCAGGATTATGGAGTGCTACGGTTTTACGAAGCTTTTAACGGTCCTTTTTATCACTGAGGGACTTTTTATTTTTCTCACAGCTGAATGTCTACAGGAGTCTTCCATTATTTACAACAGAGCCCAGATCCTGGATTTAGCACACGCAGCGCTGCTGCACCCCAGGGAAAAGTTTGATATTCCGGATGAGTTGAAAAGGCGACGGCGTGGACGTAGGGCAGGATTGAAGTGTAAGGCAAAGCTGAGGAAGTACAAGCCAGCTATACAGTCTATCATTGTGGGCAATGTGAGATCGCTGCATAACAAGATCGACGAATTTGAGGGTCTTGTCCGTGGGCAAAGGGACTATTGGGAAGCGAGCCTAATGTTTTTTTTTACTGAGACTTGGCTGAACGATAACATCCCCATGGAGAACGTCACTATCGGCGGGTTCCGGACCATCAGAGCAGACGGGGATAGTGTTTCTTCTGGTAAGAGCAAGGGTGGGGGGGGCTGGCTTTATTAGTTAACAGATGGTGTAATCCGAGCCATATTATTCTTAAGGAAGAGTTTTGTAGCCCGTACATTGAGCCGTTCGCCTGAGACCCTACTATTTGCTGAGGGAATTCACGGCGGCTATTGTTTACATCCCGCCCTCCGCTGACGCAAACACAGCGTGTGACGTCATCCACTCTTATCGCGAGGTTAGACAGCGCATCCCAGTGCTTTCTTTGCCATTTCGGGGGATTTTAACCATGCATCTCTCTCCAACGCTGCCCACGTTCAAACAGTTTGTGAAGTACCCAACCAGGGATAATACAACTGGATATGCTAATGTGAAGGACGCATACAACTCCACTGCACTCCCTCCCCACGATAGATTGGATCACAACCTTGTCCACCTCACTCCACTCTACAGGCCTTTGGTCCAACAGCAGCCTGCGACCACTAGGACCATTAGGAGATGGTCCCCGGAGGCGAATGAGGCCCTACAGGACTGTTTTGAAACCAGACTGGGATGTGCTCTGTGAGGCTCATGGGGAGGACATCGATGGACTGACTGCATAACGGATTATATCAATTTTTGTGTAGACAACACTTTACCCACCAGGAAGGTATGCTGTTTTCCAAATAATAAACCCTGGGTCACCAGCGACCTGAAGGCCCTGCTGAATGAGAAGAGGGCCTTCAAGGAGAGGGACAAGGACAAATTGAAATGCATCTAGAGGGAGCTGAAGTTGCGGATTGCTGAGGAGAAGATGGGGTTTAAGGAGAAGATGGTGGACAAGCTTAGGTAGAGGTGTGGAAAGGTATGAGAAATATCACTGGCTTCAAACAGTGGGCAGACGGAGGGGACCCAGGACAGCTAATGAGCTGAACCAATTTTTTTAACAGGTTTGTTACTGTCCCTGTCCAGCTCCCCAGGCCACACACCCTCACGGCTGTCCCACCCCCACTTTGCTCACAACACCTCTGAGAGAATCAGCGACCCCACCTCTACCCCTGCTCCCTCTGGACTGATCCTCAACACCCCCCCCCCCCCCCCCCCCACCTGGGCTGGCTTTCACCAACAACTAAGTGGAGAGACTACATCAGTGGAAAGCGGTGGGCCCTGATGGCATCAGCCCAAGTGTGCTTAGGGTCTGTGCTGTCCAACTGTGTGGAATACTCCAGCGTCTCTTCAACCTTTGCCTGAGCCTAGAAAGGGTCCCTGTGCTGTGGAAAACATCCTGCCTCGTCCCAGTGCCCAAGAAGGCACACCCCACTGTCCTGAATGACTTCAGACCTGTAGCGCTAACATCCCACATCATGAAGACCCTGGAAAGGTTAGTCCTCGCTCACCTCAGACCCCTGGTGTGTACATCACTAGACCCCCTGCAGTTCGCATACCAGCGCAACATCGGGGTGGATGATGCTATCTACCTTCTGCAGAGGGCCTATTCTCACCTGGACAACGCAGGTTGCACTGTGAGGGCTATGTTTTTTGACTTCTCCAGTGCCTTCAACACCATTCAGCCCCTGCTACTGGGTGAGAAGATGAGGATGAGGATGAAAGTGGAAGCACCCTTAGTCTCCTGGGTCACGGACTACCTGACCGGTAGGCCACAATTTGTGCGACTACAGAGCTGTGTCAGAACGGGCAGTGAGCAACACAGGGGCCCCCCAGGGAACGGTCCTGTCCCCCTTCCCGTTCACCCTCTACACCTCGGACTTCAGATATAACTCTGAAACATGCCACCTACAGAAGTTCTCGTGTGACTCCGCAATTGTAGGGTGCATCAGGGGTGGGCAGGAGGAGGAGTACAGGAGCGTATTCAGTGACTTTGTGGTGTGAGCAGAACCACCTTCAGCTCAACATCAGCAAAACAAAGGAGATGGTGGTGGACTTCAGGAGAACCAAGGCAAAATTGACTGCAGTGTCCCTATACAGCGGATGGATGTGGAAATGGTTGGGTCATACAAGTTCCTGGGAGTCCATATGGAGAATGGGCTTGTAACACCGGGGCCCTGTACAAAAACGATTCTACTTTCTGAGGAGGCTCCGGTCCTTCAACGTGTGCAGTAAACTACTGCATACCTTCTACCAGTGTGGTGGCCAGTGCCATCTTTTTTGCTGTGGAGCCAACATTAAAGCTGGTGATGCTTCTCGGGTAAATATGTTGATCAGGAAGGCTAGCTCTGTCCTGGGGATGAGCCTTGACACTCTAGAGGAGGTGGCGGAGATGGATCCTGGCCAAACTGCTGGCCATCATGGACAACGTCACCCACCCTCTGCATGCCATGGTTATGACGCAGAGGAGCACCTTCAGTCACAGACTGATCCTACCACGGTGTGCTACAGGAGGTCCTTCCTGCCGGTGGCTATTAGACTAAATGCCTCACCGGGGTGCCGTGCCGTCGGCAACACAGACCTGGAACTGTTGGTGTTAGGACCTAGCTTAACAATTGTGCATCCATCCGTGAGTATCTCTGGTCCGTATTCACTCAGGATTTATTCATTCAGGTCTGTATATACTTACTTATGTACAGTTGTTATATCATATCATCTGCAATATTGCAAGTAATTCTTGGACTTCACTCAGGTATGCATTTTAGTATCCTGTCAGTTGTATCTTATTTTTTTCATGCTTTTAGTATATCAAATGTGTAATACGTGCAGTTATCTGTAATTAAACCCTGCACACTAATGACTATTTTAAGGAAATTACTATTACCCCAAATTATATCATACACACTTAGCTATTTAAGTATCTCTTCTTGTCATTTACCTGTACAGTTGATGTAACATGCTAAATTTTCACTTACATGTTCATTTAACCAGTATGTCTAAGTAAACTATTACCCTCATCATATGCATTTTTAGCTATTGGAGTATTTCTCTGCCATCAAGCTGTATAGTTAACCATGCACCATCCGCCCATGTATAGTGTACATATTCATCAAAGCACCCATACTATGCAATGTCTTTTATAGCTTTTTTTAGCACTCCAGACAACTTGTATTTCTATACTTTTTCATACTGACGCTCTATGTATCGTGTATCTGTCTTTTGTGTATTTTCATTCTGGCATTTTGCACCTGCCCTATGTTTTGTAGCTGCTTGACAAATTTCCCCCCCAGGGATCAATAAAGTATATCTAGGGAGGAATGAGAACCTGTAGACACTTGGCCATTTGTGGAATGAGTTTGCTTCACATTCAATTATTTGTTTTGTTGTAGTGTGGAATGACTGATCTACAAATAATATTCAGTAGTTATTTATAATGAATGGTTATTTGCAGATCAGTCAGTCTCGACTATCCAGATCAGTCAGTCTGCTGCAATTTCGAACACGCCCTGTCTTCTCCTTTCAGATGAATTGGTGAAATTTGCAGCCAACAAAAGAAACCTATGCCCCACAGGCTGGTTCCAATTTAATTCAAGCTGCTTCATGTTTGTTGCAACTCGAAGGACATGGGCCAAAGCAGAGGTATAACGCTACTGTGAATTAAAGAAGTTCAATTGAAATTAACTTTTTTTTTTTTTTAGGTTATTTGGCCTCATGTGAAATACTGAACCTCTACTTATTATGTAACTTAAATTTTCTATAGGCTTTGCAGTAGTTATTTAATGTCTTGTATATTAGAACCCTCGTAGGTTTAGATGGCACTGAACTAATATCTCTAAGTGCCTGTTTAATAGGATATTAGTTCTGATGGCCAATATTTGATTGTGAGTCCAGAAGATGAGTTCTCAGACTGGACAACTGACTAATACTTCCATTATGACATGTCTCTGTCTACTGCTTTCTCTAGCGCCACTGTATGCTCCTTGGAGAAAAACTGAAGCCTGTGCAGAACACTGTAAAGTACCTTGGCCCAAACCTGGCATCTGTGCACAGCTCTAAAGAGTCCCAATTTCTAGAGGCGGTGGTGTTTCTCAAGACTGAGAGTTCCCCTCTTACCTGGATTGGAGGATTTGATCATGAAGCAGTGGAAAAGGTACCCAATTGTCATACTTGAGTAAAAGTGAAGATTCCTTAATAGAAATGACTGAAGTGAAAGGTATGCTCTACCTGAACAGGTAAGATCTTTAGTATACTCATCAATATGTCGAATCCCGTAGCCGAAAAGTTCCTAGGAATCCTGTTACCTGTTTCAAGACAAATAAAACATCAGCTCTGAGTAGGTTTCAGGATGTTAAGACCATGCTCTGTGCCAGGAGTAAAATCAACTCCACCGTTTCTCAGCTGGTAATGACAACAGTTTGAGGTACCGCAAAGGAAAGATGGTGATGACGCTCATTGACATGTTGCGAAGAACGTGGAATAGCCAATCGCCATAAGGCGCCGCCAGCTGTGAACTCTATAGCACTCTTGGGACTACCACAGCAAATGTGACTAAATTATATGTTACAATGGTAAAACATTTAAGAATTTTTGCTTGACACCACCTCGTTACATATTCTTACCTAATGTTGGCGTGCATATCCACTTTTTTAAATTGTAATGTGCATATTGCACAGACTCATACAGTATGATGGCTGTTAAAAGCGGAATGTTGATATTACCATTATATCCACACTCGTCACTCCCGTTTTAACAATTCTAAATTGCTTTGGCACAGTAGGCATGAAGTAACTTGCCGACGTTTGAAAGGGCAATAACTTTTACCAATCACTATTCACGTTAACATTGCCCCTAGATGCTTTCAATTGCCTAATGTATAGGCAAGCCCAATTTAGGCATAACGTGAAATTAACACTATGTAGGTTAATGAGATAATCAAAAGAGAAAATTGATTATTTATTAGCCTAGTGGCTAAAGTATTTAGGTGTATTGTGTAAAATCATTGTCAAAAGGGAAAGAATTACTGTTGCATGTAGGTCTAAAACTGTCTTTCAACAACTCTAAAGAAATTGACTGTCTATTGCCACAGATTATCCATTATATTGACCAGATACTCCATTGGCCACTCTAACAATGTAAAGAAGAGTCTTAAATGCAAGGCAGGTGGGACATTCTAGCCTATGAGAGGGCAGATTCGATATAAATGTATTTCTCAAAGTTGTCGGGATGTCGTGTGTGCTACTTGTAGCAGTACTCTCATAACACCTAAGCATTACAACTTTTATTCGCTCAAATAAGCCATTACATTTTTTGTTGACGAAATTCAACATCTTATTGACTGCCAAGCCTCTCAGTGTCAGGACCTTGCAAAAGTGATTTACAAATGTCTCAGGATTTTGATACTCTGTACTTTGAGTACCTTAATGGGTTATGAAATAATTTACTACAAAACAGTTCTGGGATGTAAAGACTTCGATGCTCAGTAGGACCTGCCGGTAACTCTTAAATGGTTAGGCCTGCTTATGAGGTCTCCTAAATATCTGTCGACTAGGTGGGACTCTTATGAAGTCTTCATGCTTAGCTTTCATTTTTACCCATAAGAGTAGGTGTAAAATGTGTGTTCTGCACTTTCTACTGAGACGCTTTGTGGATATGGACCCTTGTCTAGGTTTGGAAGATCTTATAGATGTACAAGATAATGCCCATTGCAGTATCCACTGACACATAGTGGGCTAGAGTGTACTATAGCATATACATTTCAATGTTTTGTAGCAGTGATTTCAGTTTAGAATGTTGAAGCCTGCATTCTGCCATGAAATGACTGTGGATAGAACAAGCTTTATAGTTTCTAAAGTATGAGTGGTAGCAAAAAGCTGTGACTAAGATGAGTCAGTCTGCACATTTCCATGTTAGTAGCTTAAATGGTTAAAGCGCAGTGGTAAATCCAAATGCTTCCCATTTAAGCCTATGGATCTTTTATGCAAATTTAAAACTGTTATAGTTCAAAGTATAAATGGTATCAAAAGGCAACCTATTCCAGAACAGTCTGCCTTTTTATTTTTATTTTAAATTGTATGTTTTTAAAATCTGGAATCCTTAATGGTGCTGTTTCCCCATAATGCAGATTTGGTTGTACACTAGTTGACCCTTTTCACCACTCAGGTCTATGGCCATTGAAATGCTTTGGGATTTTTATAAATGTGGTTTGTAATTTGAGGTGTGTGTGTGTGTGTGTGTATATATATATATATATATATGCAGTGCATGTTTTTAAAGTTGGTTTGGTAGTGGTAGCTTTTACGGTTTTGGTGCTACAGGTGGACGAAACACCATGAGTACGTTGACTTTTAGAAATTGTTCTTGCTTTCAGCAAGCACAGATACTGAGACCTCACTACTTCCCCACAGGACAGACTATGGTTCTGGAGTGACGGCTCCAAATTTGATCACGAGAACTGGGCAGAAGACAAGCCGAGTAACAATGGTGCCAGAAAGCAATGTATTCAGATGAACTTTGGAGGTACAGTAAGGCCATTATCATTCATAAAATTAATATTTTTCATATTAAGTTTAACACATCTGACATACTTTTTCCATTTGTGTGCATCGGAGTTGTTTCAAGAGGTAACTTCTGTTCTGTTTCCTCTGAAGATGAAAACGGCTGGACAGATGAATCCTGTTTAAGGCGTTATCCCTCGTTGTGCTCCATAAGAACCTGTGAAATCCGTCACACGATCGAATGACACCAAATGCTTCTCCGTGTAGGCATCCTAACTGAAAATGTTGAAGTCAATTATTTTGAAGACATTTGTTGCTGTAAAATAAGTTTTACTTGTTCTACCTAAATGTTGAATTATTTTGTGGCTTGTTGAAAAAAACAAAACAAACGGGTAGGCATTTAATCTCATGAGTCATTATTAAACATGAATGATATTACCATAATTGATTCACTTTGTTTCTTGACCATAGTCTAGGATCATGGAGTTGATGTAGGAAATGTAATTGTAACATTTGACCACTAGGTGTCTAATATGAATGGTTTCTTAAGGTTTTACGACAGGTCATACGGAGGTTGGCGGCAGTTGGTAATAGATGCTTGTATATAAAAAAAATGACTAGTTCAAAGCTAGCTATTCAATACTTATCAATGACTCATCGAAGTATATGAATGGTACCAGGAGTGGTAATTGAAGTGAAAATCTGCTAGGAGAAACAAATACTTTCTTACAGATATCAAACTAAAGGCAGTCATGCAATCTTTCTGATTTGAAGTCTATGATTTGTGATCAAATTGTTTTTGGTATACGTGATACAAAAGTGAGTCTCTTGAGAGAAACTGAACTGATATTGGAGGGTGCTATTAAAATATGCCATGCCAGTGAGCTAGCTCAACAGCACGCTAAGGCGTTCAGTCAAGGTCATAATGGCGGGTGCCAAATACTTCACAACTTGATGCCTCTCAAGGATGCTGGCAGCTCAGGTTAGAGGAAGAAAGCACAATACTGTACTTTCAACACCATTTGGCCAGTACTGTTTTCTCAGAATGCCCTTTGGCATAGTGTCTGCATCTGAGGTTTTTCATCAAGCAATGGAAAACCTAATAGAAGGAGTAAGGGTCTACGTGGATTTTGTAGTGGTCTGGGGTTCAACAATGCATTAACACAATGAGACTTACTAAAGTGCTACAGAGGATCAGGAAAAAATTGACAAGTGTCGGTTTGGTGTACAGGAAGTCACATTCCTAGGAGAAGCTGTCAGCTCAAGGAGTTGAGCCAGACGAGCAAGATTGACGCCATACTTGATATGCCCCGTCCAACAGACGAGTGCTACGCGTCTTGGGAATGATAACTTAATTGGGAAGTTTGTTCCCAATCTGTCAGCCAAAACAGCCGGACTGCGAGACCTACACAAAGAAAATGATTTTGCATGGACAGTGAACCATGAATGAGAGTGGACAAAACTCAAAACGACACTGACCACCACACCTGTACTCACCTTTGACCCTACCATGAAAATCAAGGTGTCAACGGATGCATCAAAAGATGGCCTCGGCGCAGTTTTACTACAAGCGGAAGGAGAGGATTGGTAGCCATTATAAAGAAGAACTTAAATGAGATGTCACCAAGGATTCAACGCCTCATGATGAAGCTGCAACGTTATGATTTTAATCTAATCTACACACCAGGCAAATACATAGTGTTAGCAGATGCACTATCCAGAGCGCCCACAGGGAGTCACGTAAGCTCTACAGAAGACTACGTTGATGCTCATGTGACTATGGTCACTGCTTCACTACCTGTATCAGACTCGAAATCAAAACTGATAGCAGAACAGACAAAAGACAGAGTTACAAACAGTGATTGTGAACATGCATCACGGATGGCCTAAAGGGTCCTGTCCAGAATACTACCACATCAGGTCAGAACTGAGTGTTGCAAATGGGCTACTACTACGACAGAACAGAATAGTAATTCCACAGACTCTAGGCCAAGATATGCTCGCAAGGATTCACGAGGGTCACCTTGGAATTGAGAAATGCAAAAGAAGAGCGAGAGACAGTGTACTGGCCTGGCATCAACCAGGACATTGAAAGAATGATAAACAAATGTGGAACATGCCAGAAATATCCAAATAAGCAAGCAAAAGAGCCAATGAAGGTTGCAGACCTACCAACTGCACCATGGCAAAAGGTTGGCATGGATCTCTTTCATCTGAAAGGTAAAGACTATTTAATAGTGATCGACTACTACTCGAACTTTCCGGAAATGGCGCTGCTCTCAAGCATAACAGCATGCAGTGTCATAACACATGTCCAATCTATCTTTGCCAGACATGGCATTCCAGTTTGCAGCACACTATGACTTTCAGCATATCACATCTAGTCCCTTGTATGCTCAATCCAATGGCAAAGCTGAGAAAGGTGTCCATATTCTCAAACAGCTGCTCAAGAAAGCTGCTGACAGCAAGTCTGATCCTATCTTGCTCTGTTAGCTTACCTGGCAACACCTCTGGACTGTGGCTCATTACCTGCTGAACTTTTAATGGGACGCAAGCTGCGCACAACTCTACCCTGTCGTGTCAAAGGAAAACAACAAACAGGACTGAGACAGAGATTCAAACTGCTGAAGCTGAAACAGAAATTGTAGTATGACAAGTCATCAAAAAGTCTCAAGCCATTGACAAAAGATTTAGGATCTCGTCCCGGTATCTTTGTGCATTCAAATTGCCATCGATATAATTCAATTGTGTTCGTTGCCCGTAACTTATGCCTGCCCATACCATAACCCCACTGCCACCATGGGGCGCTCTTGTTCACAACGTTGACATCAGCAAACTGCCATCTGCCAAGTACAGTTGAAACCTGGATTAATCCGTGAAAAGCACACTTCTCCAGCGTGCCAGTGGCCATCGAAGGTAAGCAGTTGCCCACTGAAGTCAGTTATGACGCCGAATTGCAGTCAGGTCAAGACCCTGGTGAGGACGACGAGCACGCAGATGAGCTTCCCTGAGACGGTTTCTGACAGTTTGTGCAGAAATTATTCAGTTGTGCAAACCACAGTTTAATCAGCTGTCCGGGTGGCTGGTCTCAGACGATCCCCCAGGTGAAGAAGACGAATGTGGAGGTCCTGGGCTGGCATGGTTACGCCTGGTCTGAGGTTGTGAGGCCGGTTGGACGTACTGGCAAATTCCCTAAAACGTTGGAGGCGGCTTTAAATTAACATTAAATTATCTGGCAACAGCTCTGGTGGACATTCCTGCAGTCAGCATGATACATCTGTGCCATTGTGTTGTGTGACAAAACTGCACATTTTAGAGTGGCACCTGTGTAATGATCATGTTGTTTAATCAGCTTCCTGATATACCACACCTGTCAGGTGGATGGATTATCGTGTGAAAGGAGAAATGCTCACTAACAGAGATTTGTTTGAGAGAAATAATATTTTTGTGCATATGGAAAATGTCAGGGATCTCTTATTTCAGCTCATGAAACACTTTACATGTTGCGTTTATATTTTTGCTAAAGTCAATCTAACGACATCACAATGATGACAAAAGTTGTCCTACTAATTATTTGTTCCCTTCTGAAATGTCACCGTGTTTCCAAGCCACTATAATCCAAATTAGACAATCCTCATCAGTTTCAATTAGGTAGAATTAAGTACAACGTTTAGTCGGGCACCAGTGCTCAAGAGAATCTTCATAACAACCCATGAATTTGTAAAAAAATGTTTTAAAAATCGGAATTAAAAAAATAAAGTGTCTATATATATATGACATGTAATAGTGCTATAATTGTGGACCAATATAGCGTCTGTAGCACAGGGAAATAGGTTTTTCAACACCCACCAAACTACTTCCCATGGCTACGCCCATTTTAGCATTTGTCCTAACACTGCACATCTGATTCAAATTATAAAAGCTAGATGATTAGTTGATTATTTGAATTGGTTAAAGGACGTGAGAGAGGAAAAAGAGAGGGAGGGGTCTGACTGAATGGGTCCTTAAAAAGGAGAGGAGGGACCAGGTAGAACGCAACTCACATACAGGACAGAGCGAGCGACGGACTCAGTGTAGACCGCTGAAACGACGAGATTGCAGACGGTGAGGTCAACATATTCATCTAGTACTGTATCTGCTGTCATCCCAAATTGTTCCCTATCTAGTGCCCTACTTTTGACCAGGGCCCATAGGCCATATGTGACCCTCATCAAATGTAGTGCATTATATGGGGCAGGGGTCTCCAACGGGTTCAAGTAACTCGCCGCCCAACCATGAGTAGTAGTTAGCCAAACAATTCTGAAAGTACATGAAATTTTCACGTGTTCACACTGCAAGCTCACAGGTACTATATAATCAACGCGACTTGACGTTATTCCACCCTTGGTTAGCCACTATTGGCTTAAAACGCCAAATGTAACACTATCTGCTAAGTAATTTCCAGCAATATTGCCCATGTGTGGTGCGCCTTTGTCGAGCACTTCGTGCGTAGCCCGTTGATGTGATAACCGTCTTGTGGGTTGACCGATTCTTTCCTCAAAACCTTCTCAATTAAATGTTAACTGCGAAGTATACTTACCTAGCAGAGGTGTATATATCGTTATTTGCGAACTTTTCCATGAAATCAGCAACAGCGGTAAAGAACCATCGCTAGACTGGCGCATTAGACCACACATTGATTTCTCACTGGATAGATTGTGCAATTAAAGGGACATTAGCTAAGTGTTTTCTTCTAGACCTAAAACTAATGTGATTTAAGCATTGACAAGTACTCAGAAAATCACATGTAGTTTTCAATTGTAATTGAGTGGAAAAATGCATGTCAAACCAGAAAATTTAACTGAACTTTTGAGAATGTTTTTTTTTTTTTTTTTAATTGAGGGGGTTGCAGCTTTTATAGGGCCCCCTTAGTAGTTTATTAACCTTTTTTTTTACCAGGTCTTGACAACTGTGCATTACTTTCCCTTGTACACTAAGGACCCAAGGAAGAGTTGCAGTAGAGTATTATAAAACAAGTACCTTAATTTTAAGTAGCTCATGCTAGAAAAGTTGTCTCCTGTTCTAGAATAATCTACTTTACTAGCTAATTGCCTTTACAAAGGTGTGTCACGCATCTGGCTTTGAACTGGGTTAGTTAACTAGGGTGCTGTTTTTGGGTGTGCCCCCTGAATTCAAGAGTGTGTAGACTTAATTTGAAGTAGTTGGTGAATCTCAGCCAAGATATTAATGCTTTCCATTCCCTATGTAGTGCACTAGGGGAATAGGGTGCCACTTGAGTCAGACATTCCTGTGTGCCAGGCTAATCTACTCTATGTCGCAAGAGATGATATCTGGTATTCCTTAGCCCTTCATTAGTTGAATGTGGTAGTACTAGAATACGTGAGAAGTGGACTTGCTGGGGTACTCAAGGAGAGATTAGGGGAAACGTTGCACTGAATTGGTTTTGATGGCTTCTCATTGTCTTTCTCTCCTCTTGCTCAGGAGACTATCACCATGGTGACATTGAGCATTCTTCTGCTTCTCAGCACTCACTTTGCACTGGGTGACAACAGAATGACTGCGATTAAAGCAGGTAAGGGTCAGCCTCACACTTTACATCAGGCTTGTCAAACTCATTCTTTGGAGTACCTAGTAACTGCAGGTTTTTGGTCTTCCTTTCAATGAAGACTTAGACAACCAGGTGAGGGGAGTTCTTTACTAATTGGTGACCTAAACTTGAAAGGATTTGGCGCTGCCCGGTGTGGTCGCCTGTTAAGCAGCTCCTGTTCGTGCATAAATTGTTAATGTTTGTTTTTAGGTCTATTTTTTGCAACAGTTGAACTATAATAGTTCAGGATTATGGAGTGCTACGGTTTTACGAAGCTTTTAACGGTCCTTTTTATCACTGAGGGACTTTTTATTTTTCTCACAGCTGAATGTCTACAGGAGTCTTCCATTATTTACAACAGAGCCCAGATCCTGGATTTAGCACACGCAGCGCTGCTGCACCCCAGGGAAAAGTTTGATATTCCGGATGAGTTGAAAAGGCGACGGCGTGGACGTAGGGCAGGATTGAAGTGTAAGGCAAAGCTGAGGAAGTACAAGCCAGCTATACAGTCTATCATTGTGGGCAATGTGAGATCGCTGCATAACAAGATCGACGAATTTGAGGGTCTTGTCCGTGGGCAAAGGGACTATTGGGAAGCGAGCCTAATGTTTTTTTTTACTGAGACTTGGCTGAACGATAACATCCCCATGGAGAACGTCACTATCGGCGGGTTCCGGACCATCAGAGCAGACGGGGATAGTGTTTCTTCTGGTAAGAGCAAGGGTGGGGGGGGCTGGCTTTATTAGTTAACAGATGGTGTAATCCGAGCCATATTATTCTTAAGGAAGAGTTTTGTAGCCCGTACATTGAGCCGTTCGCCTGAGACCCTACTATTTGCTGAGGGAATTCACGGCGGCTATTGTTTACATCCCGCCCTCCGCTGACGCAAACACAGCGTGTGACGTCATCCACTCTTATCGCGAGGTTAGACAGCGCATCCCAGTGCTTTCTTTGCCATTTCGGGGGATTTTAACCATGCATCTCTCTCCAACGCTGCCCACGTTCAAACAGTTTGTGAAGTACCCAACCAGGGATAATACAACTGGATATGCTAATGTGAAGGACGCATACAACTCCACTGCACTCCCTCCCCACGATAGATTGGATCACAACCTTGTCCACCTCACTCCACTCTACAGGCCTTTGGTCCAACAGCAGCCTGCGACCACTAGGACCATTAGGAGATGGTCCCCGGAGGCGAATGAGGCCCTACAGGACTGTTTTGAAACCAGACTGGGATGTGCTCTGTGAGGCTCATGGGGAGGACATCGATGGACTGACTGCATAACGGATTATATCAATTTTTGTGTAGACAACACTTTACCCACCAGGAAGGTATGCTGTTTTCCAAATAATAAACCCTGGGTCACCAGCGACCTGAAGGCCCTGCTGAATGAGAAGAGGGCCTTCAAGGAGAGGGACAAGGACAAATTGAAATGCATCTAGAGGGAGCTGAAGTTGCGGATTGCTGAGGAGAAGATGGGGTTTAAGGAGAAGATGGTGGACAAGCTTAGGTAGAGGTGTGGAAAGGTATGAGAAATATCACTGGCTTCAAACAGTGGGCAGACGGAGGGGACCCAGGACAGCTAATGAGCTGAACCAATTTTTTTAACAGGTTTGTTACTGTCCCTGTCCAGCTCCCCAGGCCACACACCCTCACGGCTGTCCCACCCCCACTTTGCTCACAACACCTCTGAGAGAATCAGCGACCCCACCTCTACCCCTGCTCCCTCTGGACTGATCCTCAACACCCCCCCCCCCCCCCCCCCACCTGGGCTGGCTTTCACCAACAACTAAGTGGAGAGACTACATCAGTGGAAAGCGGTGGGCCCTGATGGCATCAGCCCAAGTGTGCTTAGGGTCTGTGCTGTCCAACTGTGTGGAATACTCCAGCGTCTCTTCAACCTTTGCCTGAGCCTAGAAAGGGTCCCTGTGCTGTGGAAAACATCCTGCCTCGTCCCAGTGCCCAAGAAGGCACACCCCACTGTCCTGAATGACTTCAGACCTGTAGCGCTAACATCCCACATCATGAAGACCCTGGAAAGGTTAGTCCTCGCTCACCTCAGACCCCTGGTGTGTACATCACTAGACCCCCTGCAGTTCGCATACCAGCGCAACATCGGGGTGGATGATGCTATCTACCTTCTGCAGAGGGCCTATTCTCACCTGGACAACGCAGGTTGCACTGTGAGGGCTATGTTTTTTGACTTCTCCAGTGCCTTCAACACCATTCAGCCCCTGCTACTGGGTGAGAAGATGAGGATGAGGATGAAAGTGGAAGCACCCTTAGTCTCCTGGGTCACGGACTACCTGACCGGTAGGCCACAATTTGTGCGACTACAGAGCTGTGTCAGAACGGGCAGTGAGCAACACAGGGGCCCCCCAGGGAACGGTCCTGTCCCCCTTCCCGTTCACCCTCTACACCTCGGACTTCAGATATAACTCTGAAACATGCCACCTACAGAAGTTCTCGTGTGACTCCGCAATTGTAGGGTGCATCAGGGGTGGGCAGGAGGAGGAGTACAGGAGCGTATTCAGTGACTTTGTGGTGTGAGCAGAACCACCTTCAGCTCAACATCAGCAAAACAAAGGAGATGGTGGTGGACTTCAGGAGAACCAAGGCAAAATTGACTGCAGTGTCCCTATACAGCGGATGGATGTGGAAATGGTTGGGTCATACAAGTTCCTGGGAGTCCATATGGAGAATGGGCTTGTAACACCGGGGCCCTGTACAAAAACGATTCTACTTTCTGAGGAGGCTCCGGTCCTTCAACGTGTGCAGTAAACTACTGCATACCTTCTACCAGTGTGGTGGCCAGTGCCATCTTTTTTGCTGTGGAGCCAACATTAAAGCTGGTGATGCTTCTCGGGTAAATATGTTGATCAGGAAGGCTAGCTCTGTCCTGGGGATGAGCCTTGACACTCTAGAGGAGGTGGCGGAGATGGATCCTGGCCAAACTGCTGGCCATCATGGACAACGTCACCCACCCTCTGCATGCCATGGTTATGACGCAGAGGAGCACCTTCAGTCACAGACTGATCCTACCACGGTGTGCTACAGGAGGTCCTTCCTGCCGGTGGCTATTAGACTAAATGCCTCACCGGGGTGCCGTGCCGTCGGCAACACAGACCTGGAACTGTTGGTGTTAGGACCTAGCTTAACAATTGTGCATCCATCCGTGAGTATCTCTGGTCCGTATTCACTCAGGATTTATTCATTCAGGTCTGTATATACTTACTTATGTACAGTTGTTATATCATATCATCTGCAATATTGCAAGTAATTCTTGGACTTCACTCAGGTATGCATTTTAGTATCCTGTCAGTTGTATCTTATTTTTTTCATGCTTTTAGTATATCAAATGTGTAATACGTGCAGTTATCTGTAATTAAACCCTGCACACTAATGACTATTTTAAGGAAATTACTATTACCCCAAATTATATCATACACACTTAGCTATTTAAGTATCTCTTCTTGTCATTTACCTGTACAGTTGATGTAACATGCTAAATTTTCACTTACATGTTCATTTAACCAGTATGTCTAAGTAAACTATTACCCTCATCATATGCATTTTTAGCTATTGGAGTATTTCTCTGCCATCAAGCTGTATAGTTAACCATGCACCATCCGCCCATGTATAGTGTACATATTCATCAAAGCACCCATACTATGCAATGTCTTTTATAGCTTTTTTTAGCACTCCAGACAACTTGTATTTCTATACTTTTTCATACTGACGCTCTATGTATCGTGTATCTGTCTTTTGTGTATTTTCATTCTGGCATTTTGCACCTGCCCTATGTTTTGTAGCTGCTTGACAAATTTCCCCCCCAGGGATCAATAAAGTATATCTAGGGAGGAATGAGAACCTGTAGACACTTGGCCATTTGTGGAATGAGTTTGCTTCACATTCAATTATTTGTTTTGTTGTAGTGTGGAATGACTGATCTACAAATAATATTCAGTAGTTATTTATAATGAATGGTTATTTGCAGATCAGTCAGTCTCGACTATCCAGATCAGTCAGTCTGCTGCAATTTCGAACACGCCCTGTCTTCTCCTTTCAGATGAATTGGTGAAATTTGCAGCCAACAAAAGAAACCTATGCCCCACAGGCTGGTTCCAATTTAATTCAAGCTGCTTCATGTTTGTTGCAACTCGAAGGACATGGGCCAAAGCAGAGGTATAACGCTACTGTGAATTAAAGAAGTTCAATTGAAATTAACTTTTTTTTTTTTTTAGGTTATTTGGCCTCATGTGAAATACTGAACCTCTACTTATTATGTAACTTAAATTTTCTATAGGCTTTGCAGTAGTTATTTAATGTCTTGTATATTAGAACCCTCGTAGGTTTAGATGGCACTGAACTAATATCTCTAAGTGCCTGTTTAATAGGATATTAGTTCTGATGGCCAATATTTGATTGTGAGTCCAGAAGATGAGTTCTCAGACTGGACAACTGACTAATACTTCCATTATGACATGTCTCTGTCTACTGCTTTCTCTAGCGCCACTGTATGCTCCTTGGAGAAAAACTGAAGCCTGTGCAGAACACTGTAAAGTACCTTGGCCCAAACCTGGCATCTGTGCACAGCTCTAAAGAGTCCCAATTTCTAGAGGCGGTGGTGTTTCTCAAGACTGAGAGTTCCCCTCTTACCTGGATTGGAGGATTTGATCATGAAGCAGTGGAAAAGGTACCCAATTGTCATACTTGAGTAAAAGTGAAGATTCCTTAATAGAAATGACTGAAGTGAAAGGTATGCTCTACCTGAACAGGTAAGATCTTTAGTATACTCATCAATATGTCGAATCCCGTAGCCGAAAAGTTCCTAGGAATCCTGTTACCTGTTTCAAGACAAATAAAACATCAGCTCTGAGTAGGTTTCAGGATGTTAAGACCATGCTCTGTGCCAGGAGTAAAATCAACTCCACCGTTTCTCAGCTGGTAATGACAACAGTTTGAGGTACCGCAAAGGAAAGATGGTGATGACGCTCATTGACATGTTGCGAAGAACGTGGAATAGCCAATCGCCATAAGGCGCCGCCAGCTGTGAACTCTATAGCACTCTTGGGACTACCACAGCAAATGTGACTAAATTATATGTTACAATGGTAAAACATTTAAGAATTTTTGCTTGACACCACCTCGTTACATATTCTTACCTAATGTTGGCGTGCATATCCACTTTTTTAAATTGTAATGTGCATATTGCACAGACTCATACAGTATGATGGCTGTTAAAAGCGGAATGTTGATATTACCATTATATCCACACTCGTCACTCCCGTTTTAACAATTCTAAATTGCTTTGGCACAGTAGGCATGAAGTAACTTGCCGACGTTTGAAAGGGCAATAACTTTTACCAATCACTATTCACGTTAACATTGCCCCTAGATGCTTTCAATTGCCTAATGTATAGGCAAGCCCAATTTAGGCATAACGTGAAATTAACACTATGTAGGTTAATGAGATAATCAAAAGAGAAAATTGATTATTTATTAGCCTAGTGGCTAAAGTATTTAGGTGTATTGTGTAAAATCATTGTCAAAAGGGAAAGAATTACTGTTGCATGTAGGTCTAAAACTGTCTTTCAACAACTCTAAAGAAATTGACTGTCTATTGCCACAGATTATCCATTATATTGACCAGATACTCCATTGGCCACTCTAACAATGTAAAGAAGAGTCTTAAATGCAAGGCAGGTGGGACATTCTAGCCTATGAGAGGGCAGATTCGATATAAATGTATTTCTCAAAGTTGTCGGGATGTCGTGTGTGCTACTTGTAGCAGTACTCTCATAACACCTAAGCATTACAACTTTTATTCGCTCAAATAAGCCATTACATTTTTTGTTGACGAAATTCAACATCTTATTGACTGCCAAGCCTCTCAGTGTCAGGACCTTGCAAAAGTGATTTACAAATGTCTCAGGATTTTGATACTCTGTACTTTGAGTACCTTAATGGGTTATGAAATAATTTACTACAAAACAGTTCTGGGATGTAAAGACTTCGATGCTCAGTAGGACCTGCCGGTAACTCTTAAATGGTTAGGCCTGCTTATGAGGTCTCCTAAATATCTGTCGACTAGGTGGGACTCTTATGAAGTCTTCATGCTTAGCTTTCATTTTTACCCATAAGAGTAGGTGTAAAATGTGTGTTCTGCACTTTCTACTGAGACGCTTTGTGGATATGGACCCTTGTCTAGGTTTGGAAGATCTTATAGATGTACAAGATAATGCCCATTGCAGTATCCACTGACACATAGTGGGCTAGAGTGTACTATAGCATATACATTTCAATGTTTTGTAGCAGTGATTTCAGTTTAGAATGTTGAAGCCTGCATTCTGCCATGAAATGACTGTGGATAGAACAAGCTTTATAGTTTCTAAAGTATGAGTGGTAGCAAAAAGCTGTGACTAAGATGAGTCAGTCTGCACATTTCCATGTTAGTAGCTTAAATGGTTAAAGCGCAGTGGTAAATCCAAATGCTTCCCATTTAAGCCTATGGATCTTTTATGCAAATTTAAAACTGTTATAGTTCAAAGTATAAATGGTATCAAAAGGCAACCTATTCCAGAACAGTCTGCCTTTTTATTTTTATTTTAAATTGTATGTTTTTAAAATCTGGAATCCTTAATGGTGCTGTTTCCCCATAATGCAGATTTGGTTGTACACTAGTTGACCCTTTTCACCACTCAGGTCTATGGCCATTGAAATGCTTTGGGATTTTTATAAATGTGGTTTGTAATTTGAGGTGTGTGTGTGTGTGTGTGTGTGTGTGTATATATATATATATATATGCAGTGCATGTTTTTAAAGTTGGTTTGGTAGTGGTAGCTTTTACGGTTTTGGTGCTACAGGTGGACGAAACACCATGAGTACGTTGACTTTTAGAAATTGTTCTTGCTTTCAGCAAGCACAGATACTGAGACCTCACTACTTCCCCACAGGACAGACTATGGTTCTGGAGTGACGGCTCCAAATTTGATCACGAGAACTGGGCAGAAGACAAGCCGAGTAACAATGGTGCCAGAAAGCAATGTATTCAGATGAACTTTGGAGGTACAGTAAGGCCATTATCATTCATAAAATTAATATTTTTCATATTAAGTTTAACACATCTGACATACTTTTTCCATTTGTGTGCATCGGAGTTGTTTCAAGAGGTAACTTCTGTTCTGTTTCCTCTGAAGATGAAAACGGCTGGACAGATGAATCCTGTTTAAGGCGTTATCCCTCGTTGTGCTCCATAAGAACCTGTGAAATCCGTCACACGATCGAATGACACCAAATGCTTCTCCGTGTAGGCATCCTAACTGAAAATGTTGAAGTCAATTATTTTGAAGACATTTGTTGCTGTAAAATAAGTTTTACTTGTTCTACCTAAATGTTGAATTATTTTGTGGCTTGTTGAAAAAAACAAAACAAACGGGTAGGCATTTAATCTCATGAGTCATTATTAAACATGAATGATATTACCATAATTGATTCACTTTGTTTCTTGACCATAGTCTAGGATCATGGAGTTGATGTAGGAAATGTAATTGTAACATTTGACCACTAGGTGTCTAATATGAATGGTTTCTTAAGGTTTTACGACAGGTCATACGGAGGTTGGCGGCAGTTGGTAATAGATGCTTGTATATAAAAAAAATGACTAGTTCAAAGCTAGCTATTCAATACTTATCAATGACTCATCGAAGTATATGAATGGTACCAGGAGTGGTAATTGAAGTGAAAATCTGCTAGGAGAAACAAATACTTTCTTACAGATATCAAACTAAAGGCAGTCATGCAATCTTTCTGATTTGAAGTCTATGATTTGTGATCAAATTGTTTTTGGTATACGTGATACAAAAGTGAGTCTCTTGAGAGAAACTGAACTGATATTGGAGGGTGCTATTAAAATATGCCATGCCAGTGAGCTAGCTCAACAGCACGCTAAGGCGTTCAGTCAAGGTCATAATGGCGGGTGCCAAATACTTCACAACTTGATGCCTCTCAAGGATGCTGGCAGCTCAGGTTAGAGGAAGAAAGCACAATACTGTACTTTCAACACCATTTGGCCAGTACTGTTTTCTCAGAATGCCCTTTGGCATAGTGTCTGCATCTGAGGTTTTTCATCAAGCAATGGAAAACCTAATAGAAGGAGTAAGGGTCTACGTGGATTTTGTAGTGGTCTGGGGTTCAACAATGCATTAACACAATGAGACTTACTAAAGTGCTACAGAGGATCAGGAAAAAATTGACAAGTGTCGGTTTGGTGTACAGGAAGTCACATTCCTAGGAGAAGCTGTCAGCTCAAGGAGTTGAGCCAGACGAGCAAGATTGACGCCATACTTGATATGCCCCGTCCAACAGACGAGTGCTACGCGTCTTGGGAATGATAACTTAATTGGGAAGTTTGTTCCCAATCTGTCAGCCAAAACAGCCGGACTGCGAGACCTACACAAAGAAAATGATTTTGCATGGACAGTGAACCATGAATGAGAGTGGACAAAACTCAAAACGACACTGACCACCACACCTGTACTCACCTTTGACCCTACCATGAAAATCAAGGTGTCAACGGATGCATCAAAAGATGGCCTCGGCGCAGTTTTACTACAAGCGGAAGGAGAGGATTGGTAGCCATTATAAAGAAGAACTTAAATGAGATGTCACCAAGGATTCAACGCCTCATGATGAAGCTGCAACGTTATGATTTTAATCTAATCTACACACCAGGCAAATACATAGTGTTAGCAGATGCACTATCCAGAGCGCCCACAGGGAGTCACGTAAGCTCTACAGAAGACTACGTTGATGCTCATGTGACTATGGTCACTGCTTCACTACCTGTATCAGACTCGAAATCAAAACTGATAGCAGAACAGACAAAAGACAGAGTTACAAACAGTGATTGTGAACATGCATCACGGATGGCCTAAAGGGTCCTGTCCAGAATACTACCACATCAGGTCAGAACTGAGTGTTGCAAATGGGCTACTACTACGACAGAACAGAATAGTAATTCCACAGACTCTAGGCCAAGATATGCTCGCAAGGATTCACGAGGGTCACCTTGGAATTGAGAAATGCAAAAGAAGAGCGAGAGACAGTGTACTGGCCTGGCATCAACCAGGACATTGAAAGAATGATAAACAAATGTGGAACATGCCAGAAATATCCAAATAAGCAAGCAAAAGAGCCAATGAAGGTTGCAGACCTACCAACTGCACCATGGCAAAAGGTTGGCATGGATCTCTTTCATCTGAAAGGTAAAGACTATTTAATAGTGATCGACTACTACTCGAACTTTCCGGAAATGGCGCTGCTCTCAAGCATAACAGCATGCAGTGTCATAACACATGTCCAATCTATCTTTGCCAGACATGGCATTCCAGTTTGCAGCACACTATGACTTTCAGCATATCACATCTAGTCCCTTGTATGCTCAATCCAATGGCAAAGCTGAGAAAGGTGTCCATATTCTCAAACAGCTGCTCAAGAAAGCTGCTGACAGCAAGTCTGATCCTATCTTGCTCTGTTAGCTTACCTGGCAACACCTCTGGACTGTGGCTCATTACCTGCTGAACTTTTAATGGGACGCAAGCTGCGCACAACTCTACCCTGTCGTGTCAAAGGAAAACAACAAACAGGACTGAGACAGAGATTCAAACTGCTGAAGCTGAAACAGAAATTGTAGTATGACAAGTCATCAAAAAGTCTCAAGCCATTGACAAAAGATTTAGGATCTCGTCCCGGTATCTTTGTGCATTCAAATTGCCATCGATATAATTCAATTGTGTTCGTTGCCCGTAACTTATGCCTGCCCATACCATAACCCCACTGCCACCATGGGGCGCTCTTGTTCACAACGTTGACATCAGCAAACTGCCATCTGCCAAGTACAGTTGAAACCTGGATTAATCCGTGAAAAGCACACTTCTCCAGCGTGCCAGTGGCCATCGAAGGTAAGCAGTTGCCCACTGAAGTCAGTTATGACGCCGAATTGCAGTCAGGTCAAGACCCTGGTGAGGACGACGAGCACGCAGATGAGCTTCCCTGAGACGGTTTCTGACAGTTTGTGCAGAAATTATTCAGTTGTGCAAACCACAGTTTAATCAGCTGTCCGGGTGGCTGGTCTCAGACGATCCCCCAGGTGAAGAAGACGAATGTGGAGGTCCTGGGCTGGCATGGTTACGCCTGGTCTGAGGTTGTGAGGCCGGTTGGACGTACTGGCAAATTCCCTAAAACGTTGGAGGCGGCTTTAAATTAACATTAAATTATCTGGCAACAGCTCTGGTGGACATTCCTGCAGTCAGCATGATACATCTGTGCCATTGTGTTGTGTGACAAAACTGCACATTTTAGAGTGGCACCTGTGTAATGATCATGTTGTTTAATCAGCTTCCTGATATACCACACCTGTCAGGTGGATGGATTATCGTGTGAAAGGAGAAATGCTCACTAACAGAGATTTGTTTGAGAGAAATAATATTTTTGTGCATATGGAAAATGTCAGGGATCTCTTATTTCAGCTCATGAAACACTTTACATGTTGCGTTTATATTTTTGCTAAAGTCAATCTAACGACATCACAATGATGACAAAAGTTGTCCTACTAATTATTTGTTCCCTTCTGAAATGTCACCGTGTTTCCAAGCCACTATAATCCAAATTAGACAATCCTCATCAGTTTCAATTAGGTAGAATTAAGTACAACGTTTAGTCGGGCACCAGTGCTCAAGAGAATCTTCATAACAACCCATGAATTTGTAAAAAAATGTTTTAAAAATCGGAATTAAAAAAATAAAGTGTCTATATATATATGACATGTAATAGTGCTATAATTGTGGACCAATATAGCGTCTGTAGCACAGGGAAATAGGTTTTTCAACACCCACCAAACTACTTCCCATGGCTACGCCCATTTTAGCATTTGTCCTAACACTGCACATCTGATTCAAATTATAAAAGCTAGATGATTAGTTGATTATTTGAATTGGTTAAAGGACGTGAGAGAGGAAAAAGAGAGGGAGGGGTCTGACTGAATGGGTCCTTAAAAAGGAGAGGAGGGACCAGGTAGAACGCAACTCACATACAGGACAGAGCGAGCGACGGACTCAGTGTAGACCGCTGAAACGACGAGATTGCAGACGGTGAGGTCAACATATTCATCTAGTACTGTATCTGCTGTCATCCCAAATTGTTCCCTATCTAGTGCCCTACTTTTGACCAGGGCCCATAGGCCATATGTGACCCTCATCAAATGTAGTGCATTATATGGGGCAGGGGTCTCCAACGGGTTCAAGTAACTCGCCGCCCAACCATGAGTAGTAGTTAGCCAAACAATTCTGAAAGTACATGAAATTTTCACGTGTTCACACTGCAAGCTCACAGGTACTATATAATCAACGCGACTTGACGTTATTCCACCCTTGGTTAGCCACTATTGGCTTAAAACGCCAAATGTAACACTATCTGCTAAGTAATTTCCAGCAATATTGCCCATGTGTGGTGCGCCTTTGTCGAGCACTTCGTGCGTAGCCCGTTGATGTGATAACCGTCTTGTGGGTTGACCGATTCTTTCCTCAAAACCTTCTCAATTAAATGTTAACTGCGAAGTATACTTACCTAGCAGAGGTGTATATATCGTTATTTGCGAACTTTTCCATGAAATCAGCAACAGCGGTAAAGAACCATCGCTAGACTGGCGCATTAGACCACACATTGATTTCTCACTGGATAGATTGTGCAATTAAAGGGACATTAGCTAAGTGTTTTCTTCTAGACCTAAAACTAATGTGATTTAAGCATTGACAAGTACTCAGAAAATCACATGTAGTTTTCAATTGTAATTGAGTGGAAAAATGCATGTCAAACCAGAAAATTTAACTGAACTTTTGAGAATGTTTTTTTTTTTTTTTTTAATTGAGGGGGTTGCAGCTTTTATAGGGCCCCCTTAGTAGTTTATTAACCTTTTTTTTTACCAGGTCTTGACAACTGTGCATTACTTTCCCTTGTACACTAAGGACCCAAGGAAGAGTTGCAGTAGAGTATTATAAAACAAGTACCTTAATTTTAAGTAGCTCATGCTAGAAAAGTTGTCTCCTGTTCTAGAATAATCTACTTTACTAGCTAATTGCCTTTACAAAGGTGTGTCACGCATCTGGCTTTGAACTGGGTTAGTTAACTAGGGTGCTGTTTTTGGGTGTGCCCCCTGAATTCAAGAGTGTGTAGACTTAATTTGAAGTAGTTGGTGAATCTCAGCCAAGATATTAATGCTTTCCATTCCCTATGTAGTGCACTAGGGGAATAGGGTGCCACTTGAGTCAGACATTCCTGTGTGCCAGGCTAATCTACTCTATGTCGCAAGAGATGATATCTGGTATTCCTTAGCCCTTCATTAGTTGAATGTGGTAGTACTAGAATACGTGAGAAGTGGACTTGCTGGGGTACTCAAGGAGAGATTAGGGGAAACGTTGCACTGAATTGGTTTTGATGGCTTCTCATTGTCTTTCTCTCCTCTTGCTCAGGAGACTATCACCATGGTGACATTGAGCATTCTTCTGCTTCTCAGCACTCACTTT
Organism: Thymallus thymallus; assembly: GCA_023634145.1. Lineage (NCBI taxonomy): Eukaryota > Metazoa > Chordata > Actinopteri > Salmoniformes > Salmonidae > Thymallus > Thymallus thymallus. Next base: position 18,029,146 of record CM042382.1, on the reverse strand, counting down.
GCACTGGGTGACAACAGAATGACTGCGATTAAAGCAGGTAAGGGTCAGCCTCACACTTTACATCAGGCTTGTCAAACTCATTCTTTGGAGTACCTAGTAACTGCAGGTTTTTGGTCTTCCTTTCAATGAAGACTTAGACAACCAGGTGAGGGGAGTTCTTTACTAATTGGTGACCTAAACTTGAAAGGATTTGGCGCTGCCCGGTGTGGTCGCCTGTTAAGCAGCTCCTGTTCGTGCATAAATTGTTAATGTTTGTTTTTAGGTCTATTTTTTGCAACAGTTGAACTATAATAGTTCAGGATTATGGAGTGCTACGGTTTTACGAAGCTTTTAACGGTCCTTTTTATCACTGAGGGACTTTTTATTTTTCTCACAGCTGAATGTCTACAGGAGTCTTCCATTATTTACAACAGAGCCCAGATCCTGGATTTAGCACACGCAGCGCTGCTGCACCCCAGGGAAAAGTTTGATATTCCGGATGAGTTGAAAAGGCGACGGCGTGGACGTAGGGCAGGATTGAAGTGTAAGGCAAAGCTGAGGAAGTACAAGCCAGCTATACAGTCTATCATTGTGGGCAATGTGAGATCGCTGCATAACAAGATCGACGAATTTGAGGGTCTTGTCCGTGGGCAAAGGGACTATTGGGAAGCGAGCCTAATGTTTTTTTTTACTGAGACTTGGCTGAACGATAACATCCCCATGGAGAACGTCACTATCGGCGGGTTCCGGACCATCAGAGCAGACGGGGATAGTGTTTCTTCTGGTAAGAGCAAGGGTGGGGGGGGCTGGCTTTATTAGTTAACAGATGGTGTAATCCGAGCCATATTATTCTTAAGGAAGAGTTTTGTAGCCCGTACATTGAGCCGTTCGCCTGAGACCCTACTATTTGCTGAGGGAATTCACGGCGGCTATTGTTTACATCCCGCCCTCCGCTGACGCAAACACAGCGTGTGACGTCATCCACTCTTATCGCGAGGTTAGACAGCGCATCCCAGTGCTTTCTTTGCCATTTCGGGGGATTTTAACCATGCATCTCTCTCCAACGCTGCCCACGTTCAAACAGTTTGTGAAGTACCCAACCAGGGATAATACAACTGGATATGCTAATGTGAAGGACGCATACAACTCCACTGCACTCCCTCCCCACGATAGATTGGATCACAACCTTGTCCACCTCACTCCACTCTACAGGCCTTTGGTCCAACAGCAGCCTGCGACCACTAGGACCATTAGGAGATGGTCCCCGGAGGCGAATGAGGCCCTACAGGACTGTTTTGAAACCAGACTGGGATGTGCTCTGTGAGGCTCATGGGGAGGACATCGATGGACTGACTGCATAACGGATTATATCAATTTTTGTGTAGACAACACTTTACCCACCAGGAAGGTATGCTGTTTTCCAAATAATAAACCCTGGGTCACCAGCGACCTGAAGGCCCTGCTGAATGAGAAGAGGGCCTTCAAGGAGAGGGACAAGGACAAATTGAAATGCATCTAGAGGGAGCTGAAGTTGCGGATTGCTGAGGAGAAGATGGGGTTTAAGGAGAAGATGGTGGACAAGCTTAGGTAGAGGTGTGGAAAGGTATGAGAAATATCACTGGCTTCAAACAGTGGGCAGACGGAGGGGACCCAGGACAGCTAATGAGCTGAACCAATTTTTTTAACAGGTTTGTTACTGTCCCTGTCCAGCTCCCCAGGCCACACACCCTCACGGCTGTCCCACCCCCACTTTGCTCACAACACCTCTGAGAGAATCAGCGACCCCACCTCTACCCCTGCTCCCTCTGGACTGATCCTCAACACCCCCCCCCCCCCCCCCCCACCTGGGCTGGCTTTCACCAACAACTAAGTGGAGAGACTACATCAGTGGAAAGCGGTGGGCCCTGATGGCATCAGCCCAAGTGTGCTTAGGGTCTGTGCTGTCCAACTGTGTGGAATACTCCAGCGTCTCTTCAACCTTTGCCTGAGCCTAGAAAGGGTCCCTGTGCTGTGGAAAACATCCTGCCTCGTCCCAGTGCCCAAGAAGGCACACCCCACTGTCCTGAATGACTTCAGACCTGTAGCGCTAACATCCCACATCATGAAGACCCTGGAAAGGTTAGTCCTCGCTCACCTCAGACCCCTGGTGTGTACATCACTAGACCCCCTGCAGTTCGCATACCAGCGCAACATCGGGGTGGATGATGCTATCTACCTTCTGCAGAGGGCCTATTCTCACCTGGACAACGCAGGTTGCACTGTGAGGGCTATGTTTTTTGACTTCTCCAGTGCCTTCAACACCATTCAGCCCCTGCTACTGGGTGAGAAGATGAGGATGAGGATGAAAGTGGAAGCACCCTTAGTCTCCTGGGTCACGGACTACCTGACCGGTAGGCCACAATTTGTGCGACTACAGAGCTGTGTCAGAACGGGCAGTGAGCAACACAGGGGCCCCCCAGGGAACGGTCCTGTCCCCCTTCCCGTTCACCCTCTACACCTCGGACTTCAGATATAACTCTGAAACATGCCACCTACAGAAGTTCTCGTGTGACTCCGCAATTGTAGGGTGCATCAGGGGTGGGCAGGAGGAGGAGTACAGGAGCGTATTCAGTGACTTTGTGGTGTGAGCAGAACCACCTTCAGCTCAACATCAGCAAAACAAAGGAGATGGTGGTGGACTTCAGGAGAACCAAGGCAAAATTGACTGCAGTGTCCCTATACAGCGGATGGATGTGGAAATGGTTGGGTCATACAAGTTCCTGGGAGTCCATATGGAGAATGGGCTTGTAACACCGGGGCCCTGTACAAAAACGATTCTACTTTCTGAGGAGGCTCCGGTCCTTCAACGTGTGCAGTAAACTACTGCATACCTTCTACCAGTGTGGTGGCCAGTGCCATCTTTTTTGCTGTGGAGCCAACATTAAAGCTGGTGATGCTTCTCGGGTAAATATGTTGATCAGGAAGGCTAGCTCTGTCCTGGGGATGAGCCTTGACACTCTAGAGGAGGTGGCGGAGATGGATCCTGGCCAAACTGCTGGCCATCATGGACAACGTCACCCACCCTCTGCATGCCATGGTTATGACGCAGAGGAGCACCTTCAGTCACAGACTGATCCTACCACGGTGTGCTACAGGAGGTCCTTCCTGCCGGTGGCTATTAGACTAAATGCCTCACCGGGGTGCCGTGCCGTCGGCAACACAGACCTGGAACTGTTGGTGTTAGGACCTAGCTTAACAATTGTGCATCCATCCGTGAGTATCTCTGGTCCGTATTCACTCAGGATTTATTCATTCAGGTCTGTATATACTTACTTATGTACAGTTGTTATATCATATCATCTGCAATATTGCAAGTAATTCTTGGACTTCACTCAGGTATGCATTTTAGTATCCTGTCAGTTGTATCTTATTTTTTTCATGCTTTTAGTATATCAAATGTGTAATACGTGCAGTTATCTGTAATTAAACCCTGCACACTAATGACTATTTTAAGGAAATTACTATTACCCCAAATTATATCATACACACTTAGCTATTTAAGTATCTCTTCTTGTCATTTACCTGTACAGTTGATGTAACATGCTAAATTTTCACTTACATGTTCATTTAACCAGTATGTCTAAGTAAACTATTACCCTCATCATATGCATTTTTAGCTATTGGAGTATTTCTCTGCCATCAAGCTGTATAGTTAACCATGCACCATCCGCCCATGTATAGTGTACATATTCATCAAAGCACCCATACTATGCAATGTCTTTTATAGCTTTTTTTAGCACTCCAGACAACTTGTATTTCTATACTTTTTCATACTGACGCTCTATGTATCGTGTATCTGTCTTTTGTGTATTTTCATTCTGGCATTTTGCACCTGCCCTATGTTTTGTAGCTGCTTGACAAATTTCCCCCCCAGGGATCAATAAAGTATATCTAGGGAGGAATGAGAACCTGTAGACACTTGGCCATTTGTGGAATGAGTTTGCTTCACATTCAATTATTTGTTTTGTTGTAGTGTGGAATGACTGATCTACAAATAATATTCAGTAGTTATTTATAATGAATGGTTATTTGCAGATCAGTCAGTCTCGACTATCCAGATCAGTCAGTCTGCTGCAATTTCGAACACGCCCTGTCTTCTCCTTTCAGATGAATTGGTGAAATTTGCAGCCAACAAAAGAAACCTATGCCCCACAGGCTGGTTCCAATTTAATTCAAGCTGCTTCATGTTTGTTGCAACTCGAAGGACATGGGCCAAAGCAGAGGTATAACGCTACTGTGAATTAAAGAAGTTCAATTGAAATTAACTTTTTTTTTTTTTTAGGTTATTTGGCCTCATGTGAAATACTGAACCTCTACTTATTATGTAACTTAAATTTTCTATAGGCTTTGCAGTAGTTATTTAATGTCTTGTATATTAGAACCCTCGTAGGTTTAGATGGCACTGAACTAATATCTCTAAGTGCCTGTTTAATAGGATATTAGTTCTGATGGCCAATATTTGATTGTGAGTCCAGAAGATGAGTTCTCAGACTGGACAACTGACTAATACTTCCATTATGACATGTCTCTGTCTACTGCTTTCTCTAGCGCCACTGTATGCTCCTTGGAGAAAAACTGAAGCCTGTGCAGAACACTGTAAAGTACCTTGGCCCAAACCTGGCATCTGTGCACAGCTCTAAAGAGTCCCAATTTCTAGAGGCGGTGGTGTTTCTCAAGACTAAGAGTTCCCCTCTTACCTGGATTGGAGGATTTGATCATGAAGCAGTGGAAAAGGTACCCAATTGTCATACTTGAGTAAAAGTGAAGATTCCTTAATAGAAATGACTGAAGTGAAAGGTATGCTCTACCTGAACAGGTAAGATCTTTAGTATACTCATCAATATGTCGAATCCCGTAGCCGAAAAGTTCCTAGGAATCCTGTTACCTGTTTCAAGACAAATAAAACATCAGCTCTGAGTAGGTTTCAGGATGTTAAGACCATGCTCTGTGCCAGGAGTAAAATCAACTCCACCGTTTCTCAGCTGGTAATGACAACAGTTTGAGGTACCGCAAAGGAAAGATGGTGATGACGCTCATTGACATGTTGCGAAGAACGTGGAATAGCCAATCGCCATAAGGCGCCGCCAGCTGTGAACTCTATAGCACTCTTGGGACTACCACAGCAAATGTGACTAAATTATATGTTACAATGGTAAAACATTTAAGAATTTTTGCTTGACACCACCTCGTTACATATTCTTACCTAATGTTGGCGTGCATATCCACTTTTTTAAATTGTAATGTGCATATTGCACAGACTCATACAGTATGATGGCTGTTAAAAGCGGAATGTTGATATTACCATTATATCCACACTCGTCACTCCCGTTTTAACAATTCTAAATTGCTTTGGCACAGTAGGCATGAAGTAACTTGCCGACGTTTGAAAGGGCAATAACTTTTACCAATCACTATTCACGTTAACATTGCCCCTAGATGCTTTCAATTGCCTAATGTATAGGCAAGCCCAATTTAGGCATAACGTGAAATTAACACTATGTAGGTTAATGAGATAATCAAAAGAGAAAATTGATTATTTATTAGCCTAGTGGCTAAAGTATTTAGGTGTATTGTGTAAAATCATTGTCAAAAGGGAAAGAATTACTGTTGCATGTAGGTCTAAAACTGTCTTTCAACAACTCTAAAGAAATTGACTGTCTATTGCCACAGATTATCCATTATATTGACCAGATACTCCATTGGCCACTCTAACAATGTAAAGAAGAGTCTTAAATGCAAGGCAGGTGGGACATTCTAGCCTATGAGAGGGCAGATTCGATATAAATGTATTTCTCAAAGTTGTCGGGATGTCGTGTGTGCTACTTGTAGCAGTACTCTCATAACACCTAAGCATTACAACTTTTATTCGCTCAAATAAGCCATTACATTTTTTGTTGACGAAATTCAACATCTTATTGACTGCCAAGCCTCTCAGTGTCAGGACCTTGCAAAAGTGATTTACAAATGTCTCAGGATTTTGATACTCTGTACTTTGAGTACCTTAATGGGTTATGAAATAATTTACTACAAAACAGTTCTGGGATGTAAAGACTTCGATGCTCAGTAGGACCTGCCGGTAACTCTTAAATGGTTAGGCCTGCTTATGAGGTCTCCTAAATATCTGTCGACTAGGTGGGACTCTTATGAAGTCTTCATGCTTAGCTTTCATTTTTACCCATAAGAGTAGGTGTAAAATGTGTGTTCTGCACTTTCTACTGAGACGCTTTGTGGATATGGACCCTTGTCTAGGTTTGGAAGATCTTATAGATGTACAAGATAATGCCCATTGCAGTATCCACTGACACATAGTGGGCTAGAGTGTACTATAGCATATACATTTCAATGTTTTGTAGCAGTGATTTCAGTTTAGAATGTTGAAGCCTGCATTCTGCCATGAAATGACTGTGGATAGAACAAGCTTTATAGTTTCTAAAGTATGAGTGGTAGCAAAAAGCTGTGACTAAGATGAGTCAGTCTGCACATTTCCATGTTAGTAGCTTAAATGGTTAAAGCGCAGTGGTAAATCCAAATGCTTCCCATTTAAGCCTATGGATCTTTTATGCAAATTTAAAACTGTTATAGTTCAAAGTATAAATGGTATCAAAAGGCAACCTATTCCAGAACAGTCTGCCTTTTTATTTTTATTTTAAATTGTATGTTTTTAAAATCTGGAATCCTTAATGGTGCTGTTTCCCCATAATGCAGATTTGGTTGTACACTAGTTGACCCTTTTCACCACTCAGGTCTATGGCCATTGAAATGCTTTGGGATTTTTATAAATGTGGTTTGTAATTTGAGGTGTGTGTGTGTGTGTGTGTGTATATATATATATATATGCAGTGCATGTTTTTAAAGTTGGTTTGGTAGTGGTAGCTTTTACGGTTTTGGTGCTACAGGTGGACGAAACACCATGAGTACGTTGACTTTTAGAAATTGTTCTTGCTTTCAGCAAGCACAGATACTGAGACCTCACTACTTCCCCACAGGACAGACTATGGTTCTGGAGTGACGGCTCCAAATTTGATCACGAGAACTGGGCAGAAGACAAGCCGAGTAACAATGGTGCCAGAAAGCAATGTATTCAGATGAACTTTGGAGGTACAGTAAGGCCATTATCATTCATAAAATTAATATTTTTCATATTAAGTTTAACACATCTGACATACTTTTTCCATTTGTGTGCATCGGAGTTGTTTCAAGAGGTAACTTCTGTTCTGTTTCCTCTGAAGATGAAAACGGCTGGACAGATGAATCCTGTTTAAGGCGTTATCCCTCGTTGTGCTCCATAAGAACCTGTGAAATCCGTCACACGATCGAATGACACCAAATGCTTCTCCGTGTAGGCATCCTAACTGAAAATGTTGAAGTCAATTATTTTGAAGACATTTGTTGCTGTAAAATAAGTTTTACTTGTTCTACCTAAATGTTGAATTATTTTGTGGCTTGTTGAAAAAAACAAAACAAACGGGTAGGCATTTAATCTCATGAGTCATTATTAAACATGAATGATATTACCATAATTGATTCACTTTGTTTCTTGACCATAGTCTAGGATCATGGAGTTGATGTAGGAAATGTAATTGTAACATTTGACCACTAGGTGTCTAATATGAATGGTTTCTTAAGGTTTTACGACAGGTCATACGGAGGTTGGCGGCAGTTGGTAATAGATGCTTGTATATAAAAAAAATGACTAGTTCAAAGCTAGCTATTCAATACTTATCAATGACTCATCGAAGTATATGAATGGTACCAGGAGTGGTAATTGAAGTGAAAATCTGCTAGGAGAAACAAATACTTTCTTACAGATATCAAACTAAAGGCAGTCATGCAATCTTTCTGATTTGAAGTCTATGATTTGTGATCAAATTGTTTTTGGTATACGTGATACAAAAGTGAGTCTCTTGAGAGAAACTGAACTGATATTGGAGGGTGCTATTAAAATATGCCATGCCAGTGAGCTAGCTCAACAGCACGCTAAGGCGTTCAGTCAAGGTCATAATGGCGGGTGCCAAATACTTCACAACTTGATGCCTCTCAAGGATGCTGGCAGCTCAGGTTAGAGGAAGAAAGCACAATACTGTACTTTCAACACCATTTGGCCAGTACTGTTTTCTCAGAATGCCCTTTGGCATAGTGTCTGCATCTGAGGTTTTTCATCAAGCAATGGAAAACCTAATAGAAGGAGTAAGGGTCTACGTGGATTTTGTAGTGGTCTGGGGTTCAACAATGCATTAACACAATGAGACTTACTAAAGTGCTACAGAGGATCAGGAAAAAATTGACAAGTGTCGGTTTGGTGTACAGGAAGTCACATTCCTAGGAGAAGCTGTCAGCTCAAGGAGTTGAGCCAGACGAGCAAGATTGACGCCATACTTGATATGCCCCGTCCAACAGACGAGTGCTACGCGTCTTGGGAATGATAACTTAATTGGGAAGTTTGTTCCCAATCTGTCAGCCAAAACAGCCGGACTGCGAGACCTACACAAAGAAAATGATTTTGCATGGACAGTGAACCATGAATGAGAGTGGACAAAACTCAAAACGACACTGACCACCACACCTGTACTCACCTTTGACCCTACCATGAAAATCAAGGTGTCAACGGATGCATCAAAAGATGGCCTCGGCGCAGTTTTACTACAAGCGGAAGGAGAGGATTGGTAGCCATTATAAAGAAGAACTTAAATGAGATGTCACCAAGGATTCAACGCCTCATGATGAAGCTGCAACGTTATGATTTTAATCTAATCTACACACCAGGCAAATACATAGTGTTAGCAGATGCACTATCCAGAGCGCCCACAGGGAGTCACGTAAGCTCTACAGAAGACTACGTTGATGCTCATGTGACTATGGTCACTGCTTCACTACCTGTATCAGACTCGAAATCAAAACTGATAGCAGAACAGACAAAAGACAGAGTTACAAACAGTGATTGTGAACATGCATCACGGATGGCCTAAAGGGTCCTGTCCAGAATACTACCACATCAGGTCAGAACTGAGTGTTGCAAATGGGCTACTACTACGACAGAACAGAATAGTAATTCCACAGACTCTAGGCCAAGATATGCTCGCAAGGATTCACGAGGGTCACCTTGGAATTGAGAAATGCAAAAGAAGAGCGAGAGACAGTGTACTGGCCTGGCATCAACCAGGACATTGAAAGAATGATAAACAAATGTGGAACATGCCAGAAATATCCAAATAAGCAAGCAAAAGAGCCAATGAAGGTTGCAGACCTACCAACTGCACCATGGCAAAAGGTTGGCATGGATCTCTTTCATCTGAAAGGTAAAGACTATTTAATAGTGATCGACTACTACTCGAACTTTCCGGAAATGGCGCTGCTCTCAAGCATAACAGCATGCAGTGTCATAACACATGTCCAATCTATCTTTGCCAGACATGGCATTCCAGTTTGCAGCACACTATGACTTTCAGCATATCACATCTAGTCCCTTGTATGCTCAATCCAATGGCAAAGCTGAGAAAGGTGTCCATATTCTCAAACAGCTGCTCAAGAAAGCTGCTGACAGCAAGTCTGATCCTATCTTGCTCTGTTAGCTTACCTGGCAACACCTCTGGACTGTGGCTCATTACCTGCTGAACTTTTAATGGGACGCAAGCTGCGCACAACTCTACCCTGTCGTGTCAAAGGAAAACAACAAACAGGACTGAGACAGAGATTCAAACTGCTGAAGCTGAAACAGAAATTGTAGTATGACAAGTCATCAAAAAGTCTCAAGCCATTGACAAAAGATTATGTCGTCAGGATCGAGGATCCAAGTGCATGGAACTAGAAAGCCACTGTGCTCCAAGAAGTAGGACCGAGGTCTTACACAGTGAAAACTGAGGAAGGACTTATACTAAGGAGGAATCGCCGATCCCTGCTCAAAACACAAGAGGCTTTTCAAGAGCAAACCAATGACAATGTCTCACATGAGTCTTCAACCTTACCACCTGTAGACTCTGAAACAAACTCAACAGTCTTATCAAACTCACCTGTGTTGAGGAGATCAACACGTGAAATAAAGAAAACTGAGACACTAGATCTCTGAGTAAACAAAGACTGGAAATGTTCAATAAGTGATAAATGTGTTCATTTAAGAAAATGAAAATGAAAAAATTAATGTTCTATAGAACTCTAAGTTTGGTTGTTATTATTCTTAATGTGAAGTTGAATAACAGTTAGTAATTGTAACATTTGACCACTAGGTGTCTAATATGAATGGTTGTTCTTATTAAGGTTTTACGACAGGACATGAGGTTGGCGGCAGTTGGTAATAGAGATGCATGCAGCTTGTATATAAAAATAAATGACTAGTTCAAAGCAAGCTGTTCAATACTTATCAATAACTCATCATTGAAGTATATGAATGTTACAGGAGTCTTAAGTGGGAATTTCAATTCTTTGATATTATTTATCAATTGTTTCTTGAATAATATAATTAACATATTCTAATGACCCAAAAGTTTAACGCCATGAATGTAAAACTGTGTATTGATTTCAAATAATTTACATGAGACAAGAGAACGTGGAGGTGACAATCCCCACGTTTGAAATGGTGAATTTCGGCTAGACAAGCCAGAATATAGCGTGAGCTGAGTATGGCAAAATGGTATGAACTCTGAACTATCAATCACTACCTAAAAGAAGCGATTAAATCCTAGACGTCACGGTTATCAGTCGGCAGCTGAGAACGTACGGGGCCTAGGACGAAGAGGACAGACATTACTACCAGAAAGACTCATCAAAGGACAACGGCGATCTTCATTTTTTCAGTTCGCTGCAGCTAGCAACTGGAACGAGCTGCAAAAACACTCAAACTGGACAATCTCTTCATTCAAAGTCTCAATCATGGACACTCTTACTGACAGTTGTGGCTGCTTTGCGTGATGTATTGTCATCTCTACCTTCTTGCCCTTTGTGCTGGTGTCTGTGCCCAATAATGTTTGTACCATGTTTTGTGCTGCTACCATGTTGTGTTGCTACCATATTGTTGTCATGTTACCTTGCTACCATGCTGTGTTGTCATGTGTTGCTGCCTTGTCTTAGGTATCTCTTTTGGTAGTGTTGTTTTGTCTCTCTTGTCGTGATGTGTGTTTGGTCCTATATTTATATTTTATTTATTTTTATTTTTAATCCCAGCCCGCGTCCCCGCAGGAGGTCTTTTGCCTTTTGGTAGGCCGTCATCGTAAATATAAATGTGTTCTTAACTGACTTGCCTAGTTATATAAAGGTTAAAAGAAAAAAAAAGAAAAATACAATCTGACAGAGCTTGAGAGGATCTGCAGAGAAGAATGGGAGAAACTCCCAAAATACATGTGTGCCAAACTTGTAGCGTTATACCCAAAAAGACTTGGCTGTAATCGCTGCCAAAGGTGCTTCAACAAAGTACTGAGTAAAGGGTCTGAATACTTATGTAAATGTGACATTTCTGTTTTACATTTTTTATACATTTGCAATACTTTCTAAAAACCAGTTTTTATTTGTCATAATGGGTATTGTGTGTAAATTGATGAGGTGTGTATATGTACAGTCGTGGCCAAAAGTTGAGAATGACACAAGTATTGGTCTCCACAAAGTTTGCTGCCTCAGTGTTGATGATGGCAATTTGCATATACTCCAGAATGTCATGAAGAGTGAACAGATGAATTGCAATTAATTAAAGTCCCTCTTTGCCATGAAAATGAACTTAATCCCCCAAAAACATTTCCACTGCATTTCAGCCCTGCCACAAAAGGACCAGCTGCCATCATGTCAGTGATTGTCTCGTTAACACAGGTGAGAGTGTTGACGAGGACCAGGCGGGAGATCACTCTGTCATGCTGATTGAGTCAGGGTGGTGCTTGAAGGAGGGTGGTGCTTGAAATCATTGTTCTTCCTCTGTCAACCATGGTTACCTGCAAGGAAACACCGTCATCATTGCTTTGCACTAAAAGGGCTTCACAGGCAAGGATATTGCTGCTAGTAAGATTGCACCTAAATCAACCATTTATCGGATCATCAAGAACTTCAAGGAGAGAGGTTCAATTGTTGTGAAGAAGGCGTCAGGGTGCCCAAGAAAGTCCAGCAAGCGCCATCTCCGTCTCCTAAAGTTGATTCAGCTGCGGGATCGGGCACCACCAGTGCAGAGCTTGCTCAGGAATGGCAGCAGGCAGGTGTGAGTGCATCTGCACGCACAGTGAGGTGAAGACGTTTGGAGGATGGCCTGGTGTCAAGAAGGGCAGCAAAGAAGCCACTTCTCTCCAGAAAAAACATCAGGGACAGACTGATATTCTGCAAAAGGTACAGGGATTGGACTGCTGAGGACTGGGGTAGAGTCATTTTCTCTGAAGAATCCCCTTTCCGATTGTTTGGGCGATCCGGAAAACACCTTGTCCGGAGAAGAACGCTACCATCAGTAAAGCATCCTGAGACCATTCATGTGTGGAGTTGCTTCTCAGCCAAGGGAGTGGGCTCACTCACAATTTTGCCTAAGAACACAACCATGAATAAAGAATGGTACCAACACATCCTCCGAGATCAACTTCTCCCAACCATCCTAGAACAGTTTGGTGACGACCAATGCCTTTTCCAGCATGATGGAGCACCTTTCCATAAGGCAAAAGTGATAACTAAGTGGCTCGGGGAACAAAACATCAACATTTTGGGTCCATGGCCAGGAAACTCCACAGACCTTAATCCCATGTATGTACAGTATGTACAGTGGGGAGAACAAGCAGGTTTTCCTACTTACAAAGCATGTAGAGGTCTGTAATTTTTATCATAGGTACACTTCAACTGTGAGAGATGGAATCTAAAACAAAAATCCAGAAAATCACATTGTATGATTTTTAAATAATTAGTAATAAGTATTTCATCACCTACCAACCAGTAAGAAAAACCCTTGAATGAGTAGGTGTATCCAAACTTTTGACTGGTGCTGTATATTGATATCTATATACAAAATTCTCAATCTGATTGGATGGGCCTGGCTCCCCATGCCTACTCCCCTGACCCGTTTTGTTAGCTAGGTTTAATGAAATTATCAAATGTGACCTGCAAATCAGGGATCTTTTTTTAAAATTCTCCAGTAAAGTATTTTTTTTTACAGTTTGGCCATTTTTGCCAAGTGAGGTCATACTTTCCACACCAGGCCAGCTAAGAGCTAAGTCTTTACAGTAGCGCTCTCCTAATAAATAGAAGCTTCCCAAATGGCACACTATTACTTATATAGGGAGTAAAGTGCCATTTGGGACACTGACGTTGAATGGGTTAAGACACATAAAAGGATTAAATATTGGACAAGGTCTCTCAGGTCCCTTTCAAGTGTTTGTGTGTAGAGGGGTTGCATGGCTTCCAAACCAATTCCTAAAACCCTGCGGACCATAGCTTGGATTCTGTCCCCTCCTCCACCTTTACCACTCCTTTCCTGCCTGGGGAGATGGAAGTCCGTCCCAAATGGCACCCTATTCCCTATATAGTGCACTACATATGACCATAGACCCATGGGCCCTCGTTAAAAGTAGAGCACTATGTAGTTAATATGGTGCCTTTTGGGACAGAGCCAGAGAAGAGTTCCCAGATGGTGAGTCACCAGCAGCAGCAGGGGGACAACAGGGGGTACAAAGGGGAGACAGCAGGGGGTAACACGACCTTCACTTGACAGCTCTTATCAGGAAATTATGGTGAATGATTACTTTAAACAATTTAGATTATTTAATTTACATTTTAGTCATTAAGCAGAGACGTTTTTTTCAGAGCAACTTACATTAAACTAACGGGAAAACAACCACATATCACAGTTATTGCATGTAGACCCTTCTTTGAAATAGCCCCTATGAACAGAATCAGTGCCAGGAAAGTTGTCCTCACCGTGGCCTCATTTAACCCACACTATCCTTTCTAAGTCTTGTTCCGGCAAAATACATGATGCTTCAGTACAGAGGCATGGACAGGGCTTAGACTTAGACAGCCACGTGAGGATTGTTGAGGAAGGAAGTGGTATACTGTTGTTAAACAAGCAGTGTGTTGTCCGTTTCGTTTGACTCCCCATAAAGATTGTAATTTGTGTCTGTAAGGAGGATTAAGCCTTAAATGATGACATGATTAGTTGTGTTGCCGGAGTGCAGAAATAGGGTGCCATTTTGGACACAGTGTTATGAGCTTGTTGTGATGGAGATGTCAAGTCGCTATACCAGACGACTAAGTAGCCCACCAGACCCTCTGGCACTGGGAGAGAATCCTTGAATGAGTCAGGCTGCAGTTCAAACATGCCCAGAGAATTTCCCTTCATGTTGAGATGTCATCATAAAACTGTTGCTGATGCCAATTTTAAACTTCCCTTTATCATAGTGTTCACTTCATGTCTTATTATTGTTATCTCACAGGGATCCTTCTCATAGGCTGTGCTCTGGCTAGTAGCTACCTTTAGAGTAATTATGATGCAGATTTTTGTTCAGGTCATGCAGTACCAGTGAGGAAGAGTGGTTGGTTGACCCTAGAAACACCTGGATAAGAAACGTCCAGGCTGAGAGGATGGAGAGAGGCCCAAACCGAGTGAGATGTAGGACATTGTGGCTCCCGAGTGCTAGAGGCGTCACTACAGACCCTCGTTTGATCCCGGCTGTATCACAACCGGCCTTGATCGGGAGTCCCATAGGAAGGCGCACAATTGGCCCAGCGTCTTCTGGGTTAGGGGGGTACGGGGAAGCCCATCATTGTAAATAATAATTTGTTCTTAACTGACTTGCCTAGTTAAATAAAGGTTAAATAAAATAAAATTAAAATAAAACATTCATCAATGGCCTACCCTCCTTACAGGTTAAATCAAGTACAGTACCTAAGTATTTCACAAGGTGTCACCCAATAACTGCATTTTGAAATTGCCATAAGAACAGTAACTTAACATTCAAGATTTTGATGTTATATTGACAGTTATACACATCTGTCGGACCAACATTATAGAATATATGTATAATATCCAAGTGACATTTACTCCTGATGTATTTACCTGTTGCAAACTCTACAACCACCATGATTCATATTTGACCCTGCTGGTCCTCTATGAACGTTTGAACATCTTGCCTTAATGGCCATGAATTGTTATAATCTCTACCCGGCACAGCCAGAAGAGGACTGTCCACCCCTCAGACCCTGATTCCTCTCTGGGTTTCTTCCTAGGTTTTTGCCTTTCTAGGGTTTTCCTAACCACCGTGCTTCTACATCTGCATTGCTTGCTGTTTGGGGTTTTAGGCTGGGTTTCTGTATAGCACTTTGTGACATCGGCTGATGTATAAAGGGCTTTTTAAATACATTTGATTGATTGATTGATTTGGTGTTCTGCCTTAGAGCTCATGCTTTTGGGGTAGTACTGTTCATGGGGCACAGGCCCAAATGGGTTGCATCCACAAATGGCAACCTATTCTGTTTATAGTGCACTACTTTTGACCAGGGTCCTATGGGAATAGGGTGTCATCTGGGACACAGCCATGGTGAGAGCAGGATCCTGAAGCTTGTGAAACAGCTGCCTTGGCACATAGTCCAGTTCTTCAGAACATGACTATGTGCCAAGGCAGCTGTTTCACAAGCTTCACACATGGATTTACTCTGGTTTTCATTGGGGCTTGGTTTCAGTTTTAGGGCAGGGCCGGGCACTATAACTGGGCACCAAAATAGCATTGGGCAGGTGGATATCAAGGCCAGAACATGTCCTTGAGACTACTGTTATTCAAGAGTAATCAACTATATTTGTAAGTGCTGGGCATCTTTGTTAAATTTGGATTTGTCAAAATAAGCCTACACATATTTTTAAGCAGGCAGATTTTCTATTTGAAATGACTTTCATGTTTCAGAACACAGATTCCCTCTCTCTCTCTCTTTCTCTCCCTCTCAATACATTTTCAATTTAAGGGGCTTTATTGGCATGGGAAACATATGTTTACATTGCCAAAGCAAGTAAAATAGATAATAAACAAAAGTGAAATAAACTATAAAAAATTAACGTATCACACATCTTGCTACTGTGTTAATTGTTTTGTTTGTGTAGTCTGAGGGAAATATGTGTCTCTAATATGGTTGAGTTGTTTTTGCATGCAGAGTCTCAATTTGGTGTTTGTCCCATTTTGTGAACTCTTGGTTGGTGAGCGTACCCAAGACTGGTCACTATAGCAACACCCACCCGTAGCATGCGCTCCAGCAGGTATATCTCACTGGTCACCCCCAAAGCCAACACCTCCTTTGGCCGCCATTCCTTCCAGTTCGCTGCTGCCAATGACGGGAACGAATTGCAAAAATCACTGAAGCTAGGGGTTCCTATCTCCCTCACTAACTTTAAGCGTCAGCTGTCAAAGCTGCTTATCGATCACTGCACCTGTATATAGCCCTTCTGTAAATAGCCCACACTACTACCTCATCCCCATATTTATTTTTGTTATTTTCACAAATCTTGCACTCCAGTATCTCTATTTGCACATCATAATTTGCACATCCTTCATTCCTGTGTTAATGATGATAATCTGTAATTTATCTCACCACTATGGTCTATTTATTGTCCTACCTCTTAACCTTACTGCATTTTGCACTACATTTTGCACTCTGTATATAGATTTTCTATTGTGTTTTTGACCATGTTTGTTTACTGTGTAACTCTGTTGTTTTTGTCGCACTGCTTTGCTTTGTCTTGGCCAGGTCGCAGTTGCAAATGAGAACTTGTTCTCAACTGACCTACCTGGTTAAATAAAGGTGAAATAAAAATAAATAAAAAAGACCTCACAACCATAATGGGCAATGGGTTCTATAACCGATTCAAGTATTTTTTTGCCAGATCCTAATTGGTATGTTGAATTTTATGTTAATTTTGATGGCATAGAAGGCCCTTCTTTGGTCTTTCAGATCGTTCACAGCTTTGTGGAAGTTACCTGTCGCGCTGATGTTTAGGCCGAGGTATGTATCGTTTTTTGTGTGCTCTAGGGCAACAGTGTTGGCGGGTTTTGGGTTGGAGTATTTTGTCCTGTAGTTAATTCAATGCAATTGGAGAATCCAGTGGGTTCTGGTAGTCTTTAATAGTTTATTCTAAGATTTGTATTTGATCATGTACTGTATATGTTTTTGCTGTTTGTTCTTTGTTATAGAGCCAAAAATATTGGAGAAGTGCTTTATCCATACATCTCCATATCTTAATATTATTTAGTTCCTTTGGCTTTGATGCCTCATGATTGAGCATAGCTCTGTTCAAGTAGAGTGTGATTTTGCTGTGATCTGATAGGGGTGTCAGTGGACTGACTGTGAACGCTCTGAGTCTCTGGGTTTTGGTCAGTGATAAAGTAGTCTACAATACTACTGCCAAGAGATGAGCTATTGGTGTACCTACTGTACGAGTCCCCTCGAAGCCTACCATTGACTATGTACATATCCAGCGTCCGACAGAGCTGCAGGAGATGTGACCCGTTTGTGTTGGTTATGTTGTCGTAGTTGTGTCTAGGGGGGCATATGGGGGAGGGAATGCTGTCACCTCCAGGTAGGTGTTTGTTCCCCTGTGTGCTGAGGGTGTCAGGTTCTTGTCCAGTTCAGGCATTTAGGTCGCCACAGACTAGTACATGTCCCTGGGCCTGGAAGTTGTTGATCTCCCCCTCTAGGATGGAGAAGTTGTCGTTGTTAAATTATGGGGATTATATTGGTGGGATATAGGTAGCACACATGAGTAAATGTTTCTCTGTTGAGATAATTTCCTTATTCATTTCTAGCCAATTGTTCCTGTTTTGACTAATTGAATAGTGGGTTAGGTCTGCTCTACACCAAATTCGCATACCCCTGAGTCTCTTCCCTGTTTCACACCTTGTAGTTTGGTGGATGAGACTACCAGCTCTCTAGAACCTAGAAGGCTCTCTCGCTCTCACTCTCCTCCTAACCTTACTGCATTTTGCACTACATTTTGCACTCTGTATATAGATTTTCTATTGTGTTGTTTACTGTGTAACTCTGTGTTGTTTTTGTCGCACTGCTTTGCTTTGTCTTGGCCAGGTCGCAGTTGCAAATGAGAACTTGTTCTCAACTGACCTACCTGGTTAAATAAAGGTGAAATAAAAAAATAAATAAAAAATATATAAACTCACTCACTCACTCACTCACTCACTCAATTTTCATTTAAATTCAATTTTCTTTATTGGCATGACGTAACAATGTACATATTGCCAAAGCTTACTTTGGATATTTACAATTTAGAAATATGAACATAATTAAAATAATAATAATCAATATTGTCAATGGGACAACAGTAACAACAATAATCATAACAATAAGCATAGAGGACATGTGCAGGTTGGTTGGTCTGTCAGACACTGTCCCTCATCTTATGGCAGGCAGCATTGTAGTGCGCTGCCAACACACAGCTCTCTGCGTCCTCCCCCAACAGGATGGATAGCCTATCCTCATCAGAGAGGTCTTTGAAACCTTGAATAAGGGTTTAGATTTTGGGGAAATGACACTCTCTAATTGTTTAATATTTTTTACATTTTGTCAGGAAATACAGCTCTGTCTCAGGTTCTGCAGTGGTTGCATAGCCTTTCCTCTACAGGAAGCCATGTTTTCCTGTGTCTACCCTTCTCAATGGCAAGGCTGTGCTCACTGAGCCTGTACATTGTCAAGGTTTTTCTAAGGCTTTGATCAGTAACCATGGTCAAATAGTTAGCCCCGGTGTACTGTCGATTTAGGGCCAGATAGCACTGCATTTTGCTTTGTGCTTGTGTTTCCCAATAAGCAATGTAGTTTTGTTTTGACTGTGTAATTTGGTTTATTCTGATTGATTGGATTTTCTGGTTCTGAGGCTTCAGTGTGTTAGTAGAACAGGTTTGTGAACCCAGCCCCAGAACCAACTGGATAAGGGGACTCTTATTTTCTCAGCTCTTGACATTGCAGGGCTTGGTAATGATCTGAGAGGTATTTAGATGTTTCCAAAACTGAATTGCTCTTTTTCAAGTTTTTATTATTAGTGGATATTGGCCTAATTCTGCCCCGAATGCATTTTTTGTAGTTTTCCTCTGGACATGCAGGGTTTCAATTGGGGTGTTTGCCCCAGTGGACCCCACACCTCGCTGCCACGAAGTGCAATTGGTTCAATCACACATTCAATTCGTTTTAGCCAAATTTCAATTTGAATTAGTTTTTTAATTGCATAGAATGCCCTGCTTGCATTCTCTCTCAGTTCATTCACTACCTCATTAAGGTGTCCAGTTGAGCTTATTTTTAAATAAGCACTCACACACACACACACTTATATTACTTTCATTTAGATGGAGACAAGTTAACAGAAATAAATGGCTTGGAACTTGGAGCATTCCTGTGAAGTTATATATAAAACAATATAATTGAATATTCTTGGATGCAAAAATGTTAACAATAAAATGAATTGGTGAGATTTTGGAGTGACTGGCCATAGGGCTATCTTTCCATAACGAATACTGGCAAGATCTCATCATATTTAGAAATCACCCAATGATTTACTCAAGCATGGGTGCACCGCTTGCCTTGCCCGCGCGCGCTGTATATCACCTTCGACAGTTCCACATTTGACCAGCGTGTGGAGGCCGTTCCACTATCTCCGGGTGGTTTTCTTGCTCCCGGCTTTAGTCTAGCCTGGGAACGTCGAAACAGAGGGAGAAAGACTAAACAGGTGGTCAGAAATACAAGCTAACAATGTCGTCCCTGAAGATAAGGTGAAAGATCGTTCGTCCTTATCTCTTTAAGGATACAAGAACCAAAGAAACTTCATGTTTCGGCTGAATTTCAAAGGGAGAATTTATCCTCGGTTTTCCTCTAAATCTGGGCAAGACCTATCGGATATTAAACTATGAAAGTGACGGTGTGTTTTGGAAGGACTAGGGTTGTGGTACCGTGCGGAGATGGAACTATCAAAGTCCATACTCTCATCCAGCAAGCCGTCATGAGATATAAAAAAGCCATTGCAAAGGTAAGTCTCAGTTACTTTGGATCACGCGTTTGCTTCAAGTGTTCCATAGCGGATTGGAAACAGTGTTGCAATGCTTGGAGCGAGTGTAGATGAAATATACCGCAAATTTGTAACAGCGATGAAAGGGAAATATACATCAAACTTTCGAAACGGAAACAATGCATTTTGCTATAAATTCGGCTGAGTTGTTGATGTTGAATGATGATGCATAGTCATAACTGGTCGAGCCCTCTTCTGTAAACCCCACGAAAAACTTCCTTTTGGACTTCACCCTTTCCCTACCAAAGCTACCTTTTAGTAGTTAACTACCAATCTAACTGGGATATAAAATGGAAATATATTTACGTGTTCTAGAAATAGAGAATCAGGATGCTAACTAGTTAGCTAACAATCCGAGATTTGATACCCTGAGTTGTTAGCTAGCGGAGTGTTTGCTAACTACCTAGCACAGCAAGCTGCAGGATGCATGGCATTCTAGGTTTTTGAAATGGGGTACTAGGTAAAAAGCATAACGTTTCGTATTGATTTTATCCCTATTTGATTATTTTTTTTAAACCAAGATACATTTTCACCGGCACCCGTTTCTCTTTGTTCCCCCTGCTAATTAGCCTATTATGTTGGGATAGTTGGCTAAGAAGCTGTATCTTGGTAGGCTATTAGTCAAGGAAGAAAGCTTCAAACAAATAGTGTGTGTATATTTCCCTTTCAAGACGATTCGATACATGTCTAGATACATGGGCTCTGATACGTACAGATACGTTTTAGTTGGAAACGATAAGGTTTGCTTAGAGAACGAATGCTATTCGGTTCGATGCGATTCAATGCAGTAACATTTGTTGCATAAACACATATTTTCCATTCTAAATTTAAATCTGCTGATGGAGCTCATGAGCTGGGCTTCATAGCTGGATCTGTCTGAGTTGGCTTCTGTGTGTGTAGATGATGATGTGTATGTACTGTTCGTAAATTATGTATAGTGTATTCGAAAGGTATTCAGACTACTTGACATTTCGTTTCGTCTATTTAAGGTCCCACAGTTTACACAGTGCATGTCAGAACAAAAACCAAGCCATGAGGTCGAAGGAATTGTCCATAGAGCTCCGAGACAGGATTTTGTCGATGCACAGATCAGGGGAAGCATACCAAAACATTTCTGCAGCATTGAAGGTCCACAAGAACACCGTGGCCTCAGTCATTCTTAAATGGAATAAGTTTGGATGCACCAATACTATTCCTAGAACTGGCTGCCCGGCCAAACTGAGCAATCAGAGGAGAAGGGTGACCAATAACCTGATGGTCACTCACAGAGTTCCTCTGTGGAGATGGAAGAACCTTCCAGAAGGACATGCATCTTTGCAGCATGCCACCAAATCAGACCTTTGTGAGACTCAGAGTAGATAAACGGATGATCTTTGCATGTGTGGTTCCCACGTTGAAGCATGGAGGAGGTGTAATGGTGTGTGGGTGCTTTGCTGGTGACACTGTCAGTGATTTTATTTAGAATTCAAGGCACCCCTAACCAGCATGGCTACCACATCATTCTGCAGTGTAAGTAAGCATTTCACTGTAAGGTCTACAACTGTTGTATTCGGCGCATGTGACAAATAAACTTTGATTTGATACACCATCCCATCTGGCTTGCGCTTAGTGGAACTATAATTAGTTTTTCAGCAGGACAATGACTCAACACACCTCCAGGCTGTGTAAGGTGCTATTTGACCAAGAAGGAGAATGATGGAGTGCTGCATCAGATGACCTGGCCTCTACAATCACCTGACCACAACCCAATTGAGATGGTTTGGGATGAGTTGGACTGCAGAGTGAAGGAAAAGCAGACAACAAGTGCTCAGCATATGTGGGAACTCCTTCAAGACTGTTGGAAAAGCATTCCAGATGAAGCTGGTTGAGAGAATGTCAAGAGTGTGCAAAGCTGTCATCAAGGCAAAGGGTGGCTACTTTGAAGAACCTAAAATATAAAACATTTTAATTTGTTTAACACTTGTTTTGGTTACTACATGATTCCATATTTGATAGTTGTGATATCTTCACTATTATTCTACAATGTAGAAAATGGTAAAAACCCTTGAATGAGTAGGTGTGTCCAAACCCTTGACTGGTACTGAATATATATATATATATAACACAACTTTGGATTTCACCGCCATCTCAAAATTGGAATGGTTTTGACAATTTCAGCATTTGAATGCTGAAGGTACTGCGCATATGTGCGATTAGGAACAAGCTGCCTACTTCTCGCTGGTCACGGTGCGCGAAGCTGGGCTCGGTGCGCAGTTTGATTAGGCTACTGAGATTCCCTAGGGTTGTTCAGAATGCAAAATGACTTTTAGATCAATGACTGTCAACACCGTTACATGTTTAGTTCAACACTGAAGGAGAGGATGCATAAATTATCACAAAATATGTGGTCTTTTCGGAAGGTAGAATGAAAGTAATATGAGCAAAAAATGTTAGTGAATTGGCGATTCACCACATTTGGATCCGTTTTTGTTCCGCAAACATTTTAATCAGGACCAATGCGTATCGGTGATTTGCTTACATCCCTAATATCTATCTTATCGGCCACTCACTCACAACCCAAATGAAACGTATAGAATGATGCATGGTGGAACTTCAGTATGGTTCTCTTATTGGCAGTGAGGCCAGTGGCTGGGCAAGCACTGCCTATAATCACAACGGGGGGGGGGGGGAATGTAGAAACACTAACAATAAAATTGGCTAACGAATAGCTTTGCTATTTAAATAATGACACTAGCCCTACATTAAATGTATGTTATTTTGAATTCCAAGCCTGACAAATTATATAAATTGAACATAACCTAAATGAAGAAGCAATTGGGTCTAACGAATAAAATAAGTCTAGGCTAATATAGTCAAATTCCAGTTTATTTGCGGCGCAAATTCATTGAATAGATGCGTACACTGCACTCAGTGATGTCACTCAGAATTAATATACTAATAGTGAATTGATTTGTTTATTTATTAAGCATGTTTTCCTTCAGACGTTTTGCCCGTTGATAGTATAGTAGTGTTTGGTAAGGGGCGGGGTAGCCACCTGCTTAACAGAAGCTAAGGAAACTTCGTTTAGTTCTGGTTTGGTGACATGCTCATTTCTTGAAGCTGATTCAAAAGACTCAATCAGAGAAAAAAAAATAAAGAAACCAAGGGAGGAGCAATTCAGAGTTGCCACTTATATCGACGCATCATCTTAATAATTTGCTAAACAGACAATAAAAAAACAGGCCTGACTTTAAGCTGCATTAACACAACTCATGTTCATTCAAACTAACATTTCTTAGCATTCTAACCCACAGATTACAAGGACATTTAAGCCTACCTTTACTTGTAAATGAATTCCATTCTCCTCTCCTTCAAGATGAACATCTCGGTGACAGCGTTGTAAAATTTCTCTCACTCTCAATTGATATCAGGGCCAAAGATGACAATCGTCCTTCTCCAGTTCTATTACGGCTGTATGTTTTGATGAGCTTTAATGCAGAGAACGACCTCTCCACTGAGGCAGTAGTAGCTGGTAGGGTTAGGACCAGATGAAGCAGCTTTGTTGCCTCAACCAGCTTTTCAATACAGTTGTACATCCCCAATACGCCCAATATGTAATCCGCCAAGGCCGCAGACCGTTTGTCATCGCTCACATCGTCAAATCTCAAAAAAGCCTCCTTGACTTCACTTTTAGCCACATAATGTAAAATCACAGAAATCTGTGCCTTGTTTGTAACATCTGTAGTTTCGTCATCTTCCACCGCAACAAATGGGGCGGCATTTATCTCTTCTTCAATTTCTTTTCGAATTACATCACTGACTAATTCAATCAAATCGTTCTGTATTCTATTTGATGTACCCAAAAAACTGTGGAATTTGCCAAGTGTCTAGCTAACCATCTTTTTCAGCAAACGTGTACAATAGCTCAACATAGTTTCCACGATTCCACGAAATGCTAACTCCTGCTTTCCTAAGTAGCATGTTGCTCGAATGAGGTCCTTCAGAATCTCACGATTTTCTTTAACCTTAGAATTGTGTATGCTCACTTGTAGCTTTTGCTGCTCATTTAATGCCAGGTCTATCCTTGCGTTCCCAAATGTTTTTAGGGTGATCTGGTGTTGGATGTGCACTGCTGATTTCTCATGTTTGTTGAGGGCATTGGTAAGGTTGTTGAGGTTGCAGAACCCACCATTTACCCAAGCGTTTTTGCCGGTTGAAAAAAGCAGGCATGGGAAACAGTATAAACTGCTAGTCGCACCTCAGCCACACAGCCAGTCTCAACGATCATACCACTCCCGCTTGAATTACCTGATTTATTTTTTTACATTTTCGCTGATGAAGTTCAGGCAGATCAGGTGTTGGCCTTCCTCTCTGAATAATTTCCAGTTTTCCCAGAAAATCCATCTAGGAAAATAGCTTTAGGTGATGGCATCCATGTTCTTAGACATTATGCTAGCCAGCTTAATTCTGTTGAACTTGCAAAAATATGACATTGACACACCCATAAGCAGTGCTTGCCCCAGACAACTTATTTCGAAAATACGCATGCGCAAAAGTACAAATTCACTCCGTGTAGTGAATGAAGCTATGAAAGCAGAAAATTAAATGCTTGCCTTGCAGCTATGAACTTGTCTGTAGTGCGGATCGGAGGCGCGCGTCACTTCATTTAAGTGGTGTCAATGGATGGGAGGGCAAGCATGCTTACCTTGGCGCATTTCCTCGAATTTAAATGTAGTTTTTGAAAAAATTGAAGATGTTAACCTTATCCCTACCAGATTCGCTGACAATGACATAACAAAAAAATAGTAACATTTTATTTTTAAAATGTATTTTTAATTTGGCTTTTCAGAAAATGTTTTTAATTGAATTATTATATCACAGCACTGCTTACCCTGACCGCACGTCACTGCTTATTGGTTTGTTTTCATTTTGTGTTTGAACTGGAATTGGAAGAATCTTAGTTGGGCCGCAGGTATCTTGAGTGCGATAAGCCCCGGAGGATGGAAGGATAAATGGTAGTGTTGATTATTATTATATTGTGCAATTTCTTAGCATATGATGGTTGTACTGGCATGCCTGGACAACTGAGAGCAGGATAACAGGTTACATTTGATTGCCAAGTTGATACAGTAGCAGGCTTTTTGATTCACTTCCACAGAATGTTCATTTTCCCTCGGACAGGACGAGACGAGCAGAAACGGTGTCTTTGAATGTGGCTGCAGGGTGCAGACCATTTTGCAATGCTTAAGACGTTTGTTTCTATTTAGTGTTTAGTAATCGAAAGGTCACTGGTTCAAATCCCTGAGCCAACTAGATGAAAAATTGGTTGATGTGCACTTGAGCAAGGCATTTAACCCTAATTGCTCCTGTAAGTCGCTCTGCATAAGAGCATCTGCTAAATGACTAAAATGTCAACTGTAACGTAAAGCTACAATATGTAACATTTTGGGCGACCTGACCAAATTTTATAGATCTGTAATTCTAAGAAGCGGTAGATCTGTTCTATGTTTGCTATTTCTATGCTTCCTGTTCTTAAGTTTTTAGTTTTTGCTTCTTTTACTTTCGGTTTTGTATACCAGTTTCAAAGAGCTGAATATATAATATTTTGGTTTATGGAAAATATATTTCACAGCGGTGTAGATGGCACAATGATTCTCTACACAATGACTGCTTGTTTTGTCACAAACTGAAATTAAGCAAACAATTTTAGAATTTTTGCATCCAGGATATTGTATATTGCACTTTATTTTAAATGTTTAAGTCATTCATTGACAACAAACTTGATTACATTAATATTAGATCTACAGGACCATGATAATTCCATCAATAAATCATGCATGGCACAGCATTGTGTGGAGGAGCAGTCTCATTTATTTTAATGTTAGTAACCCAGATGACATGGTGCAGAGCATGTCCTTTCAATTATTCAGTGAGGTTTGACAGTGGAGCCCTGGAGAAAAATTGTCCTATTCCTATCCTGAGGCTGTGATTGGTCGGCAGACTGGTGGAGCATATCTGGGGGATTTAGCCTACACTGCCTTTTCTATATCAATATAATCCTGTTTGTGTCTGTGTTGTTAGGATTTAGCCTACACTTAGCCTTTTTTATATCAATACAATCCTGTTTGTCTGTGTTGTCAGGATTTAGCCTACACAGCCTTTTTTTATATCAATACAATCCTGTTTGTCTGTGTTGTCAGGATTTAGCCTACACAGCCTTTTTTTATATCAATATAATCCTGTTTGTCTGTGTTGTCAGGATTTAGCCTACACATAGCCTTTTTTTATATCAATATAATCCTGTTTGTGTCTGCGTTGTCAGTGTAGTTTACACATTGGTTAGTTTTATTTTGCCCTCACATAGAAATTCTGTGATCATTGGTCTTACCAAACTGACAATCAATGCAATGCCAAGAAACTGACGATAATCGCAACATGCATACAACCCTAACTAAGCAGCAGACCTGATGGCAGGGAAATACTGACTGCTCTCAAGCTGAGAGTGAATTGGGCTTCTAGGGTGGAAATGAGGCCCAAAATCAAAGACTCATTATGTATGCATTGTGCTTTGATCTAAAAACCCAGAGCTCCCTGTGAACTTCTCACCCACAGCAGAAAATAAACCCACTTAAGTTGTTTAGTGTATAGTTATTGCTGCTCTTGTTGCTCCCGACCAAAGCAATTTTTGTTGGATTCTAGAGCAGTTTGATATCAAGTGACCGTGTCTCACAACTCTTTGGTCATGGATGTGTTAAGATCAGTTTTAAGGCCCAGCTAGCCAGGTTGGCACCATATTCCCTATGTAGTGCACTCAAAAAGTAGTCCAGTATAAAGGGAATAGAGTGCCATTTTGAACACAGGAATAATAGTGGTCTGGATTTAGCTTAGTTTGGGTGTTCCTGCACTGGTCTACCGTCTAGGACCCTCTCTGGTGACTTCCCTGTCATTATAGTGGAATGCTTCCGGCATAGAAAAAAACACCAGGCCTTAATTCACCTCATAACGCGATGGATATGTCCCAAATTGCACCCTATTACCCATATAGGGCCCATCAAAAGAATTGCGTTTTATATAGGGAATAGGGTTCCATTTCGGGCACAACCCAGGCCTTAATTTACCTCATAAGAATAAATGGTGTTTACAGAATGGCATTGCTTTTCTTGGCAGCTTTTTTCTTTTTGTCCTGTTGTTCTTCAACAACATCCTCAGAAAACATATGTTGTTCAGATGGAATATTACTGCTTATGACAACACTAACGATTGAGTAGCCTTTATTGAGTATGACATCCATGGATTGGAACCTTTTTGACTGCGTTGTTTCAAATCCTGATGTGACATGTAGGCTATTAGGCCTAGTATTAGGATTGACAGCGTTTCCATTTCATTGTCTGTAATGGGTGTTAAATGATGAATGACGTCCTCCTCCCTCCTGTGCTTTTAAAAACATATAGGCCTTCTCGATATTGTGTGATCTCAATTCTTATGAGTTATTTTTCGTTTTGACCTAATTATTGCAACTACCAAAAGGGATAGATTACTTTTAAAGGGCTTGCCCAAGGATATCATTTAATTTCATTAAACAAATGATTTTAATTAGTGTGTAACTGCCTTTTTGATCTGATCTGCAATGCCTCAGGATGGGCATATGATTGTGAGAAGAAAGTTGTTGCTTTGGTCAAGTGCATCACACACTGTCCTGCTCCACTTAGAAAACGTCCTATGATCAGAGTCTATGCAGCCATTCCAATCAACATTCAAACAAGACTATCCAAGGCAATGGCTCATTTATGGACTTGATTCTTATGTTCAAAAGGACAATCTCTAAATACCGTAGAGACATTATGGTCATCACTTCCTACAGTACACAATGTGTTATGAATCCATAGAATGCCGCTAGCCTTGGTACTAGTCTGTTGGAGTTATCTTACCACTCCTTGTCATGCCAAATAAACATGTAAGGAGTGGCATGATGCCACAATTACTGGTACCCAGGCTAGAATGTTGCACATTTTGCTGCTGAACTGTTTGATCTCTGTGTCACAGCAGGGCTGTGTGAGACAGTGGCTTGGCTTCCTGCTCCAAAAACAGGCACAATGCTGGATTAAAAGCTTGTGTGATGATCCCTGTGGCAATGACTGTGACCTTGGGTAAGTCCCAAATGGAACCTTATGCCCTATCTATCCCTTTGGGCCCTGGTCAAAAGTAGTGCACTAAAAAGGGAACCATTTGGGACACAACCCTTGACCACAGGTTCACTGTGGAGTCAATCACTGATGCATGACTTTGGCAAGGCATTCTCTGAATAGTTTCCACCATATTTATTATACCAGTGTCTGAAGTTACTTTTTTAACTCCATGAAGGGAAGTGAGCAAACATCATTTAGGTAGAAGTTGGGTTTCAAATCACGACATTATTGCTAAAAGAATTCACCATATATTTTATTGCAGGCCATTTTGAATAGCCTAGTAGGTTTTGCATCCATATCGATTTTCACCGGTTTCCTTCTGCATGCAAGGTACTGACACAAGCCGTCATATTTGAGTTTCCGGCTTTTGAAAACGTGTTAATGAAAAGGCCAACGGTGCGTTCGTTAGGTCTCTGTGAAGGAGAATGAACATGGTGTGTAGTCATTAGTGGACCAGCAGCTGTTCAGGGCTGTAACCCAAATGGTACCCTATTACCTTTTTATAGTGCACTACTTTTGACCAAAACCTTATGTGCCCAGGTCAAACGTAGTGCATTATATAGGGTGCCATTTGGGACGCAGCCTAGGCCTCCTAATGGAGAGGTGATTTGTACTGATGTGAGGCATGAGACACAGCCAGGATCACAGTTTAGTGCCGTCTGCCCTGAGAGGCATTGCTCGTACTTCATATCTGTGTTCAAATATACAATAATGTAACTGAACTTTAGGCATGTGCTATTAAAATGGACATTTACATACATTTGTTCTCCTGGGGCTAGGGCTGTGGCGATCACGTATTTTCGTCAGCTGGTGATTGTCAAGCAAATAACTGTTGGTCTCACGGTAATTGACCGTTAATTAACAAACACATTTAGCATCTCCTGTCTTCCACACACAGCCTACAAGCCACTGATGCAGACCTTCAGAACATCTACATGATAAAAGTCTATAAAATCCATGTAATATAGCCTACACCATCACAATAAATCTGTTATTTATTTTAGACAGGTCCAAAGAATCATGATATGAAGAAAATGTAGTCTATTTCAGAAGAACAGAATAACATACTCTGAGTTGTCCTGATCTGGTTATACCAAATGGCAGTGGACTAAACTAGTTAATTTAGCAGTCAAGATTTGCTTAGAATTCTGTGGCATTATTTTATAGTATGAAGAATACAATTGAACAAAGCTGAATAAAATATAAATATTTTCTCCAAACAATTTGAGTGCGCACATGCAGCTATTCTGTGTTGAGCAGTTAACAAATAAATAGGTACTCCTATATGCTTCATTTGCTTAAATAAATAAGAGTTTAATGTAGTTTAATAAGATGTACACACTTCATCAGTCTCTCATTCACAATCTGACAAGCTCTTGATAATGCCTCGAATTTCACGGCGGCATCCCCTTTGAGGACATAATGCACCCTAAAGAAATCCATGCCTTTTGCGGCCAGTGGCGCATGACCGGGAGTGCTGCGTTGTGCCCTTGTCCCTGAGTGCTGCGGCGCTCCTAAGCACTTCACTCACATGGCTCTCCAAGTGATCGGGTCTTTTTCACAGGCCACAAGTGAAGACAGAGACATTGGGGACGCAACTGCGCGCATCCTTATCCAATTCAGAGGTGCATATTGAAGATATTGGAAAAACTGTCTACATATTTACTTTTCATCAGCCAACAACATGAGTAGGCCTAACGAACAGCAAACGCACTAGCCTATGTCAATCTACTATCCCCCATAGTACAAAAGTTGACCTATTCTGTGCGAGAAATAAATATTCCAAACATAGTCTGGGACACTTGTGGGATGCGATAGATCGGAACATTTAGCTTAAAATGTTGCTAAACTATTTGGGTATTTCTTCACATTGTAAGCGCAGCAATGCGCACATGGCAGTAGACTATAAGCGCAAATGTTCCATTAGTAGGAAAACATCAAAAGTGACCGCAAATGCAATTATGCATCTAATGCTTTTATTATAAAATTATTTTCCCCAAACTTGAAACTCACGCGCTGCTTATGTATGCCAGTTAGGCTCTAAACCCCTTGTAAAGTGGATTAATGTGCTTAATTTTAAGATGTTATTTAGCCACTTTAGATGTGATACAAACCTTATCAAAACATTTTTGAAGAAGTCACAAAAAAATGGCATTCACACAAGTGATAATACTAGCCGATCACTTGTGAATTATATATTGTCACCCATCACACTGTTCTTGATTTAATGTTGTCTTTACATATACTAAATAATATATGTGTGAAATTTGTTTTGATTTAGAATTGTTAATTATATATATATATATATATATAATTAACAATTCTAAATCAAAACAAATTTCACACATATATTATTTAGTATATGTAAAGACAACATTAAATCAAGAACAGTGTGATGGGAGGAAGCTTTTCCCATGGTTCATTTTCATGCTAGCCAGGTAGGCTATACTCTTGTTTGTAAAGAGAAGCAATGTGCTTAATATTAGGAATGTTGAGAAATAAATATAGTAGGCCTAGCCTATAGAAAGCTGATGGGATCCTCCCACTTTTTAACTGTTTTTCTCATGCAATTGCATAGCCTAGAAATGTTGTGCAACATGAGCTCATGGGCTCTCATGAAGTGTTTGATTATATTTTTGATTACATTTGCATTGATGTCAGAGTGATTTAGAGGGAAAATGGAGTGCTGAGTACCAGGCAGTTAGCAAGTTTGGTAGGCTACTAATGACCATCAGCAGCATCAGAGCTTTGAGAAATCTAATTACTGTGACTAAATGGTCTCTTGACTGCCTTCATGACTCGTGACCTCTGGTGTGGCGGTAATATGGTCACCGCAACAACCCTACCTGGGGCCATAATCTAGGATCAGGTCCCCTTTCTTATTCATTCTGATTTAAAAGGCAAAATTCATCCTAGATCAGCATTCCTACTCTAAGACGATTAATGAATACAGGCCCTGATTTACATTTTTTTGACTGCTGTTAATGGGAAATGGGCATGCTATAGCAAGTGACCCAGTAGTAGGGATTAGTAGGTCTACTCGAAGAGAGGGCATCTAAGGCCAGCGTTCGTGGCGTCCTGGAACCTAGTTAACGGGAAGCTAAGTCATAACACTTCATGACAGTGCGTAAGTGGTTTACACAGTGCTATGCAAACAGATTACTTGCACCCTGGCAGAGATCCAGTCAGCTGAGTTTTTGCACCATCCATGGCCGTCAAGCCTGCCATGTGTGAGTCAAGCCTAGTTACATAGCTACATATGGTCCATGGCCCCATGAGGGCTCCATGGCAAACAAAACAGGCCAATGAGTGGCATGTCTCTTCATGTGTGCCCATGTCTAGCTGACGGGACACCAGTGGTGGCTGGTAGCACTTTAAATCCGATGACTGCTCATGGTTTCCGTGAGTTGCATACCGTTTCCCTTCATAACATTCCAGTCATTTACTATAATGACCCTTCCTCCCCTCACCAGCCACCGCTACGGGACACTTATAACACTTTACAAGGCTTTGTCTTGGGATTGATGTAAGCATAGTTTTTGGTTGAAGTTTCATTTTTGCCAATGCTGAGAAGCTCCATAAACTGAGGAAGAGCTTCTCTCTGAGTTTATTTGTCCACCTTTGTCAGAAGCCGAACTTTCTTGCACATGGTTGGCTGCTCAGCTCCAGACGCTCTGACAGTTTCTTTAAGAGCAAGGTTCTTTAAGAGTTTACACAGTAGTGTGTTTGTGGAAAGCCATGGGTGTGTTCCTGAAGCTGGTGGTCTGTTTGGCCGAAACCTAGCAAGCAGAATACGGCCATTGTAGAAGCTAAGTTTGGCTTCCTGGCCGGGTTATTTGGTTTCCTTGAAGCTCTAGCAGTGGTATTTCTTTAGTGTTTCTATCAATAATCAATGTCTAGGATTGGCCATTGGTGCTGGAACTGGTCTTCTTGCTAACAGACGTCTTCATGTTGAGGTTATAAGGAAATGTAGCCTAAGTTCAGGTTGAATTAGTTAAAACAAGGATCATTGCTTTTCAAGCCTCAAGAACATTCAAATTGTTCCAGAACAGTTAGGATACATATTCTGAGGGAACCAAGTATACCTGGATAGCGGGAGCAGACGGAACCCTATACCCATTAGACTCTGGCCAAAAGTAGTGCACTATGTAGGGAATAGGGTGCCACTTGGGATTCAGACACATTTCTCCCAGAATTCACCAGAAACTTGGTTGAGTAGTGTGTCAATGAGACTATTCAATGAACAACGCACACAGTTGGACTGTACTTGTCTAGGGTAAATTTAAGCCAATTTACTATGTAACTAAACCAGGTGTCAGTTTGGCTTGGTGGATATGGAGTGTATGACCATAATGAAAATATGCTTCGGTCTTTATTTTGTCCTCGACAATGTTAGTACTGTTAAGCTGCAGCAGCCTTCTTTGTAGGCAACTATTAATTATCAAATAAATTAAATCACATTTTGTTCCATTCTCCATCTTGGGTTTTGTTCCCCAGCTCCATAAATATGTCCCAAACAGCACCCTATTCCCTATACAGTGCACTGCTTTTTTACTATATTCGTATGGGCCTTGGTTAAAAGTAGAACAATATGTATAGTGAATAGAATGCCATTTGGGATGGAACCATCTCTGGTTTTGTTCCCCCAGCTCCATGAAAGTGTTCTTCAGAAGCTCGTCTCTGTGGGGATGCTGGCCTGTTCTGAGCTCTCCATAACCAAACTCTCTCCAAAATGTCAAGGCCTGTGTGTGGAACACCGAGCACAAGGAGAGGATTGTCTCAGAGGAATGTCCGGCCATTGAATAAACATCTCCCCACGGCTCAGATGTATTGTACAAAAAGACTCCACAAAAACGAATCGACTCATGAGATTTGATTGTTTCCATTAAATTCCCTTTAGAGACTTCTTGCACAGACATCTGGTCAAAAGTAGTACACTATATAGGGAATAAGGAGCCATATGGGACGCAGCCAATTTGTCTTCTGTATATAGCAGGAGCTCGACTACAGAGCAGCGGAGGCATGGTCTGTATCCAAATGGTACCCTATGGCCTAAATACTACTTTTGACCAGAGCCCTAGTAAAATGTAGCACATTATAAAGGGAATAATGTGCTATGTGGGACGCAGCCATGGGGATTTGAGCTTCAGTTCCCTGGGACTGTACCTCTGAGGTTGAGGCAAGACTGCAGTTATTAAAGTATAACCTAACCCAGACATCTGTACAAAACCACAAATGCATGTTGATATCTGCAGAATGGTTTTCTATGACAGGTTAACTTCGAGGGATTTGATTTAAAAATGTAGGACGTCTTTCAGGGTGTGTTGTGACTGGCCGGGCTGCAATTCCGATGTCAGACTCTAGAGCTAGTGAGAGCACAACAAATCAGGTCCACCCTTTCCAAATGATCTTATTCATTAGGATTTAAAAGGAAAACTGATTCTAAATCAGCAGTCCTACTCTGAGACGCTTGATCGTTATGTCCTCACCACACCACCGAGTAGAACAGAGCTCTAGTACTGGTTGCCCTCCGTTGGGACATGCTGTGTAAAGCATATGCTGATGAACAGGAAAAGCTGCTCTCACTGTTTGACCAGACGATGATGTAAGCATGCATCGTCTTCCCACTCTACCATGCCGCAAAGCTGCCAGAAAACCAGCAGCCTGCAACGCTACCTGTTGTTCTCTCTGCAGCCAACCGCTCTGGCACCATCTTTGTTTGTTTGTAAATTGTGCTCCTGTAAACATATCTGTACACTTAAACCCACTAACGAGGGTTTGATGTGATTGCTATGCCAGAATTCTGAGCGAAGCAGAGACTGAGTCTAGAGATGTACTGCATGCAAGTAAATCCTCATACAGCATCATCCAGTTGACATTTTTCATGGGCCACCCACATCAATGAAGAACATAATATATTTCCTGTTTTCCCTATTTATTTATTTTAGCAGGGGTGACAAGCGTTGTGGAAGGGGGAGGTGGGGGCTTGAGGTGTTTGGGGAGTGGCTTAAATCACTCCGGAATTGGCGGCAGAGAGAAGTGTTTCCTTTAAGTTTTTCCATTGAGCTGAGAGAGAATTTTGCTGTGAAGCAAATTTCCTGCAGTTCTACGCATTTTGCCATTGTTAATTACTTCCCGCCATGCCAAAAATATTCCTAAATTCTTTGTTTTTAGAATTTAATTCTCAATGACTATCTAGCTTTTATTTTGGTGATTTTGTACAGTCGTGGCCAAAAGTTGAGAATGACACAAGTATTGGTCTCCACAAAGTTTGCTGCCTCAGTGTTGATGATGGCAATTTGCATATACTCCAGAATGTCATGAAGAGTGATCAGATGAATTGCAGTTAATTGCAAAGTCCCTCTTTGCCATGAAAATGAACTTAATCCCCAAAAAACATTTCCACTGCATTTCAGCCCTGCCACAAAAGGACCAGCTGCCATCATGTCAGTGATTGTCTCGTTAACACAGGTGAGAGTGTCGACGAGGACAAGGCTGGAGATCACTCTGTCATGCTGATTGAGTCAGAATAACAGACTGGAAGCTTTAAAATGAGGGTGGTGCTTGAAATCATTGTTCTTCCTCTGTCAACCATGGTTACCTGCAAGGAAACACGTGCCGTCATCATTGCTTTGCACAAAAAGGGCTTCACAGGCAAGGATATTGCTGCTAGTAAGATTGCACCTAAATCAACCATTTATCGGATCATCAAGAACTTCAAGGAGAGAGGTTCAATTTTTGTGAAGAAGGCATCAGGGTGCCCAAGAAAGTCCAGCAAGTGCCAGGACCGTCTCCTAAAGTTGATTCAGCTGCGGGATCGGGGTACCACCAGTGTAGAGCTTGCTCAGGATTGGCAGCAGGCAGGTGTGAGTGCATCTGCACGCACAGTGAGGCGAAGACTTTTGCAGGATGGCCTGGTGTCAAGAAGGGCAGCAAAGAAGCCACTTCTCTCCAGGAAAAACATCAGGGACAGAGTGATATTCTGCAAAAGGTATAGGGATTGGACTGCTGAGGACTGGGGTAGAGTCATTTTCTCTGATGAATCCCCTTTGTTTGGGCCATCCGGAAAACACCTTGTCCGGAGAAGACAAGGTGAGCGCTACCATCAGTCCTGTGTCATGCCAACAGTAAAGCATCCTGAGACCATTCATGCGTGGGGTTGCTTCTCAGCCAAGGGAGTGGGCTCACTCACAATTTTGCCTAAGAACACAGCCATGAATAAAGAATGGTACCAACACATCCTCCGAGAGCAACTTCTCCCAACCATCCAAGAACAGTTTGGTGACGAGCAATGCCTTTTCCAGCATGATGGAGAACCTTGCCATAAGGCAAAAGTGATAACTAAGTGGCTCGGGGAACCAAACATTGACATTCTGGGTCCATGGCCAGGAAACTCTGCAGACCTTAATCCCATTGAGAACTTGTTTTTGATCCTCAAGAGCAGGGTGGACAAACAAACAACCCACAACTTCTGACAAACTCCAAGCATTGATTATGCAAGAATGGCCTGTCATCAGTCAGGATGTGACCCAGAAGTTAATTGACAGCATGCCAGGGCTGATTGCAGAGGTCTTGAAAAAGAAGTCTCGTTGCATAAACTGAATGTCCTTGTCAATGAAAGCCTTTGACACTTATGGAATACTTGTAATTATACTTCAGTGTACCATAGTAACTACTGACAAAGATCTAAGAACACCGAAGCAGCAAACCTTGTGGAGACTAATACTTGTGTCATTCTCAAAACTTTTGGCCACGACTGTAGTTGTCAAAAACTTATATATATATTTACAAATATGTAGGTCAGTTAACTTTTCTATATTTCTGGTGGTGCACCGCAACTCAATGAATACAGGGGAAACACTGTCCTATTACACATTGTCATGGATGCTGATAGGTTGACAACCGTGGTATTTCAGACATTATATGGCAACTTTGTGCAGTGTTCAGTAGCTCAGAGTTGAGGTTTTGTTAGATAATCGGGGGACAGATTGGGTATTGTGGAGCAGGGAGCTCTCTGTTTTAGCATGTACTGGAGTGCTCTTGAGTCAGTACTGAGGAAGTGCTCTATGCCAGCTGAGGAATCGGAGGCGTGGCCCTCAGCCGTGGTCTGTGTGAAGTGTTAACCAAGCCTCAGCCTTCGGACACCTGCCTGCCTGCCCGCCTCTCCTCCTGACATGATCAGACAAGATAATGACCTGTTATAGAGTGTTAATAGGAGCTGTTTAACCTCCTGTGGGTGGAAGGAGTAGGTGGACTGCCAAACAAGAAATAAACACGCCAAAGTGGCGTTTTATTAGAGGCGCTTGTTTGTGTGGAATCCCTTTTATCAGCTTGTGATCAGAATATTGATAGTTTAGTTGAAGTTGAAATCTGCAGTAGTGATTTGTTGCATTTGTATTATATCTTCGTGTTGTCGGTGAATGCAGTCCAAAGAAACGTGGGAGGATATGCAAAGGACATTGGATTTCTCATTGTGCTAAGTTGAGAGGAACATCTTTAGCAGTGGTGTCCCCAGGCCAGACTGGAAAATGATCCTTAGTCTGTCCTTGAAGCTCCCACAGATCACATTGACGTAGATGGATTATACAGAGGTACATGTCAGAATGTCAACTCGGTCATTCCAGCCGACCTTTTTATGTGCGCAAAGTACCAGTTGGATAAATGTCATGCCAGGCCTGTTGGAAACAGAAAATTAGTCGGTAATCTTTCCAAATGTCGACAAAACAAAATATGCTGGACAAAGTGGGATCTTTTTGTTGTTAAAATTAATTATACTAGAAATGTTGGCGGAAACTCTTTTGTGCGCAATAACCATCATATCGAAGTTTAACTTGGTGTCACACGATTACGTGTGGTCCTCCCACTATGACTCGTCACGAAATCATGCTGTTAATTAGGCTACAAATTAAATAAGTTATGAACTTCACAGGGTTGAGCTTGATGCTCATTTCCAAGAAATATCGAGGGTCTTCTTCTGGTGGTATGATCATCATGGCTAGAGAGCATGTGCCAATACCAGAGTGGGCAACTCACAATATAACGAAAAACTATTTGTGAGAGAACATCAGTTGAAAATGCGATGGAAACCCATTTAACTTGTGTTTTTTATTCGGTACATGGGAATTTAACCGCAATAGGTATATGAAATGTTTTTATACAGATCTTAGCATATTCACATGGAAATCTGTCGCCAATTGGATGGAAACCTAGCTAATGTCACTCTGTTACCATGGAATTGTAACATCTATAATGAGACCTGCATAGATGTGTTAATTTACCCCCTCATTTCAACTCGTTCACTATTACATACTTGAACACTGTTATAGTCTACCTTCGGTGTATTAGTGATTCATAAAGAAAAGACATTGGATTCACAAGCCTTTTCAACTGTGCCGGTACCACAAGCAAATGTGTGCAAATCTCTTACAACAACATGCTCGTAACAATGTTTATAGCATGGAAATACTCTCATGGCCACCAAGAAGAGCAATGCACCAGAGCACAGTTCTGGGGTTTTGACCTCTGGCTTGTCTCTCTGTGATCACCTTCTAGAAAGCCCTGTAGCTACCACTGTAGTCTGGAGCCCATTAGCTTCTCTGAGGAAATAATTCCTTTACTGTCAAGTTCAGGGGGAAAGCCTCTCTCTGCCAAGCGTTCACAGAGTAGTGTCTTATTCGAAAATGTAAAGGCCCTTATTTATTGGCCTGTTCAGGATTTCCATTTCGAATTGACCAAAAACTCTAATGTTAAAAGTTAGATGAAGAGAGTTGTAGTTGTAAAGTTGGACAGCCAAGTTGTTATCGATCACCATTTTACAGATCTTCTCCCTGCCAGCTGAATGTCCTCAGAGGCTGTTTGTGACAGGCTTTGTGTGTGATGTGTTGTAAGACCTCAATCTAGTTTGCCCAGGCTTCACAGTGGATGGAAAATGGCACACTTGTGCCAGCAGATGCAAGCAAAGCTGTCTTAGTACATCTGGCTTTAAATACACCACACATAAACAGATCCCCAACAGTTTGTTTCTGTTTGTCACGTAATCCTCACAGAAAACAATGTCAGTTGGTCAAATTTCGCATCGCCATAGTATAGTACAGTGTGTTGACGTCACTCGTTGTGTCTTTAATTAACAATTTATGGCTCAAGAATGATTAGATAATGTTTTGGCCTCGGATATGAGAAGCGCCTTCTCATTCCCGGCCAGAGTTTTCAATGTGTTTTTTTTTATTATCATGGTATCATGGTGACATTTTCAGTGACATCATCAAATTTAACTTTGGAAACAGTTTGTCTGCGTCGACTTAGGTCGTGTTTTACTTGAGGAAGAATATCTCCATGCCTCAGAGTTTATTTTCAACACCAACCACAGTTTGCTATTGGACCTGATAGTTTGTTTCACATCTCTAATGGGTGAGAGACATAAAGGAAACACTGTTGGTCTGTGTTGCTCATTGGGGTCAGTATCACTCATGAATCTTAATCATCGCTCTTACCATTCCCCTACTCCCAGAATCTCAACAGTCTACTCTCCTCTCCCTAGTCTTATCCTCTCCCAACTCTGCTCCATGTGTGTATCCCAAATGGCACCCTGTGTCCTGTGGCCTCTGGTCCAAAGAGAATAGGGTGCCATTTAGGGCAAAGACCATAACTCTCCATACTAATCACTTTCTGTTTGACATTTAGGCGTTGCTCTCTAATTAGGGGGCCTGAGAATTCATTTCAGAAACCAGTGTGAAATGCCTTTCAGCCAGGGAGCTTTGTGCTTTCGTAATGTATGCAGAGCATCGGTGCCTTGTATCTGGGTTAATATGTACATTTAAAGAAGTACGGTGTCTGAATGGGGTAGTTTTTTTTTTAAACTACTGTGTATAGGCCTAGATCTAGATATGGGCAATATTCTTATTTATTTATTATATATATATATTATTGACCTAAGATCTTTTCAGTATCCACACCCTATGCCTCTGATGTTCAGTGCTTGCTCAACAGTATAGCTTCCTTACCTGACCCTGTCCCTTACTGGGCTCGAACCAGGGATCATTTGGATCGCAACATGCATGACAGCACACTTGACAAGTCTTAACCTCACTCCCACCTTGAAATGTCATGATTGGCTATGTATCCAACTCCGTTACACCGGGACTGATGAGTAAGCAAGAATTAGAATCTGAAGCAAGGCTGGACCCAGCTGTCAGTCAGTGACTGTTCTGTTTGGCTGCCTGTCCAGACCTGTCTGTTTGTACGTCTGTTTCTACATGCTCCAGTCAGTCCCTCCTAACCGTATATTGACACCTGGATCCACACCTTGGAGCGAATATTCAAAGATTGAGAACAAAAGGAAGTTTATGTTGTGTTGTTGTACCCCCTTCTGCAGGTTACCACTGCTAATATAGAGTCTGCAAGGCTGCTCCCTGTTATTTTAGGGCATGTCTCAGTTGTCATAAACATGTCAGGTAATATTCACCTGACCATAATGTGCCTGAACGGTAGTTATGGATAGAACTTTGAACTGAATGGATAGGCTACAAAGTAAACCTCTTATTAATTATAAAAATGGTTTCAGTTTTTTGCATGCTCAGGCTGATGGTCCTGTAGTATTGCCTTGAACTGAATGTAGGCTAAAGGATGGAAAGTTAAACCTAACTAATTTGTTAGTATAGCCTATTTCTAACTGTTCAACTTTTTCACAAATACTCAAACACATTTTTATGAATCCCAAATGACACCCTATTCTCTATGTAGTGCACTACATTTTGACTAGGGCCCACATGGCTCATATATATTTATTTTATTTTACCTTTATTTTACCAAGCAGGTCAATTAAAGGCATACATCCCTTGATCTACTTCCCCAGAGTCAGATGAACCCATGAATAACAAGTGTTCTGAGCAACACCAACAAAAAATATAATATCATTTTTGGACATAGACTGTAAAAACACCAGGAAGTTAATTTTAATTCAAGGAATCTGTTGCCAAGTATTTCCACACATAATAGAGAGATGTGATCGTATACAAATGTAAGCAAGGTTTGAAATGATTGCTTTAGTCAAATATTATATCTGTTTGGGCCACGAACAGCCGCACAAGAAAAATTATTGATGATCCCTGGGATATGGACTGTCCGTGGGAGACTTGCCAAACACTAGCGCGTTTATCTCTGTCTATCACAGCAAAATATCTCAAGCTTACTCATAAAATAAAACAAATTATCTTGGGATTTCTTTTTTGTGCCACTGTTTCATTTTAAGCTAGATGTTTATCATTTGAGTTTGCATACATAGAAATGAAAGCCTATGAACATAACTGTGCATTCAGCCTCAGCTGCAATCAAAGAACTGGTTTGAGGAACTTTTGTGTTTTTTGTTTGTTCCTATTTTGGGGAGTGGCACCGTGTATTCCCCTGTTCCAGTCCTGTTGTTGACTCTGTTTTGTTTGAGTGGAATAGATTAAACAGAGTGAGTTCATCAGATACACGCCCAGAGTGCTTTTGGCTCATCTCTCTTCACTGGAGGGAGGAGAGGAGAGGAGGAACCAATGGCTGTGTCCCAAATGGCACAGATTCCCTATATAGTGGACTACTTTTGACCAGCCCTATAGTCCCTTTATAGCGCTCTACTTTTTACCAGGGTCTAAGGTGCCCTTTAGGACGAAGCCCAAGCCTCTGCATAATCAGCTTAACACAAGTTAAATGACACCAGCTGTGCTCCGGGGGGGACGCCTATGTTCTATTCTCTGTTCTTGTGTATCCCAAATGACACCCTATTCCGTATGCAGTGCACTACTTTTCAACAGAGCACTATGGGCCCTGCACTATATAGGGAATAGTGTTTCGTTTGCGACACTCCTGTCGTCCCCGCATCCACATCCCTGAGGAGCAGAGAGGAGGAAGCAACATTTCTTCATTAAGCTCTGGTGCACCCTCTGATTGGCCAGTCTGGAGACTCCCAGAGGCCTTCAGGAACCTGAGGCCCATAGTGATGATGATGTCACCAAAGGGTCCTCAGCTTTGGCTCCTGAGTGGCGCAGCGGTCTAAGGCACTGCATCTCAGTGCTAGAGGTGTCACTGCAGATCCTGGTTCTATCCCGGGCTGTATCACAAGCAGCCGCGATCGGGAGTCCCATAGGGCGGCGCACAATTGGTCGAGGTAGGCCGTCATTGTAAATAAGAATTTGTTCTTAACTGACTTGCGTAGTTAAATAAATAGGCAAGGACACAGGCTGTGTCCCAAATTGCACCCAAGACCTTATGAAGTGGGCCCTGGTAAAAAGTAGTGCTATTTGGGATGCAAACAAGGACACTTAAAAGATATCCCGCCCAGGACTAAGATCGAATCGTACTACACCGGCTCAGACAGCCTGCAAACTATTACACTACAAAGGGAAGCACAGCCAAGAGCTGCCCAGTGACACGAGCCTACCAGACGAGCTAAATCACTTCTATGCTCGCTTCGAGGCAAGCAACAATGAGGCATGCATGAAATCATCAGGTGTTCGGGATGACTGTGATATCACGCTCTCCATAGACTTTGTGAGTAAGACATTTAAACAGATCAAAATCCACAAGGCCACTGGGGCAGACGGATTACCAGGACGGGTACTCCGAGCATGCGCTGACCAACTGGCAGGTGTCTTCACTGACATTTTCAACATATCCCTGATTTGAGTCTGTTATACCAACATGTTTCAAGCAGACACCATAGTCCCTGTGTCCAAGAACACTAAGGTAAACTGCCTAAATGACTACAGACCCGTAGCACTCACCTCCGTAGCCATGATGTGCTTTGAAAGGCTGGTCATGGCTCACATTAACACCATTATCCGTAGAAACCGTAGAACCACTCCAATTCACAAACCGCTCAAACAGATCTCCACACTGCCCTTTCCCACCTGGACAAAAGGAAAACCTACGTGAGAATGCTATTGATTGACTACAACTCAGCGTTCAACACCATAGTGCCCTCAAAGCTCATCACTAAGCTAAGGATCCTGGGACTAAACACCTCCCTCTACAACTGGTTCCTGACTGGCTGCCCCCAGGTGGTAAGGGTAGGTAACAACACACCTTTCACGCTGATCCTCAACACTGGAGCCCTTCAGGGGTGCGTGCTCAGTCCCCTCCTGTACTCCCTGTTCACCCATGAATGGATGGCCGGGCACGATGCCAACACCATCATTAAGTTTGCAGACGACACAACAGTGGTAGGCCTGATCACCGACAACGACGAGACAGCCTAAAGGGTGGAGGTCAGAGACCTGGCCGGGTGGTGCCAGGATAACAACCTCTCCCTCAATGTAATCAAGAAAAAGGAGATGATTGTGGACTACAGGAAAAGGAGGACCGAGCACGCCCCCATTCTCATCGACTGGGCTGTAGTGGAGTAGGTTTTGAGCTTCAAGTTCCTTGGTGTCCACACCACCAACAAACTAGAATGGTCCAAACACACCAAGACCGTCGTGAAGAGGGCAAGAC
This sequence comes from Thymallus thymallus, assembly GCA_023634145.1. Taxonomy (NCBI): domain Eukaryota; kingdom Metazoa; phylum Chordata; class Actinopteri; order Salmoniformes; family Salmonidae; genus Thymallus; species Thymallus thymallus. The sequence goes on along the minus strand of CM042382.1, from coordinate 17,986,501 downwards.
AAAGCCTATTCCCCCTCAGGAGACTAAAAAGATTTGGCATGGGTCCTCAGATCCTCAAAAGGTTCTACAGCTGCTGCATCGAGAGCATCCTGACTGGTTGCATCACTGCCTGTGATTTGCTTTCCTTCCCGCAAACAGTTTGATCCTGCTGGATGTTTTGTCTGAGTGACTTCCACCAGCGAGTGACCGATGACTATTCTCCTCAGATAGCTCTGAGACAGTGAGGTTGCTCCCCAAATGGCACCCTACTCCCTGTATACTGTAGTGCACTACTTTTGACCAGCACCTATAGAGATGTATAGGGAATAGGGTGCCATGTGGGACACAGACTCTAACCATCTGAAGATTGTTCTTATTCTACTGGATCACTAAGGTGAAATAATCCAGGATGAAACCTGAAGAGGTTCAGAGTGAATAATGAAACGGCACAGGGTCGGCGCACAACCTCTCCAGCTCAGATCTCAGGTCTGTCAAGGCTTTGAGCTGCTGCCTCTTGATCATCTCTTTGTTCAAGGTCTATAAATTGAATACAGTTCATTTTATCTCCCAGCCAGCTGTTCAGATTCAGATATTCTGTGTGTGTCGTTTGTGTGTGTGTGTTCACTTTGTGCCACACCTGCTCTGTCTATACTCTCAGCTCTGTTCTAACCTACTTCCTCATATTCTTCCCCATCACTTTCATTGCTTTGTAGAATGTCTTTCAGGTAGTGTTTTTAATTTTTATAAATGCATCAATTTTCAATGATTTTAGTGAGTTACAGTTCATATAAGGAAACCAGTCAATTGAAATAAATTAATTAGGCCCTCATCTATGGATTTCACATGACTGGGCAGGGGCGCAGCCATGGGTGGGCCTGGGAGGGCATAAGCCCACCTGCTGGGGAGACGGGACCAGCCATTCTGAATGTGTCTTTCCCCACAAAAGGGCTCAGTTTCATCAGCTGTCTGGGTGGCTGGTCTCAGACGATCACCCAGGTGAAGAAGCAGGATTTGGAGGTCCTGGGCTGGCGTGGTTACACGTGGTCTGCGGTTGAGAGGCCGGTTGGACGTACTGCCAAGGCAACGTTGGAGGCGGCCTATGGTAGAGAAATTAACATTAAACACATTTAAGATATTTTTGTGTGTATGGAACATTTCTGGGATCTTTTATTTCAGCTCATGAAATATGGGACCAACACTTTACATGTTGCGTTTATATTTTTGTTTAGTGTAGTTTGTTTGAGCTGCAATTTTGGCACTAACTTTAAGGATTGGTTTATTTCCTTGATTTCTTGTATTTCTTCCAAAAACAATCTGACATGTAGAATAATTTTAAAAAATTATAGTGTGATGAAATGCTATAAGCTACAATAACTCAGTCCTGGGATAAAGATAGGGGTGTGTAGCTTAAGATCTCTCGAGGCTTTTCTAAGTTGTTAACTGTGAGCTCTGTTAGGGCTGTGGCGGTCACAACATTTTGTCTGCCGGTGATTGTCAAGCAAATAACTGTTGGTCTCCCGGTGATTGACCGTTTAGTTAACATTAACACATTAAGCATCTCCTGGCTTCCACACATAGACTACAAACCATTTTAAAAAATCCAGTATTAATTTTAGACCGGTCTAAAGAAGCATAATATGAAGAAAATGCTGTCTATTTTAGAAGAAAAGAATAGCGTACTCTGAGTTGTCCTGATGTGGCTATGCCAAATGGCTGTGGGCTACATTAGTTCATTTAGCAGACAAGATTTGTTTATAATGCCGTGGCATTATTTTATATTATTTATATTATTATTTTATATTACATAGTATGAAGAATACAATTTAATAAATATTTCCTCAACTATTTGAGGGAGTGATAACATGCGGCTATTCTGTGTTGAGCTGTTATCAAAGAAATATGTACTCCTATATGCTTAATTTAGAGTTATTAATGTAACTTGATGATCTGAAAAACGTAGCTTGAAAGGCATGAGCTGTACTTATTTTTTTGCCCAGGCTGTACACACTCCAATAGTCTCTCATTCACAATTTTTGATAAGCACTTGATAATGCTTTGAATTTCACAGTGGCATCCCCTTTGTGGCTGTAATGCACCCTAAAAAAATGCATGCATTTTGCTGCCTGGAGTGCGGCGTTGTGCATTTCTCCCTGAGTGTGCTGTTCGGGTCTTTCTCACAGGCTACAAGTGAAGACAGACACATCTGGGACGCAACTGCGAGCGTCCTTATCCAATTGCATTGATGTCAGAGTAATTAGAGAGACAATAGAGTGCTGAGTACCAGGCAGTTAGCAAGTTTGGTAGGCTACTAATGACCATCAGCAACATCAGAGCTTTGAACCCCAGTTACCGTGACTAAACGGTCACGTGGAATTTGTCTGCTTTCATGATTCGTGACCGCCGCTGGGGCGGTAATACGGTCACCGTAACAACCCTAAGCTTTGGAAATGGAATACAGAATAGATTGGAGGCAATTACACAGTAACAGAATTACACAGTAACAGAATTACACAGTAACAGAATTACACAGTAACAGAATTATGCTTTGACTAAAATGTAAGCCAAACAAAAAACATTTTATTTCAAAGTTTAACAAACCATACCACTCCTTTGAACACTTAACACAGAAAATGTCACAAAAACACATTTAATGGAAGAACTGTGCAGATGCAAAGTTTGGTAACAGAATGATGGTAAAATCTCCCTCAGTTTTTTTCCCCAACAAAACCTTGGTTAAATATCTGAATTAAGATTCAAAGATGTCAGCAGAAAGACTGGGGTGTCAGCTATGCCATGACATCTTGAGTTTGGTAAAAAAAAATTATTTTGAACTACAGTAGGTGAAGTGGTTCAGTAGGTGACCCCAAACAAGTCCACATTTGGTTGGTCCGGACCAGACCAAATCTGAAACTATCATAGACAAATCAAATCTGATTTGTAGGGGTACAATGTAATTGAAGTAGATATGTACATATAGGTAGGAAAAAAGTGACAGATGATAAATGGTAGTAGCACCATATGTGATGAGTCCAAAAGGTTAGTGCAAAAAAGGGTCAATGCAGATAGTTTGGGTAGCTACATGTATTTGGTTATCTATTTTAGCAGACTTATGGCTTGGGTGTAGAATCTGTTCAGGGTTCTGTTGGTTCCAGACTTGGTGCATCGGTAGTCTGACAATTTTTTAGGGTCTACCTCTGACACCGCCTGGTATAGAGGTCCTGGATGGCTGTGAACTCGGCCCCAGTGATGTGCTGGGCTGTGCGCACTACCCTCCTGTAGCGCCTTGCGGTCAGATGCTAAGCAGTTGTCATACCAAGCGGTGATGCATCCAGTCGAGATGCTCTCAATTGTTCAGCTGTAGAACTATTTGAGTATCTGAGGGCCCATGCCAAATATTTTCAGCCTCCTGAGGGGAAGAGGTGTTGTCGTGCTCTCTTCACGACTGTGTTGGTGTGCCCTTGGCCTAAATGACAGATTCATATTTTTTGGTACCTTTTTAAAGAATTTTCGGTTTATTCCGCACTCTAGACACAACACACCGAAGCACGGCGTTCTGGAACGGCCCTTTTTTAATTTCCAGTTGATCAGATCTTTGGCCGTTCTCTCTCTACTTTTACAATGGGCAGACTGTGAGCTCTGCTCCCCTGTTGCTAGTCACAAGGTCAGTCCAGTCATCAACGACAACACCCACCGAGGATCATGTTCCCTGTTGAACTCCACATGACTGAATTCATGAAGTGTGTGAGGACTGAGGAGGGCCCCAGAAAATGGCCTCACTGGTTGCATCCCAAATGGCACCCTATTACCTATATTAATCCCTGTTGAAATAAAGATTAAATATATATAGTGCACTAGGGCCCATAAGGCTTTGGTCAAAAGTAATGCACTATATATAGGGAATAGGGTGCCATTTGGGACGCAGCCCAATTCTGCCTCTTGTCGCTACCATCTCATGCTAGGACATGTCCCCTAGCCAAACCGGTCTTCAGACAGACAAATGGACCCATATAGAAGTGATATGTCAAATTGTAATATTATTAATTCAGAATAGATTAATCCCCTTGACGAAAGAGTGACTTTAAAGAATAAAGGATTTGTTTAGGGTAACACTAGAGCAGAGTCCCAAATCTCCTCTTGTTTTGGGACTTATCGCCAATTTGTGAAGTACTGCTGGATTTAGTTTTGTGTTGGGGGGAATTCTTCCTATTTTTTTTTATTGAAGTGTCATTCAGGCTTGTGGATGTTTGCCAAGTTTGGGCTAAGTTTTGGGCTCGGGCAAACTCCTTTCTCAGTTCTGGGATAGTTTTTCTTCCACTTAGACTTCAAGCTTCTTTTATTCGCCAATATCAAGCATTCTAAGTAAGGGATAATGTTGGCAGTGTGACAGCTAGTGTAACTAAAGACCTCTGGCTGATGTGTGTCTCCAATTCCCTCTAAAGGATTGACCTCTTCTTGGCCCCTAAAACCCTCACAAACAACTACAGATGCACCATTGAGCATCCTGTCTGGCTTTATCACTGCCTGGTACGGCAATTGCACCGTCCCGAATCGCAGGGCTCTCCAGAGGGTGGTACGGTCATCCCAACGCATCACCGGGGGAATACTACCTGCCCTCGAGAACATCTACAGCACCCGATGTCACAGGAAGACCAAGAAGATCATCAAGGACCTCAGCCACCCGAGGCACGGCCTGTTAACCCCGCTACCATCTAGAAGGAGGAGACTATACAGGTGCATCAAAGCTGGGATCAAGAGATCCAACAGCTTGGATCTCCAGGCCATCAGACTTAAATAATCACCACTAGCCGACCCTGCCCTGAACTGTTACTAGCCGGCTACCACTGTACTCAACCCTGCATCTTAGAGACTACTGCCCTGTACATAGCCATTAAACACTGGTCACTTTAGTAATGTTTACATACTGTTTTACCCACTTTATATGTACAGTTGATGTCGGAAGTTTACATACACTACTTTTTCAACTACTCCACAGATTTCATGTTAACAAACTATAGATTTGTAAACAACAATTGTTTACAGACAGATTATTTCACTTAGAATTCACTATATCACAATTCCAGTGGGTCAGAAGTGTACATACGCTAAGTTGACTGTGCCTTTAAACAGCTTGGAAAATTCCAGAAAATTATGTCATGGCTTTAGAAGCTTCTAATAGGCTAATTGACATAATTTGAGTCAATTGGAGGTGTACCTGTGGATCCATTTCAAGGCCTACCTTCAAACTCAGTGAAGCATGGGGGTGGCAGCATCATGTTGTGGGGGTGCTTTGCTGCCGGAGGGACTGGCGCACTTCACAAAATAGATGGCATAATGAGGAAGGAAAATGATGTGGATATATTGAAGCAACATCTCAAGACTTCCAAATGGACAATGACCCCAAGCATACTTCCAAAGTTGTGGCAAAATGGCTTAAGGACAACAAGGTCAAGGTATTGGAGTGGCCATCACAAAGCCCTGACCTCGATCCTATAGAAAATGTGTGGGCAGAACTGAAAAAGCGTGTGCGAGCAAGGAGGTCTACAACCTGACTCAGTTATACCAGTTCTGTCAGGAGGAATGGGCCAAAATTCACCCAACTTATTGTGGGAAGCTTGTGGAAGGCTACCCGTTTAACGTTTGACCCAAGTTAAAGTGTTTATGTAAACTACTGACCCACTGGGAATGTGATGAAATAAATAAAAGCTTAAATAAATCATTCTCTCTACTATTATTCTGACATTTCACATTAAAATAAAGTAACTAACTGACCTAAGACAGGGACTTTTTACTAGGATTAAATGTCAGGAATTGTGAAAAACTGAGTTTAAATGTATTTGGCTAAGGTGTATGTAAACTTCCGACTTCAACTGTATATACTGTATTGTAGTCATGGCTCATCCTATAGAACTACTGCTGTACAAACCTTTTCTATTCACAAACTGTCCATACTGTTTACACACCATCATATATATATACACACACACACACAGTGAGCTCCAAAAGTATTGGGACGGTGACAATTGTTTTGTCTCTGTACTCCAGCCATTTACAAGAATTTTGCTACACCCGCAACAAGCATTTCGCTGCACCCGCAATAACATCTGCTAAACATGTGTATGTGATCAATAACGATTTGATTTGATTTCAAAAGTATTCTGACAGACTCTACAAACTTGTTGGATGCGTTTGTAGTTTGTTTTGATTGAGTTTCAGATAATTTTGTGCCCAATAGAAATGAATGGTAAATAATGTATTGTGTCATTTTGGATGCACTTTCATTGTAAACAAGAATAGAATATGTTTCTAAACACTTCTATAGTAATGTGGATGCTACCATGATTATGGATAATCCTGAATGAATCGTGATTAAAGATGATCGAGAAAGTTAGATGCACAAATGTCATACCCCCCAGAAAAGGCTAACCTCCCCTGCTATTGTAATGGTTAGCATGTCTTTGGGGTAGGATATTTGTGTCACACATCATTATTCACTTTAACCTCAGTGATTAGTATTATTTTAAATCCAAGGTGTCACTGTCCCAATACTTTGAGCTCACTGTATTTGCGTGTGTTAGGTATTGCTGCACTGTTAGAGCGATGAACATTTCACAAAATATGTGTATGGCACCAATACATTTCTATTTGATTTGACCTTAAACATAAATCCAACTCAGCACTACTGCTCTGCTTCTATTTCCTTTGCTGTCTGCGAAACTCGGTTTTTGCGGTCCTTTTTATTACTGAGGCACTTTTTATTTTTCTCATCACCGAACGTACACGAGTCTTCAATTATTTACAACCGAGCCCAGCTCCTGGATTTAGAGTTGGGCTCTAAAGTTTGATATTCTGGATGAGTTGAAAAGGTGACGGCGTGGATGCAGGGCAGGTCGGAAGTGTAAGGCAAACCAGGAATAATACAACTCTGGACTTGTTATATGCTAATGTGAAGGATGCATACAACTCTTCTGCACTCCCTCTCCTCGGTAGATCGGATCACAACCTTGTCCACCTCAACCCACTCTACAGGCCTATGGTCCAACAGCAGCCAGCGACCACTAGGACCATTAGGAGATTGTCCCCGGAGGCGAATGAGGCCCTACAGGACTGTTTTGAAACAACAGACTGGGATGTGCTCTGTGAGTCTCATGGGGAGGACATTGATGGACTTAGACTGCATAACCGACTACAACGTCACCCACCCTCTGCATGCCATGGTTATGATGCAGAGGAGCCCTTTCAGTCACAGACTGATCCCACCCCTGTGTGCCAGAGAGTGCTACAGGAGGTCCTTCCTGCCGGAGGCTATTTAGACTCTTTATTTAATGCCTCACCGTGGTGCCGTGTCTGTCGGCAACATAGACCTGGAACTGTTGGGGTGTTGGGACCTAGTTTATCAATTAGGCATCCATCCATCTGTGAGTAACTGTCTGGTCTGTTATCACTCATTCACTCAGGACTTATTCATTCAGCACTCATTCATTCAGGACTGTATATACATATTCATGTACAGTTGTTATACAGTGGGGAGAACAAGTATTTGATACACTGTCGATTTTGCAGGTTTTCCTACTTACAAAGCATGTAGAGGTCTGTCATTTTTATCATAGGTACACTTCAACTGTGAGAGACAGAATCTAAAACAAAAATCCAGAAAATCACATTGTATGATATTTTAATAATTAATTTGCATTTTATTGCATGACATAAGTATTTGATCACCTACCAACCAGTAAGAATTCCGGCTCTCACAGACCTGTTAGTTTTTCTTTAAGAAGCCCTCCTGTTCTCCACTCATTACCTGTATTAACTGCACCTGTTTGAACTCGTTACCTGTATAAAAGACACCTGTCCACACACTCAATCAGACTCCAACCTCTCCACAATGGCCAAGACCAGAGAGCTGTGTAAGGACATCAGGGATAAAATTGTAGACCTGCACAAGGCTGGGATGGGCTACAGGACAATAGGCAAGCAGCTTGGTGAGAAGGCAACAACTGTTGGCGCAATTATTAAAAAAATGGAAGAAGTTCAAGATGACGGTCAATCTGGGTCACCATGCAAGATCTCACCTCATGGGGCATCAATGATCATGAGGAAGGTGAGTGATCAGCCCAGAACTACACGGCAGGACCTGGTCAATGACCTGAAGAGAGTTGGGACCACATTCTCAATGAAAACCATTAGTAACACACTACGCCGTCATGGATTAAAATCCTGCAGCGCACGCAAGGTCCCCCTGCTCTAGCCAGCGCATGTCCAGGCCCGTCTGAAGTTTGCCAATGACCATCTGGATGATCCAGAGGAGGAATGGAAGAAGGTCATGTGGTCTGATAAGACAAAAATAGAGCTTTTTGGTCTAAACTCCACTCGCCGTGTTTGGAGGAAGAAGGATGAGTACAACCCCAAGAACACTATCCCAACCGTGAAGCATGGAGTTGGAAACATCATTCTTTGGGGATGCTTTTCTGCAAAGGGGACAGGACGACTGCACCGTATTGAGAGTAGGATGGATGGGGCCATGTATCGCGAGATCTTGGCCAACAACCTCCTTCCCTCAGTAAGAGCATTGAAGATGGGTCGTGGCTGGGTCTTCCAGCATGACAACGACCCGAAACACACAGCCAGGGCAACTAAGGAGTGGCTACGGAAGAAGCATCTCAAGGTCCTGGAGTGGCCTAGCCAGTCTCCAGACCTGAACCCAATAGAAAATCTTTGGAGGGAGCTGAAAGTCCGTATTGCCCAGCGACAGCCCCGAAACCTGAAGGATCTGGAGAAGGTCTGTATGGAGGAGTGGGCCAAAATCCCTGCTGCAGTGTGTGCAAACCTGGTCAAGAACTACAGGAAACGTATGATCTCTGTAATTGCAAACAAAGGTTTCTGTACCAAATATTAAGTTCTGCTTTTCTGATGTATCAAATATTTATGTCATGCAATAAAATGCAAATGAATTACTTAAAAATCATACAATGTGATTTTCTGGATTTTTGTTTTAGATTCCGTCACTCACAGTTAAGTGTACCTATGATAAAAATTACAGACTTCTACATGCTTTGTAAGTGGGAAAACCTGCAAAATTGGCAGTGTATCAAATACTTGTTCTCCCCACTGTATATCATGAACAATATTGTAAGTAATTCTTGGACTGAACTTACGTAGTCATTCACTCAGGACTGCATATTAGTATCCTGTCAGTTGTATCTTTTTTCATTGCTTTTAGTATATCGAATGTGCAATACGTGCATTTATCTGTAATTAAACCCTGTACTAAGGACTGTGTTTTAAGGGAATTAGTATTATTACCCTAAATTATGTCATACGCACATTTGGCTATTTAAGTATCTCTTCCTGTCATTTACCTGTACAGTTAATGTAACAATGCAAATATTCACTTACCTGTTAATTTAACCAGAATGTATATTAAGTAAACTATTATTACCCTCACTTATATCATATGCACATTTTGCTATTTAAGTATTTCTCTGCCATCGAGCTGTATAGTTAACCATGCAAATATTCCTTATTTATCTATATCAACTTGCAATATTTTTATCATTTTTTCAACCTACACTCTGTAACAATGTATAGTGTACATATTCAGCCATTCACCGATACTATGCAATGCCTTTTTATAGCTTTTTGCACTCCAGACTTCTTGTATTTTTATAATTTTTCATACTGCCCCACTGTTTCATGTATCGTGTATCTGTCTTTTGTGTATTTCGTTCTGGCATTTTGCACCTGCCCTGTGTTTTCATAGCTGCTTGACGAAGAAATTTCCCCTCAGGGATCAATAAAGTATATATATATATATCTCTATCTCTCTAATCTTCTTTACAATTCTGGGAGTACCATACTGTGCATTTCTTGTAAGTGCTTCATGACTGGGTTTACTAAAAAGCTGAAATAAATGTATTTGACCGCAGGGAATTTTCTGTCTCCATGCAGTTGCCACAATATGCTTTTGAATTGGCTGCTTCATTTACGGCATCCAGAGGCCATTTACTTGTATCCGTCCCTTATGGCACCCTATTCCCTATATAGTGCGCTACTTTTAACATGGGCCCATATGGCTCTGATCAAAAGTAATGCACTATATAGGGAATATTGTGCCATTTGGATATGGTATTTGTTTTAAAATGAGTTTGGTTGACCCTGGTTAGTATTAAATGTTGGCTGTGTCATCTTTCAGAGTAGGCTTAATGGAATGAAAATGAAGAATTTGGTCTGATAATGACATGGACTAAATTCGTGAACATTATCGTGATTAGATTTTTTCTCGCTCACTCATTTGCGGTAATTGCTGTTCTTGCTTGCGGAAATGCCATAAACGTGTATAATTGTGAAATACCTAACGCCAACATGAATTTAATACTAGAATCCCAGTTGGTGCACATGCTGCACATCACTTAGTGTAGTTTTAAAGCCAAACCAGAATTTTGTAGGTCTACTTGAATTGCGTCTGCATCATTGACAACTTTAGCTGCAGAGAGAAGCTAAATGGCCAATTTGTGAATGGCGTGTGGGTTAGGGAGGGTCGTGGTCAAACAAAGTATGTGCGTGCTTGTGTATGTGATTACGCTGACCTGCACAGATGAGGGTCTATGGATGAATGGGGTACTCTTGGATTGTGGGGTGGTGTAGGTTTACACACTATCCAGCAGTCTGAGCTGCATTACCTCACCTGTGACACCATCTGGCCAGCTTCTCTTTCACACACACCAGACTGGGTACAAGTACTATTTGTAACCTTTCATTCTTTGTGTTTGCGCTAGCCTTCCTGGAGTGCCTGATAAGCAGCGTTTGCCGTTTTGGGACTATTCTATTGGTCCATTAAGCCAGGAAAGCTCAAACGAGCACAGATAAAGTATATAGAAATAATTTCAAATAGTATTTGAACCCAGGTCTGACCCACACCAGCTGAACTGAGCGAGAGAAAGGTGTCAGTGAGAAAGAAGCCCTCTGTCCCTCCTCCCTGCTTTCCAACACTGGGTTCACTGTGTCTTCTAGGAAACACTCCTAAGCTGCACCCACACATACTGTAGGGAGAGAGGATACTACACTGTGCACACACCACCTCCTCCTCCTCTGTTCTCACATCTACATTTAAAAAAATATATTTTTTTTTACAACTTTGTTGTAAAGATCACTGCGTTTCAAAAGGTCAGCAATAATCTAATGAATTCAGGGGTTGTGAAATTATACCTAGGCTATATATAAGCCTTCTACAACCATAAGACCCACTAATAATGTAATTATATTTATCAAAATAGGTTAACCTGATTTTTTGCAATCACTGATCGGGCTTTCAAATCAGTCTATTAAAATTCAGTTTTGTTACAAATTTAACCAGAACCATGCGTAATGCACATTTACTTATAATGACTACTTATTGTAGCAGGCATTATAGAAAATGAACACCGCTCTCATAAAAATTGACAAGCCCACAGCCAGCTAATCTTTATTTCAAGTTTAGCCAACTGCTAGCTAACAAGGTTGAACAGTTGAATTGTTATGAACACATCCTTCTGTCCGTCTCTATATGTTTGAACAGCATGTTAACCTGTACACTTTGTTCAGATGTTGAAATCAAGTGGCCTACCTTATTTATCGGAATGAGAACGAGCTTGTCAGAGCGGAAGAAGTGATCTCTCATCTTTCTTGTGTGAGTGACGGGGAGGGGCTTGGTGTGGTGTGTGTATAAACAGAGAGGAAGAGGCGAAGCAAGAGGTTTCACTCTCGCTATAATCTCCAATGCATTTCTATGGGCTTATTTTGAACCTTAGCTTGTCGCCTGCCTTACCACCTTGGGGGCAACGACTCCCATTGTTAGGGCGGAGACATGAGCATCTCGTCATTATATACAGATCTCTGGTGTAAATGGGAAGGTGCACAGCACAGGAGAGAACTAGACGAGACCAAAAAGACAACAAGAACAAGCGGACATGAACGCTCATAATGAAATTTCCCCCCCGGGGGAGCAATAAAGTATCTATCTATCTATCTATAAAAACCTTGCCATACAGACATTTGGAATATCACGCAGAAACATACATTCAAAATTAATCAAATTAATTTGATTTATTGCCAAGCCCTAACTGAAGTGTTACGATTGACAATGAATTGATTTAGCAGAGCCAGGTTAGTACGTCTGAAGGTTTTAGTAGCAGAGTGTGAAGGATGTTGCTACACACTTGTTCATGTGAATTGGTTAAGCAGATAATTTATATGGGTGGATTGAGATAAAATGAGGCAAGAGAGGTAGACTTAGCTTCTCCTCATTGCCAAGCCTCTTACTCCAGGTTCAAGTTCAGCAACACCTCACCGGCAATATAGACATAACTATTCCAACCTGATGTGAAACGTGATCTTACTAAGTGCTCTGCTTGGGCCTAAAGGTGAAGACTGGATGTTCGCTGATCATTACTCCCAACGTAACTATGGCTTTTTTAAAATCTACAACGAGAGGTCGTTCTTTCTTTTCAATCTCGATTGGATCAGATATTCACAGTTCCATTTAATAAATCGGTCTCTTACATTGTTGTGTGTTGAGTGTGGGACCCCTTCCAGAAACGGTGTGCTTGGCCCTGTGTGTGCTCTGCCTGCCCCTCTGCTAACGAGGGGCCCTGTGGCCAGGGGCCAGGCTGATTGCAGGGTTGAAGTGAAAGGGAGTAGAGGGGAGTAGAGTTGGGGAGGAGGGGAATAGAGGGGCTGGCTCCTGGCTGTACGTCATGTGGAAGAGGACGCCTCTGAGGAAATGAAATCTGTCTGAGGCTGCATCCCAAATGGCACCCTATTCCCTACATAGTAGTGCACTATATAATGGAATAGGGTGCCATTTGGGATGCAGACAGTGTCTGAGGGCTGACTGGCCTAGCACTGGGGTGAGAGAGCGATGGGTTGGGAGGACAAAATGCTTCAGCTTAGAACTAGAACTGGTTCAACTGGCCCATTTTGGCTGTGTTTTTGTGCCGTGTTATTGTGATTAAAGACGTTTCTTTTTATTCCCTTTTTCAGTTTCCTCAGCTCAGTGTAACATTAGTTATTTCAGACCACGGTCTCTATAACTTTGCGTAACACGGGAGAAAAGAGAAGTCTGGCTGTACATTTTTGAGGGAACAACTAGTAAGTAGTAACCCCACTGAGAAGAGCCGTACTTAAGATTTCAGTTGGCTTATACATTTGCAGAAATGTTAGGAACTTGACTTTATGACTAATGACAAAACCAGGCCTGCAGTGAGCAATGGACATATTCTTAGGCAATAGGCATATCTAATTACAGACACACTCTCCACAGGACTGTTGGACATACTTGTTACATTAACACAGGATGCTTACAAAATGGCACCCTATTCCCTATATAGTGCACTACTTTTGACCAGACACACTCCACAGGACTGTTGTTGTATTCTCCCCTCTCTGCGTGTTGTAATGACACGTCTATCTGTTAGTGGGTCTCTGTTTCTGCTGCCAGATAGGCATCACGCTGCACTAGTGTCATTTTCCAATTTCCCTCCTGAGACGTTCATTGTGCTGGAATGAAAGGAGCTTTTTTTTCTCAAACTCACCTCACTTTGACCCTTCGAGTCAGGCATATGCTCCGTACATGATCTTGTGTGGTCGCCGACTCGCATATGAACTTGACCTTCTTAGTTTGCTACCTTCTAGGGCCGGGACAATACCAGTACCGCAATATTTTTTCCATGGCAAAAATGAAAACACAAAGCAGACAACTCTTTGGTCCTTTAAAAAGCTGCTGTTTGGAAAATATTGTGTGCTGTAGCTTCGAAAATAAATAAATGTGACTCTGGAAGAAAACACAATTATGTTTGTTTCCAACATGAGGTCTGTTTTCCTAAAGAAGTTCAATCTGCTTCTTGTTTTATTGTTTGTGCCTCTTGCCTGATCCATTGCACATTGTCAAGCCAAACCCAAGGAGCTGGCATGATAGCACAAACAGACTGCCACTTATTTTATCAAGGTTGATTTGCGGTTGATTTTTGAGTCACGCCACACTACATTGTTCTGATGTTATTGATTTGGTTTTGTGCAGCTCCTTCACATCACTGCTGTCTTCTCTCCCCTGTCCTCATGGTGTTGCACACAATTCTACATGTGCAACGTTTCTGTTTACACTATCCTCACATTGGATTTGGATGTGGTGTGGCCGAATCCACAATCACGCTTAATGTGTGTCTACAACGAATAGTCCCAGGGAAACCTCCGTCTACCTCACTGGCTGAGTTGGCAGCATTCTAATCAGATAAACAGTAATGTCGAGCACTCGGGCAGTGAGCACAGACTGTGGTCATAAGGAATTAGCGTGCCATTTGAGACGCAGCCTGTTGGAAGTGTCTGTTCGGAAGTGTATTCATCCGGAGTCGACTCAACCAGAGCTGTTCTCTCTCTGAAGAAGAAATACCTTGAAGAGAATTGTATTCTTTCTGCTTTTTGCCTGCCAGGCTGTTCGTCTTGGCGTAGTTTAGACAGGCTATGCGGTAATTTTGCTATTTCTAGACCATGATCAATTATGCTCTCTCTCTGTTGGGGTCTGGAGCCTGTCTGTATCCCCACTGGTCTAATCCCAAATGGCAGCCTATTCCCTATATAATGGATTACTGGTCGACCAGTAAAGTGGTGCACTATATATGGAAAAGGGTGCCATTTGGGACACACATAAAGCCCTTTCTGTTCTACTAATGCTAACGCTTTGTACATTACAGTAGCGTCAGCGTGCTGCTAGGAGAGCAGAAAGAAGCATGGAAGGGGTTTTCTCTGAAATGTATTATGTTGTAATGTTGTTTGTAAATTGCTCCCCAGATAGTTTCAGTAGCATTGTCTTCATTTTATCAGCTCCCACCACATTGCCTAAGTAACTTACTCTGTCCTCTCCATCTGTCAACAGAGAGAGACTCCCTCCGTTCATATTGCTTAATCCTAAATCTACAGTCACTTAATTATGCTCTGTTCTCTATTTGTGTGTATGTACAGTATGTGTGTATGTACAGTATGTGTGTATGCACGTGGTGCGTGAGGACACGCACATGTTTCCTCCTCCCAGAAAGAAAGCACTGCAGCGAAACGAGTTCTCAGGGATTAAAACCTCTTGAGAGTGCAAGATGAAGTCATACAGTAAATTACATGCAAATGATCCTACATGACTGAGGAAGGATGGGAATGGTTTTGGCTCCTAAACCTGCATTGGTATTCTCAGCTGTAGGGATAGGGAGATGGAAGGAGAGATTGGGGAAGGATGGTTTAGGGTTTGGCTCCTAAACCTGCATTGGGGCTGCTGAGAGAGAGTGGGGTGTGTGGTAAGGATGAGTTCAACCAGAGGAGAGTAAATGCATCATCAGTACTTCAATATATTATATGAATGAAGTCTAAATGTGTGTCATGATGAAGTTGAACTGTCTTGGAATTCCCTCTCACTACAGCTGTAGTGAGAGGGAGAGAGACGTTCTGTAAGAGGGCAAGGGAGTCAGAGAGGGGGTAGAGGGAGAGAGAGAGAGAGTATGGGAGTCAGAGAGGGGGTAGAGGGGGAGAGAGAGAGAGAGAGAGAGTATGGGAGTCAGAGAGGGGGTAGAGGGGTAGAGGCTGAGCCTCACACGGTCCATCTTAGGGCTGGACGATATGGGCAAAAAATCTGATCCTAATATTTTTCTATTTTTTTACAGTATGGTGGTATTTTGACAGTATTTTATATTTCTGCATGACCCTAGAATGGCAACACATGACATCTGATTTGAATGGGCTTTCTCCATTCTGATGGTTTGGTTCCAAAACTGACAATGAAGTAGTCCAGTTGTTGTAAGTTTTCATTTAATTCAGCACTGTACAAAATAACTGTTTTGGAAAACATCTATACATGTACAGTTGAAGTCAGAAGTTTGCATACACCTTAGCCAAATACTTTTAAACTCAGTTTTTCACAATTCCTGACATTTAATCCTAGTAAAATCCTGTCTTACATCCACAGGTACACCTCCAATTGACTCAAATGATGTTAATTAGCCTATCAGAAGCTTCTAATGCCATTATTTTCTGGAACTTTCCAAGCTGTTTAAAGGCACAGTCAACTTAGTGTATGTAAACGTCTGACTCACTGGAATTGTGATATAGTGAATTATAAGTGAAATAATCTGTAAAGAATTGTTGGAAGAATTACTTGTGTCATGCACAAAGTAGATGTCCTAACAGACTTGCCAAAACTATAGTTTGTTAACATGTAATCAGTGGTTGAAAAATGAGTTTTAATGACTTCAACCTAAGTGTATGTAAACTTCCGACTTCAACTGTATGTGGATCTATACCAGTGTTTACAAAATAGCACCCAGCCCTAGTCATTTCCCTCCCTCCCTCCAGCCAGCCACACTACTACAACAGGGGTCTTTGTGCGTACTGCTCTTATTGCTCAGTATTCAGCAGTGCTTGGACTAGAGATACAGCAGCCGCCATTGACGACAGTGTTGCCTGTCTGTGCAGTGAGCCTGCAGCTCCACTGCCTGTTTGGATGGAGCCCATGGTGCTCTGCATTATCCCAGGATGCATCCTCATAGAGAAGGGCCTTCCAACTATGGCTCTGTGCAGGCTTGGAGTCAAAACAGACTAATCTCCTGGACCACTCATCAGCTCCGTGCAGGTCTGGAGTCAGGCCAAAGGCAACATGCAGCCAAGGCCAGCTAGGGAAACAGGGGGAACCCCAGGATCAGATCAGATCTATAGCATACAGAGTTACTGACCTCTCAGTGAACCCAACACACATTCCTATAAATGTAATACATCTTTCTCTATTCTAAATCTGATCCCACCTTCCTCTAAGCGTAATACTTCTTTCGGTACATGTTCACGACCAGGAGAGGGAGTGTTTCCTGCGAGCCTGTCTGACTCCAGGCTTGTTGTTGAAGCCTATCAGGGATATTCCCACCTGGTTTGTGTTGAAATAAGATCCGTTTTGATTCAAGAGAGAGCCTTTTTTTCCTGTTTGTGGCTGTAGCCTCCATTTGCATGTGTCAAGTGCTGCTGGCAATGCAAGGCTAGGGGTTGATAATTGCCATAACCATGCTGGCTATGCAAGGCTAGGGGTTGATAATTGCCATAACCATGCTGGCTATGCAAGGCTAGGGGTTGATAATTGCCATAACCATGTGTGTCTGTGAGGTTGAGTAAGGTCAGTAGCTGGGCTGTATTCACTAGGAACCAAACATTACAAGAGAGAGAAAAAAATGGACTGGAATTAACCTGAACTTTTCCAATAAGAAAGGCTTGTTTCAGTTGTAAGACATCTTGATACGTGTTCACTAATGAATATGACCCTGGTTTCCAGCCCTGCTCCATCACCAGTCCACTAATGTCCTTGTTTACTCCAGAAGCCCACTGTGAAGTGCAGCGGTGTGATATTTACAGTAGGCTATTTTTACTGTAGGGACTTGGGCCTCTAGGAATGTCTTTTACACACGGCTCTCTGCTCTCTCTCTCCGTGTCTGACTGTTTAATTTAACCAAAGCAGATTGTATCTCTTCAGCAGACTACTACACAAAACACTCACTAAAGGCCAAACGTGTGTTTACTGTGGATCATAGATGAACCTCTCTCTCGCTCTCTCTCAATCCAGTTTGTCCACTCAGTGTTTCAGGAAACAAATGGGCCTCTGTCCCATTCTCCATTGTGATTTGTTTGTGTACACTCAGTGTTTGCACATAATGCATTTCCTGCCCTGAGCCATCTGACCACTAAGGGAATTACTCTTTATGGCTGCACAGAGGCAGTAGTGATTTACATTGACATGGTCCAGTCTGTCAAACGAACTGGTTGTTACATTAAAGCTGGAATCCCTAGTTGCTACATCCTTTTTTTTTAACTTATAAATTAATAAGATATATATATATATATACCCATTGATTCTTGAAGAATACAGTCATGTGAAAAAAAAACGTTTGAAAATGTTATGCAATTAAAATAAACACAAATGCCTTTTCTTTATGGATAAAAAGTTAGTACACCCCTACCTTTACCATCACATAAAATGGCTCAAATTAGAATTAGGTGTACCAAAACAAGTGCAAATGATTATAAAGCAGTAGAGAGAAACAGGAGGTTCCATCCTTCCATAAAGAAAATTTGTCTGGTTTGGTCTTAACCATATGGGTGTGTGGTAAAACATCATTCAAAGATCAAAAGACCTACCCGAGGCCCTCAGAAGAAAGATTATTGATGGCCATGAGTCTGGGAGGGGTACATAATTCCATTTCCAAGCAATTGGAAGTACATCATTCCACTGTCCAATGAAAATTCCAGACCACTGGCAAACTACCTAGGACAGGTCATCCCACCAAAGTCAGCCCAAGAGCTGACCGAAAGATGCTCATAGAAGTCTTTAAGAACCCCAGGGTAACATCAAGGGATCTACAGGCCTCTCTTGCCACAATCAATGTCGAATTGCATGGGTACACTCTCAGAAAGAGACTGCACAAACTTGGCCTACATGGGAGGTCAGGAAAGAAGAAGCCTCTGCTCTCAAAAAATTATATCAAGACACAACTGACTTTACCCAGGTGTTGTCTGGCAAAAGTCAGTTGTGTCTTGATATTCTTTGTCTTTAGTTGATTCTTCTTAACCTCATTGAGTATTATGCGCTGTGCTCTTGCAGTCATCTTTCTAGGACGGCCACTCCTAGGGAGAGTAGCAACAGTGCTGAACGTTCTCCATTTATAGACAATTTGTCTTACCGTGGACTGATGAACATCAAGGCTTTTAGAGATACTATTGTAACCCTTTCCAGCTTTATGCGAATCAACAATTCTTAATTTTAGGTCTTCTGAGATCTATTTTGTTCAAGGCATGGTTTACATCAGGCAAATGCTTCTTGTGAATAGCAAACTCAAATTTTGTGAGTTTTTTTTATAGGGCTGGGCAGCTCTAACAAACATCTCCAAACTCATCTCATTGATTGGACTCTAGTTTAGCTGACTCTGACTCCAATTAGCTTTTGGAGAAGTCATTAGCTTAAGGGTTCACATACTTTTTCCAACCTACACTGTGAATGTTTAAATGATGTATTTAATATAGACAAGAATAATACAATAATTTGTGTGTTATTAGTTTAAGCACACTGTGTTTGTCCATTGTTGTGATTTGGATGAAGATCAGATCAAATTTTACGACCAATTTATGCAGAAATTCAGGTAATTCCAAAGGGTTCACATACTTTTTCTTGCCACCGTATGTTATCTATTGCATGGTTTGTTGTGGCCCTTGCAGTGACTAACTGTAAATCTGATCATAATGCCGGTCTCAGTATTGTAAAGATTTGTCAGTCTGTACTTTGTATAAGTAAGTGGTGTAATGAGGCTACCCTCTGGGCTGTGGGGCAATTAAATCAAACCTTCACGTCTCTGTGATCTTAAACCCTCTCCTCAGCACTGTCAAGACTGGCCTTAAAGATCTCCCTCTCCTCTCCCTCAACCCTCTCTCGCTCTCTCCCTCTCCCCTTCTCTCTCTCTCTGTGTGTGTGTGTGTGTGTGTGTGTGTGTCTGTCTACCGGGGACAATGGGATATGCAAAACACCCATCTCCCTTGCTCACGTAGTAAATAGACAATGAAGTAATCTTTGTCTTCTTCCTCTAGGATGCCAGCTACTGGTTACAGGTGCACCGGTTGGAGCATGGAGACGGAGGCATCCTAGACCTTGATGACTTGCTGTCTGATGTGGCTGATGACAAAGACAGGGTAAGTGAACTGAAGCATGGGCAGATCTAGCGGTCTACGCCACTGCCCCAGAATACCAGTGTGTGCGTGGGTTTGAGTGCGGCCCACTGCTATTCTAGGACCCCCTCTCCTACCTTCCCTGTCAGTCACTGTCCTGTCTAATAAACAAGTGGGGGGAAAATTCTCCTTTAAAATAGAGAGGGTAAGAGAAGTCAAGCAAGGGCCATGTGTCATCATGCATAAAGGATGACGTGAGATAGAAGGGTGAGAACCAGAGGCCCTTAACTTGACATTTACTAGCTTGTACGTGAACTCTACCGTTTTGGAAACATCACCATTGGAGATCTGCATAGTGCTTTTCCTGCCATTTGTTATTAGATCATGTCATAGGAATATTTGAACAACATAAGGAAACATTTTTTTTTTCACAAAGACCATGGATGCCTTTCCTGTTAGCTTATTGACCTGTCCAGATTTGTAAAGCCACTTGGTCTGGGTCCAAACTGGATGAATATGATTGTTTTTCATCAATAACATAGTTTACTGTTTGGATAATCTATTTATGGATCTGTTTATTTATTTACTGAACGTTTGTGCTACTTCACTCAACCCTGTGTCCGTATCCTAAATGACACCATATTCCCTGTAGTGCACTACTTCTGACCAGGGCCCGTAGGGTTCTATTCGGGACGTACCTGTAGCTAGTGAGAATGACCCACAGTCCCGAGCTGCTATAGTTGCCCTCTGACCCCTCGTCTCATTTCCTTTCCTCTCAGTAGCTGTGTTGTTTCCCACCATTATGAATCTAGGCTGACTGAAAGAGGGTCACAGAGGTCAACAGAGGTCACATTCTCCGCTGGGTCAGCTCTGCTCTGCCCTGAGGCCACTGGGATATATCATAATCACAGTGTCACTGTCGCCGCAACACACAAACATGAGGATTCTGTAATGAGGGATTTAATATGGGAATACATGAAAGTGGAAACCTCCACCGGATGTAGGCTTGGCTTAGTACGGTATGGACTGCATATACTACTGATTCAATGAAAGACGGATGTTCTTCTTACACTGTGGATGTTGCAATCCTACTAATAGTGTGATGAGTGTGGTGTTATGTTCCCTCAGTGTCCTGTTGCTGGTATGAATGTGTTAGTGTAAAGTGTGTAATGTTCATTGTGTTTAAATTGTAGACTGACATTCTTCTTTCACCGTGGATGTTTCAACTTGCAACACAGCTCAAAGCATGAGCGTGGTGGTATTGATGCTCTCTGCATGTCCCGATGAGCGTGTGCAGTGTGCCCTGTATGAGCGTGTGCAGTGTGCCCTGTATGAGCGTGTGCAGTGTGCCCTGTATGAGCGTGTGCAGTGTGCCCTGTATGAGCGTGTGCAGTGTGCCCTGTATGAGCGTGTGCAGTGTGCCCTGTAGGAGCGTGTGCAGTGTGCCCTGTATGAGCGTGTGCAGTGTGTCCTGTAGGAGCGTGTGCAGTGTCTCCTGTATGTGTGTGCAGTGTCTCCTGTATGTGTGTGCAGTGTGTCCTGTAGGAGCGTGTGCAGTGTGCCCTGTATGAGCGTGTGCAGTGTGCCCTGTATGAGCGTGTGCAGTGTGCCCTGTATGAGCGTGTGCAGTGTGCCCTGTATGAGTGTGTGCAGTGTGTCCTGTATGAGCGTGTGCAGTGTGCCCTGTATGAGCATGTGCAGTGTGCCCTGTATGAGCGTGTGCAGTGTGTCCTGTATGAGCGTGTGCAGTGTGTCCTGTATGAGCGTGTGTAGTGTGCCCTGTATGAGCGTGTGCAGTGTGCCCTGTATGAGCGTGTGCAGTGTGCCCTGTATGAGCGTGTGCAGTGTGTCCTGTATGAGCGTGTGCAGTGTGTCCTGTATGAGCGTGTGTACTGCTGTATCCTGTAGTGCTCTGTAGAGATTGTGATAGTGTTGTCTTCCTGTCATCACACCAAGGAGGCCTCCCTCCCTCATCTCTATCTCTCCTATAATCTCGCTCTCATTCCCTCTATTATCTGTATCTTTCACAGAATCCCTCCCTCCCTATCTCTCCCAGAAAATCTTTTCCACAATGTCTGCAGCTCTCTCCCACTTTCTGCACAGGCTGATTTCTCAGTAGAATGGACAGTCTTGACATGACAGCTTTACAGAGATTGTTTATGATTATCCATTTGCTTGATCATCCCGAAAATGATCCGCTCATTGTTATTCATCTCTAGCTGTGTCCCAAATGGCACCCTACTTCCTACATAGTGCGCTGCTTTTGACCAGAGCCCTATGTGTCCTGGTCAAAATTAGTGCAATATATAGGGAATAGGGTGCCATTTGGGAAGCACCCTTTGGCTCATGCCCCAGAGTTCCTCTCTGAAAGCAGGTCTTACACCTCACACAACCTTACTGATTGAGTTGACAGTATAAGGCTGTGATTCTAACCAGAGTTCACAGCCTGGTCTGGGCTCTATCCAGGCCGTGTGTGTGTGTGTGTGTGTGTGTAGTCACGGCTGGGAATAGCCAGGGACCTCACGAAACAGTATTATCACGATACTTAAGTGCCGATACAATATGTATTGCGATTCGATACTGCAATTTTATTGCGATATGATGTTCCTAACATATGGCTTAATATATGTTTATATACTATATGTCTGCTTCAGAGAGATGAGAGCCAGTTACTAGTGGTTTGAACTGTGTATGTGTGGTGTGTGTGTGTGTATTAGGGATGAAACGGTTACCGGTTTCACAATAAAATTCCCGGCGGTTAGTATTACCGTTTCAAATGTTAATTATCATTAAAACCGTGTTTTGATTACCACGGTTTGAAAAAACTCAAGGTAAATACTGTCCAGCATCAACCGAAGTTAGCAACAGTCTGACACGGCATGCAACGTGGATTTTGTTTTGTGTGAAACCATGGCGGAAGGCAGTGACAGCGCTCGGATTTTTCAGCCTTCTAAGATTTTTGGGTTTTACAAGAGTGCTGAGGGAAACATAATTGAAGATGGTCACCCTGTCTGCAGAACATGCAAAAAATCTTCGTGACCATCACCCACTACTTTAAAGAGAATGCAAGGTAAGTTAACATTTAGCTCAATGCATGATGTGGGGACTTCGGAATGGGGGACATGTCATAGTTTGTCTGTCTAACTCGCTAATAGCTTGTCAATAATGTAAACTGAAGCTACGTTATTCTGCTGCTGTATGGGTCGTGTGTCTGCAGACTATTCGCCCATTGCACACGATAACACGTTATGTAGGTTAGCCACCCAACCAACATATTTTGTTCATTTAAAATCCGGCAGTCGTCAACTTGGTTGTAAGTGTTACAACAGGAGAAACACTAGACTCCTATACAAGACTCCTGTATTTATGTCAATTGTTGGGCTAATTGCAATTACTATCACTGTCCTCTAAAGACTCATTTGTATGTATGTGAATTGTGCATGGGGTCATTGCACATACTCAAATGCAACACAGAAGATAGTGTGTGTGTGTGTGTGTGTGTGCGAATAATAATATGAATAATGTAACAACACTAATAATAATAATACATTTGCTATTCCCTTGTTTACAGAGTGGGTGTGCAGCAGGCAAACCCAGTGATGCTACTGGCACGTCCTGATTTTGCCAAGTGGGAGTTGTCCTGAGACCTCCTCTACAGTTGTGACAGACACTTGAGCAAGCATTTAAAAGGCAGGCTCCTTATGCACCCACGTCAAAAAATGCTCAAGACCTCTCTGCAGCCCTTTCATATTACATTGCAAAGGACATACATTTTTACATTTCAATCTCAAGTGAACAAAGATGCATACATACAGGATGTTAGGCCAGCAGCACCTTATTTCTTTATGAAGGAGAGAACGGACATACAATCAGTGCTGTTCATTTGTTTACATATTTTGTGTTGTTATTTTAATGTCAACACCTGCACATTTGAATTTGTTTACATAAGGTTGTATTTTTCTTACATGCACATTGCGTTACCTGTGTTGCTTTTATATGCACATTTGATTTGTTTACTTAAGGTTGTGTTCATTAAAACCTGCACTAGAGAAAAGTTTACCTCATGGCCATATGGTGCCATCTTTAATGTGAATGTTATTATTTTAATGTTTATGCTCACAAAAAGTGCGTAGTGCTGCTAATTTTATTTGTTTGTTTGTTTTCAATATAAAACTTGGTGAAATGATTTCAGTGTGTGTATCAGCACATTTTTAACAATACTGCGATAATACTGATAACCGTGATAATTTTGGTCACTATAATCGTAACATGATATTTTCATAACGTTTAATCTCTAGTGTGTATGTTTGATAACATTAATTTGTGGAGGAGAGAAGTGCTGTGTTTAACCTCTGGGACAGTGACATGTGGGCGACTCCCTCGCCCTCTCCTTCCTCTCTCGCTCTCACTGTGTGATGTAACTTGTTGCAGGAAATAAACTGGCTTTAGCGTTGTGTTGCCTCGCTGGTGTCGATTAGATTATGGCCATGCCGGATTAAAGCATCAGATTCTGTTCAAGGGGAATTGATGGGTGGCTACTGGGAGTGAGGGACAGCTGTTTTCCCTTGCTCTCATGTTGACCCTACTGAATTAATCAGAAGAGGCTTCGATTAGTTATGGGTGAGTGAAGTAAACATGTCATCAGTAGCTGGCCTAGAAGCTGCTTTCTCTCCACAATAAAGGGGTTAAACCTTTATATGTCAATGCCGTGACCACGTCAATGAACGTGATGAATACACATCTGTCTGTTTATATTTGAAGTGATACTTAACGGTAGCGAAATTATGTTGCCACAAGCTTCACCGCAGATATTTGCGAAAAGCGAGATGCAAGACCTCGCTCTAAGAGTCACACAGCATTTTCACATGTGTGCAAATTCGCTTCGCGGTGTTAGTGTGGTAACAACTGGACCAAAACAGCGGAGAAGTTTGGCCTCACGCTTCAATGTTTGTAGTTGTTGCGGAAATTGACCCACTATGCTGTTTACTTTGTATAATTGAGTCTGTTACTCAAGGCTACAGCCAAATAAATATATTGAGTAGACTTTAATGAGGATGCACGTTCTACTCATTCCTGTTCTATGGTTACAGCATATATTTGACCTCAAGTTAATTATGTAGCTGTATGTTGCTATACTAGACTACAAGGCCTATAACTTCTCCACTTTACGTGACTCTTACTGTCCTGGGAACTCGCACCACATCTGTGGAGAATGAGTAGTTGGCCCGATGAGCAATGTGTGTCATCGTTGCTGAAAGGAATGGTGGCAGACAGCTCAGGGATTCACCGTCCCTCCTCTACTCCCTGTCCTGTCCTCTGGCCTACAGTCCAGCCTTGAGCCTCGATGGCATTCCTGTCTTTAAAGGGATACATCAGGATTTTGGCAATTAAACCCTTTATCTACTTCCCCAGAGTCCGATGAACTCCTGGATACCATTTGTATGTCTCTGTATGAAGGAAGAGGTAGTTTCACGCGCCAATGACTGGAAGTCTATGGTAAATCTGCTAGCAGTTACCATAGACTTCAAGTCATTGCACTAACGCTAGTTAGCAACTTTCTAGCACGCAGATAGATAACAATGGTATCCACAAGTTAATCTGACTCTGGGGAAGTAGAGAAAGGGCTTCATTACCAAAATATCCCTTTAACGGTCAGCCAATGCCCTGCCTAGTATTTACCCAGAGAGCTGGAGGATAGTAGGCCGTTCACACACACAGCTACACACACACGCTCTACCATATCCAAGGTGTCAGGTGACTGGCATGTCCCTGCACACTCCTGGGGTCGTGACCTCTCCAGGGCCATGCTGTGCCAACCCCATATATACACACACACACACACACAGCAGACTCCGTGTGTCTGGGCAGACAGCTGCACAGACCACTGTCACTCAATCACTCCCCTGGACACACACACACAGCAGACTATGTGTTAGATGTTAAGATGATGGTGCTAAGGAGGGTGTGCGTCGTTCCGATTCCTGCTCAACTTAGCTTTTTTTTATTGGTATGTTTGAGTTAATTATGACTTTGTTTGTTCAGACTGTCATACGACTGACACACTTCTGGATCATTAATCGGAAGCTACACACTTATTTCTCAGCCTCACAGATCTGGAATACGGCAATGCCGGCGATGATGAAGAAGAGGAAGGGAAAGGGGACTCCAAGCCTGAAAATACGGTCTACATAGCCTCTTCTTCCTAGTATCCTGATGGCAAATGCACAATCGCTGGAAAATAAACGTTGAACTCGGAGCAAGGCTTCAATCGCAAAGGGACATCAGGGAATGCTATGTCTTTGTTTTTACAGAGCCATGGATTACGGACAATTAACTCAACTCTGCTATTCAACCAGACAGCTTTTACATTTTCCATATGGTTTGAACGGCAGCGTAGGGGGAGGTGTATACTTCCTCATCAACAATTCTTGGTGTACTGAAGTTCAAAACACCTCAAGCTCCTGCTCACCCAACCTGGAGTTTGTGATTCTAAAATGCCGACCCCACTATGTGCAGAAGGAATACATGTGTGTTATTAGCACAGCTGTGTACATACCTCCACAAGCAAACATCAAGGCGGCACTCTGCAAATAATACAAAAATATTAGCCAGCAAGAATCCTCTCACCCGGAAGCAGTCTTTATTGTCGCAGGAGATTTTAACCAAGCAAATGTAAACAAAGTATCACCAACCTGTATTCTGCCCCAAGAGAGGAAACAACATGCAGGACCATGTTTACACAAACATCTGTGATGTTTTCAAAGCCATCCCAGCCCCAACTTCGGCCAATCAGATCACATCTCTATGTTCCTACTCCCCACCTACAAGTTATAACTACGGAGCCAGCAACACAGAGAATAGTGAGGCGTTGGACAAAGGAAGCAGACTCAATGCCCCAGATGGCATCCCTGGCAACGTCCTCATAGTGTGGGCTGATCAGCTAGCGGGTGTCTTCTAGGACATCTTCAGCCTGTCCCTGTCCCAGGCTGTAGTCCCAGGTCCTCTCCAAATACTATCACTGCACCATTGAGAGCGTCCTGCCAGGTTGCATCACGGCGTGGTACGGGAATTGCTCCGTCCACGACCGAATGGCCCTTCAACAGGTGGTGAAGACAGCCCAGTTCAACACTGGGGCAGTGTTCCCATCCATCCAGGACATCTACTTGAAACGGTGCCTGAAGAAGTCCCGCAGCATTATCAAGGACCCCACACACCCCAGCCACGAACTGCTCACTCCCTTAGCGTCGGGCAGACGTATTGGTCTAATACCAACAGGCTCTGAGACGTTTCTATCTACAAGTCATCAGACTGCTGAACACTTGAACAGGACTGACCACCTGCACTGACTATCTGTACCTAAGCACTCAGGCACGCGCCCCCACACACCACACACATTCATGCTACACACACATCACATCTGCTGCTACCAGACTATTATTGACTATTTATTAATACTACTCAATTTAAACACTTGCCCCCCAATCCCTACTTCACTGATACATGTGTAATTATTGGACTATAAACTTATACTTATGCTAAAATGTTTATTCTACTGAGCCATTTACTTTTATGTTCGTATTATATTTTATTATGTCTTATTGTTACATTGTTGAAGGAACCTGCAAGTAAGCATTTAGTTGGACGGTGTATACCATGTGTATCCTCTACGAGTCTACGGCTAATAAAACAGCCACGCACGCACGCACGCACGCATGCACACACACACCCACCCACCTGTCCTTCAGTCATTGTAGTAGTTAATGGGCGGCTGGGAATTCGACGTGACAGACCCAGGGTGGACAGACGGACCAGTGGGCTGACCTGAGTTTGAATACTTTTTGATCTGTAGAAAAAGGAGGGGAAGTGGTGCTAAGGTACACAATAGTAGATGTTGTAGACAGGTGATAAGGTACACAATAGTAGATGTTGGTAGACAGAAGGTGATAAGGTACACAATAGTAGATGTTGGTAGACAGAAGGTGATAAGGTACACAATAGTAGATGTTGGTAGACAGAAGGTGCTCTTTGGTAAAAGGGGTAAATTGGTCATAAAAATAAAGGAGGGCCAAGGCACTTTTTGATCTGTGCTTGATTGAGCTTGCCTGGCTTAATGGACCATTCGAATACTCCCAAAACTGTAAACCCTACCCATCTGGCGCTCTATGCAAGCTACAGCAAACGCTCAAGATTCCAAATGGTGTTTGAACCCAGGTCTGAAATAGACTGTCTGCAGTGTGTAGAGGGACATTGGTAGCAGACCAACAAACACCAACAGACAGGAGGGCCAGGAGGTTAAATAAACCCAGGGAGACATGAAAGGCCCTGCTTGTCCCAACACATCATAAAATACTCGGGGTGCATCTCAAATGGCACCCGATTCCCTATATAGTGCACTTCTTTTGACCAGCGCCTATAGGGATATGGGGAACAGGGAGCTATTTGGGTCGCACCCCAGTCAAACCACTCATTTGACCCAGTCAAACCACTGTCAAGTGCCTCAGTGTTCCGATGACTGGAATCCCTGTCTGAATGTGACATACTGATCCACCCCATGGCATGCTGGTCTGGATGGAATTGGGTTGGACTGACACACCCCTGCACTGTCTTGAATTACATTACAACCTTCAATTTGGAATGCAGGGTTTTCTTATTTTATTCATTTCATATTTTGTACAGTTTTTTTTTTTTATCTGACAGACAGATATGTGCTAATGAGTAGGGAGGGAGATGTGGCGCAGGGATTCATACCCACGCGGAGGGGTGACCTTATCAGGCCCATGTGCTGCAGGCGGCGTTACCCGCTATACCAGTTTCAGGCACAGGGTTTGGTTTCTCAATCATTGCTGGTAAAAATAAAACAACGTGGCCTTGTGCTCCATAGACTGCAAGGACGACGAGTTAAACAAAGGTTTGTGTAATCAAGCAAATAAACCTTTATCGACAAACCCTCAGTGTTCCCCGTTTGCTCCCCGTTGGGAGGGTGCTGTTCTATCGTGTTATATCCACGAAATCACAAGAAATGTCTACATGTATTGATTTTGGGGATACTATATTTAGCCTGCTTGTTTGTCCGCCAAGTGCATTGATTTTCAGAACACAGACATTTTAAGAGTGTTGACCCCACTAGAATACATACTGCTCCTTATTAGCAATGACTGATGTTATCTATTACAAAGCAAAATGAAAAACTATGGGCTTGTGTGATTGGCTATGGGGTTTTTACATTGTTCAAACTGAACACAAGACTTAAAAGCAGCCCAGGCATGGTCTATCACTTGATTTAAACCTTGTATTAAACCATAGAGAGAGCACGAATGCCCCAGGGGTATATCAACAGGTCATGCACCTAGCTGTCTGCATAGAGTATGTATGTGAAACACACACACACACACACACACACACACACACACAGAGGGATATCCTTTATCTGCCTCAGTCTCCATCCTCAAAGACCTCCTTCAGAGCAGAGCTGCTAACAGATTACCTCATTTATTCCACGCTACTCCTCCTGGGTCCCGCCCCTAATAGGAACAACATGGCCTCTATACAAGGATATACGACACTCTTAAGATGTGGTTTGTAGAAATATCTATAGAGGACGTTTAACACACAAACTACCATGCGGTTCTCGTTAGTGGTGATGGGAGTTACTCCCCCAAAATGTACACTCACGCGCACAAACACACACACAACATTTTACCGATGTTTTTCAAGACATGGTAGAACGGTCAAGACTCTGTTAGAGTCCCTGTAGTGGTAGACAGGAGAGTGTCTCAGCTAGTATTTATTTGCAGTGGGGCTCTGTAGAGGCTAAGTCAAGCACATGAATCATACCATGTCTATGTAGCTGCAGCTAAGGACAAGTGGCCATTTTTAAACATTTGACCAGTTCAACACTTGCAGGGTTTAAACTCTGAACGGAAGCGGAACAAGTTGTTGCTGTGTATTCGTCATTTGGGCACGTTGCTCATTTAGACCCCTGTGAAGAACATTTGTCAAGAAAATCACAGACTGATTATATAACTATGTACAGAAAAGGGTAACAAATCTTAAGCGAGAGTTTCCTTCAGTTAAAACAGAATATTCCTTGTGTGTTTTACAAGCCATATGTACCTCCCAAACAGTGGGTGTAGTCAGTGTGTTAATGAAAGACCGCCTTAAGAGACACACACACGCACAGCACCTCTTATGGGATATCCCTAGTCAGCTCTATGGTTCTAGGAAGCCTACTAATGCCTTGGTGCTAGTATTCCTTCCTGGCCTTGGTTTCCATGGAGCTGGTATGAAAGAAAGTAGAGCATTGTAATGGTGGTGTGTAGAGAACCGTTAAGTCTGTCTCACCTTCATTCAGCCCATCCCCCATTAGAGGAACACTCACCACGTTAACCTGAGTCATCGATAATCATGCAGTCAGGGAGAAGGTGAGCAGCAGGACTGCAACGAGGGGGAGAGAGAGAATGAGGCAATCAGCACTCAGCAGAGCCTTTGATCTGCTCTGTGGTAATGAGGCTTTTGGCTGGCTCTCCTGCTCTGTCATGGGTCTGTAACCAGATCACTGTTGGTGATACTGTGGCAAGTCTTTTTAGGGGCAAACTCTCAGGAGTGTGAGGATCTGTACACAGAGGCAAGATTAGTCTGAGAATGCTTCAGACACAAGCTCTCTTTCTTTCGCTCCTTCTTTAGGCCATTTTTGCGCCTTCTGAAACACACACAGCTCGTTTGTCATCAGGGTCATTTGGTGTGAAAATAGACTTGCGATATTGAAGCAGTTTGGGATTTCCTTGAAATTTTGTACCAAGAAATATCATATAAAGGAAAGAATTTGGACTTCTATTTGCCCCTACCGTAATAACGGTTTCTTCAGGCCTGATATGTGGCGGTTATCACGCAGACTACTGCCCCTCACAGACACATTGTTGCTTTATGACTGCTGTGTAAGGCTACAGGAAAAATCATATCATATTCCCCATTAGCCTTTCAAGTGGTCCCCCATTTGCTGCTTTATCTTGTCACCATGAACACAAGGGCCTATCAGGGTTGTGTTGGCGGTTATCTTACAGTGGTGTGAGATCAGTGAGGTGGAAACAAAGAGAATGTATGAGAGGTCAATAGGAGTCTAGACTAAACAGGGTGTGTTTCACAAATGGCACCCTATTCCTTATATAGTGCACTACTTTGGACCAGAACCGAATGGCCCCTGGTTAAAAATAATGCACAATAAAGGGAATAGGGTGCCAACAGATCGAAATGTGTGTTAATCATATTGAATTTAAACCTCCTGTCTCCCTCTTTCACTCCCTCCCTCCAGAGTTTTTGTATTTTGGTAAAGGCCTTTTCTCCTGTGCTTCCTGAAAATCTAGACTGTTTCCTTACCAAACTCTGAGAGTCGCAATAAAACAGGCTTTTTGTGTGTGTTTTGTCATATAGTAGGTGTAGGAGTAGGAACACTGCTGCCCTCCTGTGGTGTACATCTGTAAGTTCAACATGTCCTTACTTTCTCCCCTCCAGTGTTTAATCTCATTCTCAACTAGGGCTGAATGCAAATTCTCAATCTGGCCGACTGTAATATCTTTAGCATTTGAGTGATTGTGTTGCCTTTTGAAACTGTGTATTGATGACTTGTCTGCCTTATTGAAGCTTGGTGTAACTAAATTTTTTTCCCCTTAGCTAGAAGTCAATGAAAGAACATAGGCCTGCTTTTTTTAAGTCACTACAATGTATAACGCTATCTTAGGGCACACAGACACAGTAAAGGAATTGGAAGATGATTCATATCTTCTGATATTCTAACCTTTTATTGAGTGTCTGTTTGAATGAAAAATTATCTTGACAACTGAGTGTTTTTTAAGAGCAGCCGTGGTGAGCTGTTTTTAGCCTACATGATTTAGGAGCGCCACGACCACAACTACCCAGCAACCGCTATAAAACCAAAAACACAAACCTGATACAGCTGTGTGATTTTCATCTCAGATGTGGCTTGCTTACAAATGAACTATGGGCTGTTTTGTTTTTGCACGTACTGTAGCCTCACCCCGAGCCCCAACCGAAGCAGAATATGATGTCTGGCAACAGGCTACACATAGTGTGGTTGATACTTGGTAAAGAGGCAATCTGTCTGTATCCAAGTTTAGGTCCCATGTTCATAAAGCATTTCAGACTAGGTGTGCTGCTCTAAGATCAGGTTTGTCTTTTAGATCTATGTACTCTCTCTGTCAGGGGATAGTCTAACTTCTCTCATGGTACATAGTCATTGATATTGTCTTGCTTTGACCAGCAGAGGTCTCTCTTGGTACATAGTCATTGATATTGTCTTGCTTTGACCAGCAGAGGTCTCTCATGGTACATAGTCAGTGATATTGTCTTGCTTTGAGCAGCAGAGGTCTCTCTTGTTAAATAGTCATTGATATTGTTGTGCTCTAACATTGCTGGAGTAATGTAGTCACTAGTGGCAGTCTGTATATCTTTCATTAGGCGGTTTGTCTTCTATGTAACAGCTCATCTTAACATCTTGGGGCGGCAGGTAGCCCAGTGTTGGGCCCATAACCGAAAGGTTGCTGGATCGAATCCCCGAGCTGACAAGGTAAAAATCTGTCGTTCTGCCCCTGAACAAGGCAGTTAACCCACTGTTCCTAGGCCGTCATTGAAAATAAGAATTTGTTCTTAACTGACTTGCCTAGTAAAATAAAGATAAAATAAATAAATAAAAACATCTCACCTTGTAAAACAGGAAACCACTAGCCTGGTTTTATGACACAGCAAACACTGGACCTTCCATGTTATTCCCAAGAGACTGCTTCTGCTCCCCTGACCAGAGAGAGAGAGAGAGGGAGGGAGGCCACACGCATACATACACACTCTCTCTCACTCACATACGGAACACATGCATACGGAACACACACAGCGTGGTGTCCAGGTTTGTTTGTGGGAAGAAATAGCTTGTTGGTGCAGTGAGGATTCAGGAAGTGGTTGCTAGGCCTACATGGTACACAACCACAGACACTGTGGCAGTACGTTGTGTTCACACAGCCACACACTGAGACGTACTTACTGGGTGTTCTCTTCTGTCTGCTACTGCACACTGGCTAGAGGGGACATACTGTCTTCTAGGAACTGTAATAACTATAAAGAAATGGGACCTGATGATAGAAATCACTTTTTATTGTATTTTTTATAGTGCATTATTATATCATACAACCGTTCATTTATCATTTTCTCGATCCCCACCTGCTTTTTCTCTGTTCTCTGATGGAATGAATCCCACAATGTGGGAGTGTTTGTGTACTGCTTGCTTGCCCAAGCCTTCCTTGAATAGACATTGGTTTTGCCCATTGTTGATGCTGGGCATTTTTCCCACAGATAGTACTCTTCGCTTCCAGAGGGGGGCACTGTGGTGTTAGCATTGAGACAGTCAGCTTCTCTCTCTTCACCTTCTGTCAGCTGGGAGGAGAGCACAGGCTCTGCTCTAAACCCCATAGACTTATATTATGTGTGAAAGACAATAGAATACAGGTAGCCAAGCCATTGTTATGCTATGCGTGCCTGTCTGAATGTTTATTGCCCTACATTTGAGTGTATGTTAGTGAGTTGAGTATCTCGCTAAATGTCATCCAAACAGTAGCACAAGTTGACATATTCTGGCCAACAGGATGTGGTCATGTGACTGAGAAGGACGCGGAGTCAGTCAAAAATGACGCCTCGGTTCCTGAAGCGGTTCCTTTCACTGTGGCTTTAATGACTCGGAAGTCTTTAGAATGGGTCAGAATGGCTGCTTTGTAAATCAAATAAGCATAATAAAGGACAATACAGACCATGCCAATGAACAGTTACAGTAAAAGCAGTGGGTGATCATTATGGTGTATCTTGTCCTTAATTAAGACTGAAAATGTAGTCCAAACAGAGTCTCTCATGCCAGCCTTTCAAACTGTCATGGTGGAGAATACAGCACCTGGATGCCAGTGTAATTAAAATAACAACCATTTAGGTGATGGGTCTGACCCTAGAGATGAAACCTAATATCAGAGTTAGAGAGGAGAGGAGCTCCAGACCGGTCTCTCTCCTTGCGGAGGACGACAACACTGCACTGGTGGCCCTGATCAGGAGTAGGATGTCCACTCAAGCTCCATCTAAACACCGTTCCCTCCAGCCAAGGAAATCTCATTTAGCCTACACACTGTCTGAGTAGGAACAGGGGAGGTGAGAGGCACTATGAATTAACCCATTCTGTACCTCCTCCTCAAACTTCACCCACCAGCTGCTGGGGCCCCTTCATCTTCATTAGGGTTTAAAGAGGAAGTATACAGCAGCCCTCTGATTTCCTCTGTTGTTGTTAGCTAGTAGCTACGGTAACGTTGCTAGCTGCTCACAGTTTACCTTCACCTTTTAATTAAATGTTAATCGCATACAAACAGGGAGCAAAAACATGCACATTATGCTTGGGCTGGGCGTTATCCAGATTTTCATATATTCATACCATTCCTGTACCATACCGGGGTATACGGTATTACCGGCAGTGCACACAAGGTGTGCTGTTTTTGTCCATATTGAAAAATATGGACAAAATGCACATTTTGGACGAACAAAACTAATTTAGGCAGCAGGGATCTTGCTCCAGAAGGGTATTGATTGTCTCTGTTGTAACCAAGAAGTTTGATCTGGCAGGCTAGCCACTTACAGTAACTAGCAAGTTGGCAAACCAAATGCATAGCTGGAGATACATTTATTTGGCACATCATAGATACAGTGCCTTCAGAAAGTACTCACAATCCTTGACTTTTTACACATTACGTCCTGAATTTAAAATGGATTAAATGGAGAATGTGTCACTAATCTACACACAATACCCTATAATGTCAAAGTGGAGTTATGTTTTTAGACATTTTTACAAAAAAGCTGAAACGTCTTGAGTCTAAGTATTTGTTATGTCAAGCCTAAATAAGTTCAGGAGTAAATGTGCTTAACAAGTCACATACTAAGTTGCATGGACTCACACTGTGTGCAATAATAGTGTTTAACATAACATCTCTGTTCCCCACACATACAATTATCTGTAAGGTCCCTCAGTCAAGCAGTGAATTTCAAACACAGATTCAAACAAAGACCAGGGAGGTTTTCCCGTGGTTCCTCTCCTTCCGGAGAGGAAGGAAACCGCCCAGGGATTTAACCATGAGGCCAATGGCGATTTAAAACGGTTACAGAGTTTAATGGCTGTGATAGGAGATAACTGAGGATTGATCAACACCATTGTAGTTATTCCACAATATTAACATAAATTACCAAGTGAAAAGAAGGAAGCCTGTAGAGAATACAAATATTCCAAAAATGGCATCCTGTTTGCAATAAGCCACTAAAATAATACTCCAAATCCAACACATCACTGAGTAACACTCTTTGTATTTTCAAGCATGGTGTTGGCTGCATCATGTTATGTGTATGCTTGTCATAGGTAAAGACTAGGGGATTATGATACAAATAATGGAATAGAGCTAAGCACAGGCAAAATCCTAGAGGACAATTTAGGAGACAAATTCACCTTTCAGCATATACTCTGGAGTTGCTTACCAAGACTACATTGAATGTTCCTGAGTGGCCTAGTTACAGTTATGATTTAAATCGGCTTGAAAATCTATGGCAATATTTGAAAATGGCTGTCTAGCAATGATCAAAACCTGACTTGACAGAGCTTGAAGGATTTTTTTAAGAGTAATCTGCAAATATTATACAATCAAGGTGTGCATAGCTCTTACAGACTTACCCAGAAAGACTCACAGCTGTAATTGCTGAAAATTGTTCATTTTAACATGTATTGCCTTGGGGGGGGGGTTGAATACTTATCTAATCAAGTTTTATTAGTGTTTTATTTTCCATTAATAGTCATAAAAAAATTGAATTCTTCCACTTTGACACTGAGTATTTTGTGTAGATGCTTAACAAAAATGACAATTAAATACATTTGAATCCCACTTTGTAACATAACAAAATGTTGAAAAAGTCAATGGGGTGTGAATACTTTCTGAAGGCACTGTAGTTAAATTGTAGTTCTAAGCAGTGGCGTATCAAGCACCCCCTAGCTTTATGGCACTTTTTTTGTTGTTGAAGGTAATACCGTCGGTATTTCAACATACCGCTGTATATATGGTTTACCGTCAAGGCATACATTATGCTCCTAAATTGCTGACATTCATAGGCTGCAGCAGCACAAGTGCGAGCCGGGTCAAGAGCGTTGGTTAGTTTGAGTTCATTGACTAGGAGAGCCCAGAGGAGAAGCCAGCCAGCCCGCCACCATGGCTGTGCTGGCGTAAGCTATGTACTCACATCATCCTCATTAACCACTGCTGCTTCGGCCTCTGTCTCTGTTGTGGCAACCAACCATACCTCATTAGAAAGTGCTGATGCCCGGAGAGGGGTGGAGGTGAGGGCGGTGGACGCCGACACTCATGCAGTTCCGGGATCATCACAGATCAAGTGTGTTGAGTGGAGGATGGGATGTGGGGCGTGACAGAAATACATTGTCTAAGACATTAAATATGGCATTCTTACCATATAGAAATACAAAACCATATTTAATGTCTTAGACATTCTTACCACATAGAAATACAAAACCATATTTAATGTCTTAGACATTCTTACCATATAGGCTAGTCATATAGACTTACTTCCTGTCCAGGGGGTGTACTTGTACATAACGTTTCCTCATGCTACAGAAACATGATAGGATCCTGCACTATTGTACGTTCTGGCTCGGACAAGGCTTACTTAGTCATCTCTTGTCCTGCCCCAGGACCGAGTTTGGGAAACCCTGCCTTAGAGGGCAAGGTATACGCCAATAAATACACAGCCATTCTGAGTGATCACCTTGGGAGTGGTCTCTTCCACGATGACAATGCCCCCATTCATAGGGCACGAGTGATCACTGAATGGTTTGATGTAAACCATATACTATGGATGTCAGTCACCAGATCTCGACCCAATTGAACACTTGTGGGAGATTCTGGAGCGGCGCCTGAGACAGCGTTTTCCACCACCATCAACAAAGCACCAAATGATGGAATTTCCCTCCAATAGAGTTCAAGACACTTGGAGTGAAATTCCAATACCCTATTAAGAGACATTTTTGGGGTTTCCTTTATTTTGGCAGTTACATGTAGATGTAGATTTGTTTTCTTAAGTGTTTTTATGAGTCCTGGTTTGGATCTGATAGCACAATCAGAGTGGTGGCAGCGTGTTGGCTTATAGTCAAGAATCTGCTGCTTGTTTAAGGATTATGAGACGTGGACAGAGTTTCTCTACTCTGTGGTGGAGAAGGACGTCCCCTCCAGACGGATAGCGCCATAGAGCCTGGCATGGACTGATTAGACCTAATGGCTTTAACATGGGGAGACAGAGTCAGAGGTGCACAACCAGCCACTACCTAATCTCTGCCCTGTCCACCCAATGGGACTAAAGGGGTCTGTATCAGTGCTCTCTATCTGTGCTCTCACTGGACTGTAGGCTACTCACAGATCGGATCACTGCCTGAATCCATCTCTCCACAGTGCTGTATAGTGCTGCCTGCATTAGCTTGTCTATGTAATAGAAAGGGAATTACCGGAACAGGCAACAGACGGCCCATTTGATCATCACTAGTCTGGTGTTTCGATGGTGTTGGGCATCTCGTCTGGGGAAATTTAGTTTTAATCCCTGTCCTTACTGTAATGGTGGGCTGAGACTGCATTTTGTCTAGTCTACTGTAGGCTCTATCATATTCAGTTCTATGTACTACTATGATGCTGACACAGATCATGATGATAATCTTTTTAAATAAGAGATTGATTGAGTCTCTTGCGAGAAGTGTTTCAACAGTGTTATGCTCCATTTGACGAGGACTGTCATGGATTTTCTGTGCCACCCTTGATACATGCTCAGAGGAAAATCAAGGCCACTTCACTTTGCTTCTCCTTGAAACAAGGCTGCTGATTGTCAAATTGCCTGTATAGCATTTCAGCCTTCCCATCAGTAGTTGGAGTGTCCGCGAGATGAAATTTGAGATTTAGGAGTGTGTAAACTGTCTGGGGTGTTTGGGCAGAGACCAGTGAACGTTTGACCCCAAAATAGTTAGTCAATACGGATCTCTGTGGTACCCACCCTCCCTAGCCATGGTTATATTTGAACTAGCTGTCAGTCTCACTTATGGCAGTGAGACAAGGTACCTCTAAACTTGACTTCCTCTTTCCCTCTCTGGTTGTTTCATGTTGTCATCCAGAAATTGTGGTTGCAGAGGAATTCAAGAAATGCAGAGAAAGGCCAAGAGGTGCCACAAATCATTTGAAGATATTCTACAGCAAATATGGACCGTTTCAGTTTTAGACAAGCTAAGGGTATTTGGGATAATTTATAGAACAATTTTCCTTGACCCATGTGTATGGTAGGGTACATCTGTTATTGGTTCCCTCTCTGCAGTAGTGCTACTGTAATAACATCACAGAAGGACAAGACCATTTCCTCTGTTTCGAGATCCTTTTGGAACCATGAAACCTAAAAGCATCGTGAATAGTCATTGACTCAATTGATACGATTTCGTGAAGCAATTTGAACATAACATTCTCTGTCTCACAAAAAACCCATATTACGAAACGGCACCCATAACCAATTTCTGTCAGCTTATGTCAATTTTCTGACAATTATGCTAGAAGCCTGATATGTCCAGTCAAAATTTCTCCAATACTTTTTGTAGAATGTGTGTCTTCTGGCCCAT
Organism: Thymallus thymallus; assembly: GCA_023634145.1. Lineage (NCBI taxonomy): Eukaryota > Metazoa > Chordata > Actinopteri > Salmoniformes > Salmonidae > Thymallus > Thymallus thymallus. The sequence continues at coordinate 17,948,091 of CM042382.1, read as the reverse complement.
ATGAACAGTACTATGAACAGGCTTAGGTCACGCCCCAAATGGCGCCCTATTCCCTTTATAGTGCACTACGTTTGACCTGGTCAAACTGAACGGGTGTGATCGCATACTCCCTTAAAAGACCTTTGCTTGACAAATGAGAAAAAAGTGGCAATAGTACTGTTTGTCCATTTTGAGACGCTGTAGCCAGTATACACTTCCTCAAAATAGTCTGAATTAATCTAAGATAACTCAAGAAATCGGTCATTCATTTTGAAGTTTTTGCAGAGGACGCAAACTCACTAAGACGTTCGGTGCCGAAAAAACACTTACCAATGTCCAAAATTAACAAAAACGTCACAAAATGTCATAATACAGTATATGCACAAACTCTTCCCAACTGTTACTGGGTAAATTGAGTCCCATTCCAGGCAGCATTTGTCAACGTCCTACCCTCCCCTCCCCTCTCCTCTCCTCTCCCGTAATTTGCTCAGAAATGATGCAGACTTCTTTAGCTCCCGGTACACCAGGGCTCACACAAGATTAATTGCTGTACGAGGAGAGCTGGACTTGTTGTCCGCTCACTCTTGAATAATATTAAACCCAAACAGACAATATCCTTTGAACTGAAGTGCAGAACAGAGCTCATCTGTGTCCCAAATGGTACTCTATTCCCTTTTGGCCCTGGTTAAAAGTAGTGCACTACATAGGGAATAGGGTGGCATTTGAGACGCATCCTGACTGTCTGGCCTGTGCCACAGGTTGTAATAGGTTGGGTGGAGCTTCCCTTTGGATACTGACACTTATACTGAACCTTCATCTGACAAACCCCTCTGACAAGTCAGGCAAAGATGGTTTATCTAAGCCATTTTATAAAATTATGAAAAATGAATGCAATTATTTCAAATGGTTACTCACAGGCTCGTTTTTGAGCCGCCTACAGTAACTTGGTCAGAGGGGTTGAGTTAAATGCGGAAGACACATTTCAGTTGAATGCATTCAGTACAACTGACTAGTATCCCCCTTTCCCTTTCATGGGAACTTCATCTAAGATATGACTCATATCAGTCAGTAGGCTACCAGTATCTGTTTCTACATCCCAGGGACCCTATCAGATCAGTTTCCTGTTTGCGTCCCAAATGTCACCCTATCCCCTACATAGTGCACTACGTTTGACCAAAGCTTGAGCTGTGACGCAGAGCTGTTGGCTGTAGCTCTTTAGTCTCTGGTCGGGAGGGACAGTCTGTCTGGGAGTTAATCATGTGTATAGGGAGTCATGTGTCTTTGGTGTCAGACTGTGAATTTTTTCTAAATCTATAACCAGTATAAAAATGGTGAAATACTGTTGTCCCTGTGAATTCTGATGACTTGCTCAGTCGAAGTCCTTTTAACTGTGCTTTACAATCCTTGCTATACCACTCAAGTAGTACAGATGAACATCTAAATATGACTGCTGTGTAAGCATTTGCAGTGTTGCTTTGCAATGCATAGACATTTTTTAAATAAGTAAACCGGGATCTTGTTTACATGTGAATCTAGGCTACTGTAAGATGGGCTACACCGTGTTGACACAGACAGCCTTTGTCACTGCAAATTAGCTAGTTTGTTCCTTTCATACATACGATTTTTCACAGCTTGTTCTATTCTTTGGGACAGTGTGTATTGTATCAATGGGATTTTCTGCTGTCTATGCTATAAGCAAAAGTGCTTATTCCATGCAGTACAAGGCCAGACTTCTGCGCCTCTCCTTCTCCCCAGATACTGAATAAAGTATCAATTTCCTCTTAATAAACATGTCTCCACGGGAAAGCCTGAATGCCAGTTCTACTCTCCCGCTTTTTCATTTGGTAATAGAGTCTCATGTTTAGGATGTATAGCGTTTCCACTTCCACAATAGTGCCACAGTAAAGTACCACAGTAATAGTCTCTCAGTGGTCTTGTAAGGGAGCAGATAAAGTGTATTTTGAGAGATCATGAATTAGTCAGGGATTAATTAATTCCCCTTTTCCAACGTGATTCCATTCCATTTGGGGTCAAGTATTGACATTGGTTGGTAGTCAGTGTGTGCATGTACGCTGAACAAAAATATAAATGGAACATGTAAAGTGTTGGTCCCATGTTTCATGAGCTGAAATAAAAAGAAAAGTCCCAGAAATAAGCTGCCTCCAATATTGTATGGTGTTGTGTGTGCGAGCGGTTTGCTGATGTCAAAGTTGGGATTGCCCCTTGGTGGTGGTGGTGTTATGGTATGGGCAGGCATAAACTACAGACAACGAACACAATTGCGTTTTATCGATGGCAATTTGAATGCACAGAGATACCGTGACGAAATCCTGAGGCCCATTGACGTGCCATTCGTCCGCATGATAATGCACGGCCCCATGTTGCAAGGATCTTTACACAATTCCTGGAAGCAGTTCTTCCATGGCCTGCATACTCACCAGACATGTCAACTTTTGAGCATATTTGGCATGCTCTGGATCGACGTGTACGACAGCATGTTCTAGTTCCCGCCAATATCCAGCAACTTCGCACAGCTGTTGATGAGGAGTTGAACAACATTCCACAGGCCACAATCAACAGCCTGATCAACTCTATGCGACAAAGATGAGGCAAATGGTGGTCACACCAGATACTGACTGGTTTTTCTGATCCACACCCCTACCTTTTTTTTAAGGTATCTGTGACCAACAGATGCATATCTGTATTCCCAGTCAAGTGAAATCCATACATTAGGGACTCGTTCATTTATTTCAATTGACTGATTTCCTTATGAACTGTAACTCAGAAATCTTTGAAATTGTAGCATGTTGCGTTTTTACATTTTTTGTTCAGTATAGTATTAGTAATATTAGCAGCATGTTTCTTTAAACTATTTTGTCCATGAGGCATCCAAAGCTAAGCATTATTAGTAACATGACCTCAATCATTGAATGATACATACTGAAGGCCGTTTAGCATCACCATCAACAGAGCACGGTGTGACGTCTCCGGGAGAATATGTTTGTGGAGGTTTATCTGTTGGACTGAAGTCTCCTCAACTCTCGTTGGGTCTTTCTGTTTTGCTGTGGCTGTCATCTCTCAGTACACAGTGCACTGTGTGTACTTTAGAATGTGTTTGGGAAGGTTTAGGCTATTCATTGAACTTGCATCTCCTGTCAGTCTTTGTGTTGGCTGTGTGTCTCCTCTGGGATCTGATGACCATGCAGGTAAGTCAATTCCCATTCCTCGTCTGGCAGGCCAAGGTTTTAGTCCAACTTTCAAACTGCCAACCAGTCTCTTCTACATTGGGTCCGCTTAACTCTTGACTGCATCGCATGTGGACCGTATTGTGCTCGAAGAAGTGTAACTTGTTCCTTGTGGGTACTGCACTGACCTTGTACAAAAGTATATCTCAATCTTGAAACTACACTAGTGACATGTACCTGGATTTAATAAACAAATGGAATTTCATTGGCTAACAGTTTGTCGGACTTTGACAAGGTGGTGATATGCATGTAGGAACACAATGGGAACTGACCACCTTGTTGACTAACTTGCTATGGGTCAGGACATCTATGAGACTGTATTTGAGAGCGGAGCATATATAATTAGAATAAGAACTCATTCTAATGCTAAAGATGAGCTAATGTGAGCAGGGAAATATGCTTCTAGTTCTAGTAAGTCACCTCACCTTCCCCCTTTTCCCAGTTTCAAAATAACACACTAACTTAAACTGATGACTCCTGTGAGAACCATCTCTTGTGTTATGCTACCACCATGTGTCATTGTCACCGGGGAGTCTTCAGGTCTGAGACTTGGTCTGCATCCCAAATGGCACCCTATTCCCTACATGGTGCGCTACTTTAGACCAGGGCTGGATGGGGAACTATATAGGGAATAGGGTGCCATTTGGGACGCAGCCTGCCTGTCAATCTTATTGATTTGTGCCAAACTCCCAAAGACATGAATTTGTCAGTTTCATTTGTGGTCTGCTCTGGGAGGTTACGGTGGTGAAGGAAGAAAGGAAGCGAGATGTGACTAAGTATGTTGAGGGCTTTTAATGTTACTGGTGGCCTATCATGGAGAAGGAAGACCAACTTTGGCAGAGAGAGAGACAGACTGTGAGAAGAGAGCGAAATAATAACTTTTTGCTGAGAGAGTGTTTTGTGGAGGGATAGCTGGGATCTGTGTGATTTTATAAAAAATGCACATATCAGATTTCACATTGGAGTCAGAACCAGTGCAATATGAAATGAAGAATTTGCTGAGTAGCCTGAAGTGGACTATATGAAGTAGACCCTCCCTTGTAACAATTCGATAACCTAATGCGTTTATCATGGTTTGTCAAGACCTTTAATGAGCACTCTGAGATTGTATTTGAAGTAGAATATTTTCTAATCCAAATCCCAGCCAATGTAATGAAACCAAGGGGATAAGTAATTGCTTATCAAACCGGACGGTGTCCTATTTCTGAAGGCATCAGCAGAACTATAATTTCTCATTAACAAACTGTCACTCCGCCCCCTCAAATGTTCCCTCGACCTCCAATTACAGATAGGTCCAGTTCCCCTTAGGACCCTGAAGGTCCCCATGGAGTGTCAGTCTCAGAACCCCCCATTTTTAACTATGTGACCTGTTGACGGGGTTGTTAAGGGTTAGGGCACATCAATGTCAGCACTCATTAATAATACAGCGTTGAGCTCTTCCAGATGCATCGTGGGACAGGACGGGGCCTTATTCATCCTCTTGACCAATGACCATTGGCTGCTGTCAGCTCACCTATAATAGACTGCGTCCCAAATGGCAACCTACATAGTGATCTACTTTCGACCAGAACCCTATGGGGGTTCACAGCCATACAGTGTCAAATTGACTCCGTTGGCTTATGGCGTTGGTAGTCTTTAAGCTATAACGTTAGATGATGATTCTTCATTAAGTGGGTACTAGTGTAGGCCTAGGCCTCATCAGGGGCCCCATTACTGGATGAGCAGGGCTTTTGAGAGGCGAGCAGAGGGACTCCCAAATTACACACTCTTCCCTATGTACTGCACTACTTTTAACCAGAGTCCTATGGGTCTTGGTCAAAAGTAGTGCAGTATATAGGGTGCCGTTTGGGATGAAGCCCCTTCGTTACTGGGGGAAATGCTTAGCTGGCATCACAGGAAGGGAGGTATTGGACAACCGGGACTCTTCCAGACGCTGTCTGATGAAACACATTTCTGCTTCAGCCCTTTATCTTGCTGCTCACTTTTAATTGTGCAGTTTTATTGCGAAAAGCAAGGGAGGCCTTGTTTCCTTTGCTTAGCTCCACTAGCGTTGGTTCGTCACATTGTGAAACAATAGAATTGCTCAATGTTGATACAATTGAGCTTAGCCAGCTGTATCGTGACGAACTATGCAACTTCCCTCTACTCGGCCGGCTGGGCCAGGGAATAACAGTCAGAAGGCAACTCAATTTAAGTTGTTATGACTTTCTCCAAGTGGCCAAGTGTGTGTTGTTCTCTGGCCAGGCATAAGCTATGGAGAAAGACTTTGGCATTGTTTAAAACACCATTTATTACAGTTGGTTTTGCAAACTTTCTCTTGAAAATAGGTTTTCGAGAAGAGGGAGCTCAGGATGTCTCAAGCTCATTTTTGGAGGCTGTCCCTGGCTAGATGAGGTAGATGAAAAGTGATTTAGCACACATGGCATTCAGATTTCCGCTGTCCGGTCAGAAAGGTTAGACAAACAAGCGTCTGTTAACATCACACCGGAATAACACAAGCCTTACCTACAGTCCAGGGTAGAGGTTGCATCCCCTACAAAGAACTGGCATGTTATACTGGTTACAACTAAGGCCCAGTGTTTTAGTTGCTCCATAGAAAAATCATTAGTGTTCTGTGTCTACAACACCTCAGCCCATGCATGCTGAGAGCATGAAGTAACAAACTGTCTTCATGTCCTATCTACTCTCCATAAACCTACATACCAGTTAATGACTAAACACCCACCATATGACTGCTCTTGGGCTGCGTCTCAAATGGAACCCTATTCCCTATGCACTGTTTGACCAGAGCCCATAGTGCAGTATATAATGAAAATGGTGGCATTTGGGACTAGGACATGGAGCACCAATACATTTCGCCCTGCTGCGTTGGTCGCCATGTAAACCTTCTATAACTGAAGTTATTTACTGCAGTTTCTGTCTTCCTGTGTCTGCCAAGTGGACATTAGTATCAGCCAGGCTGAGTGGGTTTTACTGGCTCTATTTGATTTATGAGTGGGGAGGGAGACTGTATTTTTAACAAACTTATCTCTGTGGTGCAGCGTCAAGCGCGCCGGGACGCTATTCGGCCATAGACATCGTCCCTGAGCCTTTCAAACACACTTCGTCTTTAAGATTTTCTTCCTCCGCCGCGACACAAGTCGTTCACAGTTAATTGAACACCCACATTGTAAAATAAGCCCATGATGTCTGGTTAAGTGTTGATTGGCTTGAGAAGCCGTTAATCGAGGCAAACAGAATAAATATAGCTTCAATGTGATTAAGGGTGATACTGTGTGATGCATGATTCTCATTAACTGTTCTCCCACCAGGCTTAGGAAGTTAGTTGGTGTCTTTCTAGTAGAAGTGTTCATAATTCTTCAAACTATACCAAATTATCCTAATTATTCAGACTATACCAAGGTGCTTAATTGGATGGTATTCTATTGAATTAACCAGTAGGCCTACAGTATTACACATTGAAAAGCTCTGTTGAAAGTAGGCCTATTGTTATTGGCGGTACAGGTAACTGCCCAAATAATTGAAACACTTGAGTAAATGAAGGATACAAAGTATATTGAAAGCAGGTGCTTCCACACAGGTGTAGTTCCTGAGTTAATTAAGCAACATCCCATGCTTAGGGCCATGAAATAAAATGCTGGACAGGCCATTATTTTGGCTACTGTGGTTAGGCCCTCATAAAATGACAATGCCCCCCTCCACAGGGTATGAGTGGTCACTGAATGTTTTGATGAGCATGAAAACGAGGGAAACCATATGCCATGGCCGTCTGTCACCAGATCTCAACCCAATTATGGGAGATTCAGGAGTGGCGCCTGAGACAGTGTTTTCCATCAACAAAACACCTAAGTGACGGAATTTCGCGTGGAAGAATGTTGTCTCATCCCTCCAATAGAGTTCCAGACACTTGTAGAATCTATGCCAAGGTGCATTGAAGCTGTGCTGGCTCGCGGTGGCCCAACGCCCTATTAAGACACTATGTTGGTGTTTTCTTTAATTTGGCAGTTACCTGCATGCAAAGAGCCTGTTCTTGTACCTTTTTTCTCCATGCCTTCGTCATCATGTGTTTACACTCATTCATTCAGTGGGAATGTTGTCAGTAGGTCTTCACCTGGGATTTGAACAGATCTCTAAGGACACCTATTCTATGTGAGAATGTCAACACAACCAGCAGATGTAGGCTAGTAGTTAATGTGAGAACAAACCTTTTCAGGTTTCATGTGTCTGATGAAAGATGTGGACTGTAGTTTGTTTCAATTTCCTACAGCTTATGTGCCGTTTCCCTTTGACATAAATGAAAGCTGTAACAAACAGTCTAGCCTTTATCCCAGGAAATGATGAATGTCATCTTTATACATTTAAATTACTATATCTCCGTCCCCAGTTACTATTCCATTCCATCCCTATAATTCAATGCAGGTCTTATTCAGAGAAACCTTCCTTTTTCCAGATCTTTCTATTGTTTCCATAAAGTGAAATGGATAGGGATCATTACGCTCAAACGGTTCTTTCCATTCTAGTCACAATTGTTCTACATTTGAACATGATCCTACATTCCGACTTAGTCAGACTTTCACGCTCTCTCTCGCTCTGAAATATGCACTTTGTGTGTGCGTGCATGCACGTGTGTGTGTGCGTGCACTTGTGGGTGCGAGTGAGTGTGTGCACGTCCATGTGTAGGTGATTGAGGGCCATTGGGTCAAGGACAGTATTAAGGCAAATGGCAGTGTTCTGGCTCAGCTGACTCTCGGTGGACTCGTGGTTGCAGCAGTGGGAGTGTGGGGTTGCACCACAGTCAGAAATCCAATCTCCCCTACACCCACCAGACTTCAAACCACTTTGACATCTGTCCTGAGAACAGATTAACACTTCTACAAGTGTTCTATGTACGTCTACATAATTTACAAATCGCCTGTCAAGTCAACATGATTTAATGGGTGGATTGGGTCGGTTTGGCTTGGTGTTGTTGACCATGTCTTATAGTAAAAGGCTACAGACAAGTCATCTCTCCCCTGTCATGCCACAGTACGTCCAGTACCTCTCCAGTTTCTGTACCGTTGTGGGTTGTTTTTCACCACCTCAATATATCCATTACATTTCTAGGCTGCAGACAGTTAATCAGCTAGTTATGATTACATTATTGGCCTGGTTGAGTTCATACATATTGTATGCGTCCCAAATGGCACTCTATTCCCTATATAATACATTACGTTTCACCAGAGCCCCATCAGGATAGGGTGCCCTACTGTATGTATGCGATATTTGCGACGCAAACACTATTGTTGTTCAGATGTCTCTGCTGTACTTATGATATTAAGTGCTGGTGGTTCACAGCTGTATAGGCCGATGTCTTTTAAGGTACACCGGTATGGATCCACATACCGGTATGGATTTTTACAACAGCATCTGTAAAGGTATTTTCGTACAGTGCTAAATCAATTAAGAGTTCTACAAATTGGAGATAACATAGACTCAGTGGACATATACTGTGCCTTTGGAAAGTATTCAGACTCCTTGACTTTGACTCCTCCACATTTTGTTACGTTACATCCTTATTCAAAAATGTTATTGAATACATTTTAGAATTTTCCTCATCAATCTACACACAATACCCTGTAATGAAAAAACAAAAACAAGTTTATAGAAATGTTAGCAAATGTATTAAAAATAAATTATTATTTTATTTATTTACATAAATATTCAGACCTTTTGCTATAACACTTGAAATTGAACTGGTGCATCCTTCAGATGTTTCTACAACTTGATTGGAGGCTACTTGTGGTAAATTAAATTGATTGGACATGATTTGGAAAGGCACACACCTGTCTATTTAAGGTCCCACAGTTGACAGTTCATGTCAAAGCAAAAAATCAAGCCATGAGGTCGACGGAATTGTCCGTAGAGCTCCAGGATTGTGTCGAGGCACAGATCTGGGGAAGGGTACCAAAAATATTCTGCAGCTTTGAAGGTCCCCAAGAACACAGTGGCCTCCATTATTCTTAAATGGAAGACGTCCGGCCAAACTGGGGGAGAAGGGCGTTGGTCGGGGAGGTGACCAAGAACCCAATGGTCACGCTGACAGAGCTCCAGAGTTCCTCTGTGGAGATGGGAGAACCTCCCAGAAGGACAACCATCTCTGCAGTACTCTACCAATCAGGCCTTTATGGTAGAGGCTAGACAGAAGCCACTCTTCAGTAAAAGGCACATGACAGCCTGCTTGGAGTTTGCCAAAAGGCACCTTAAGACTCTCAGACCAAACAAGGTTATCTGGCCTGATGAAACCAAGAATGGTTGACCTGAATGCCAAGCGTCATGTCTGGAGGAAACCTGGCACCATCCCTACGATGAAGCATGGTGGTGGCAGCATCATGCTGTGGGGATATTTTTCAGCGGCAGGGAATGGGAGACTAGTCAGGATGGAGGAAAAGATGAACGGAGCAAAGTACAGAGAGATCCTTGACGAAAACCTGCTCCAGAGTGCTCAGGACCTCAAGACTGGGGTGAACGTACACCTTCCAACAGGACAACGGCCCTAAGCGCACAGGATTGGCTTTGGGACAAGTCTCTGAATGTCCTTGAGTGGCCCAGCCAGAGCCCGGACTTAAACCCGATCAGACATCTTTGGAGAGACCCGAAAAATAGCTGTGCAGCGACACTCCCCAACTACAGGTGTGCCAAGCTTACACAAGAACGCTCGAGGCTGCCAAAGGTGCTTCAACAAAGTACTGAGTAAAGGGTCTGAATACTTATGTAAATATATTTCCATAGTAAAAAATAAATACAATTATGTGCAATAAAATGGGTCTGAATACTTTCCGAAGGCACTGTGTGTGTGTGTGTGTGTGTGTGTGTGTGTGTGTGTGTGTGTGTGTGTGTGTGTGTGTGTGTGTGTGTGTGTGTGTGTGTGGTGTTGCTAGGTGTTATCACTGCACTGTTGGAGCTAGAAATACCAGCATTTCACTGTACCTGCAATTATGTGTACGCGAACAAACTTTGATTTGAAACATGCGCATACATGCACGACATACCAATCATGTAAAAATGCACAGAAACACAGACACACTTATACGGTCTCTCAGGGCAATCAACACACATTTGTAGTTGCGTACCTAGTCATTCTCAGGGAAGACCACCCCTGTTGAGTGTGTGTCTGTGGACAAGTAATTATTTTGTGGTGGGGCCATGTCTGTGCTTGCCAACACAGGTAGCAATTAGTACTGAGTGGGGAGTTTCCTGCTGTGTAGACAGCTTCACATTGCTTCACCACACACACACACACACACTGTAGGGGGGGGGGACACTCCACCCTAGTCAAATTGTATTTTTGAACAATGCAAACAACCTGAGACAATGTGGTGATTTAGTATGCACACTAAGTGTACCTTCATTGATTTTCATCCTTACCACGGGACCTAACTTACTAGTAGATATAACACTGATACTCCGTCATAGTTTCAAATGGGATCGAATAGCCCTGGGAGTGTGACACATTCTGGAGACTAGGGCCCTTGTGTAAACACCCACACCATATCCATGTATCCTGTATACCTCTGTATAATCATTACCAGATGGATCCCAGAGGGAAAAGTCTTATTCCAGCACATATTATGGAACCCTTATGGACCTGACCGTGGGAATGAGTCTCACTGACTCTGTACTGGGCACTACTTAGGAGTTACATATATATGGGGAGGGGGAGAGGGAGGGGGGCTCAGGTAATGGTCAATACAGTAATATTTATTTTTTTCCTCTGTCCGTCAGCTGGTGGCTGTGTATGATGAACAGGACCCTCACCATGGAGGCGACGGCACCAGCGCCAGCTCCACGGGAACCCAGAGCCCCGACCTGTTCGCCACAGAGCTCAACTCCAGCAACATGTCCGCTTTCCAGCCCTACCAGGCCACCAGCGAGATAGAGGTCACTCCGTCCGCCCTTCGAACCAGTAAGTTCACAAATCGAACACCTGGGGCATGTTTAGCAGGACACAACGTTTTGGAACATTCAGATATATACCAAGGAATCACGTCGGCTCTATTCATGGCATTTCCATCTGCAAAGTTCGACAACGTTTGGCAACAGAACGTGGCACTGGGTTCAAGGAACATATGCCATTGGTAGTAATTATGTAGCAGACCGATAGATCTAATGTGGATTTGCAGATCGTTTCTAATGTGGGATGAGTCTAGTGCTGTCAGTTATTTAGTCACATAAAATGATCACATGAAATGTTTTGGCCCTTTGGTCTGAGTGAGTACAGAAACATCAGGAAGAGGCCATTAACGAACATCAGTGTAAGTGGGCTTTTGGTTTGAAATGTTGTTGCGTGGGAGGGCTCTAACACTGAGGTCAGAATAGCAATAAGTCTTCAACAGCAAACAAAGTGGCACATTATACACATACAAATATTGGATGTGTGCTGCACAAAATTAAAGGGATACTGCTAGATTCTGGCAATTAACTAGTGTTAGCGCAATGTCTGGAAGTCTATAAGTACCGTAACATACACTAGCTAGCGTTGGCTCCCAAAACGACCTCTAACTTCCTTCATACTGCACACAGAGAAATAAATGGTATCCACAAGTTAATCTGACTCTGGGGAAGTAGAAAAAATAATTGTGCAGTATCCTGTTAAGCTCCAGTATGCATGTTCAGCCTTCTCCAAAATATCTCTGAAATGCTGCTTCACTGACACGAGTCCAATGAATGGACCACTCGAGAGAGGGACCCGGGACAAACTGTAGCTAACACACTGTTTAATAAAAGGCCTCTCCAAGGCTTCTGAAGACGCCAAGTGTCACATTGCCATACTGACTGATGGGAAC